>ONZH01003453.1:202500-238458 GCA_900303285.1 Rhinella marina
GTACAGAATCTAATAAGTGTCACATAGATCAATGTACAGTATTACTGTTTCCAAAAAGAAGATGGGAGCTAGGGGCTTAAGGGTAACCACCTGGAGGCTGTTGTCACGACAGGGGAACAAGGGGTAGTGAGCCCTGTCTGTAACCCTGACCACTGTCCCTGCCTACTTACAGAATAAGCCCTAATCGGCTGATCCGTAAGTAGACGACAGTCCCTGACCTGTATACGTGCACAGGGTAGGAAAGGGGAACACGGGGAAGACAAACACTGACAGAACAAACACAATAGAGAATAGTCAACAAGCCAAATTCGTACCAGGAGATAACGTCAAAAACCAAGGGAGAGAGCAAAAGCGAAGTCCGAAGTCCGTAGTCAAAGATCCAAAATACACTAGTCAAATCACAAGGGTCAAACACACAGCACTGCTTTCAGAGACTAATCACAGGCAACCTGTGACCAGCAGGCTGCCTGCTTAAATAGGCCCAGAAAATGGGTCATGTGACGTGGCCAGCGTCACGTGACCCAACTCACAAACTTAAAACACATAAGCCCTGACTAATGGGCGTTGGCGCTCAGCTCCCCTGCTGCTTGTTGTCCAGGGGATGGAGGAAGCTGGCAGTGCTAATGAAGCACGCGTCACTGGGTCCTCCAGTACCCTGGTTGCTAGGGGAAACAACCTGTTCAGAGCTAGACACGGGAGACCGGCGGCGCAGCAAGGATGAGGCGCATCGCCGGCTCGCCGTGACAGCTGTCTTGTAGAGGACCAGAAGACCCAGGAGTCTGCTGTAGCTGCACGAGGTCCACAGGCCACTAGATGCTCAGCACTGATCTGGTTGGAGAGGATGAGGTTAATTCAGCAACTATTTCTGTAGCATTAGGTTGACTGTTCTACAGTATGTTGTAGAGGAGGTTGACAATTTTTCAATGTGTAGAAGAGGAGGTTGACTATTCTACAGTGTAGTAAAGATGGGATTGACTGCTCTACGGTTGGCAAAGGACGGGCTTGACTCAGGAGCGTAGCTAAAGGCTCATGGGCCCTGGTGCAAGAGTTCAGCTTGGGGCCCCCTTCCCTCAGTGCTTTGTGGCCAGGGGCAGGGAAGCACATAGCCGTCGTGCTGCTTGAGGCAAAAATTGAAATGGCAACCCCCTTTCCTTCAGCCAGAGGTGTCGCTTGACCAGCATGCACTTTTTATAATACCGGTGTCTTCTTATGCGGCACAAGAGCTTTTGGGCCCTCAGGCGACTGTTACCTGGGTTGACTGTTTCCCAGTGTGCAAAATAGAAATTGTTCTACCTTGTGCAGAAGATTAGGCTGGCTTTTCCACTGTGTGTAGAAATGGATGTTGCCTGTTCTCCATCATGTAGAGGGTGAGATTGATGGTTCCACACTCTGTAGATGATGAGACTGGCTATTTTACGGTGTATAGAAGAGTAGGTTTTACAGTATATGTCTTGGGGGTGATGTTGACTTCATTTTGTAGATAATGCGATGTGAAGGGGGTGTAGGAGGGATGTGTACAGTGTGTAGAAGATGCATTTTACTGTTCCCTAGCATGTACTGGAGGAGGTTAGCTGTTCCAAGAAGTGGAGGTTGATTGCTCTCCGCCAGGTGTCTTTTACTATCTGTGGAAGTAGCTAACTTTGCAGGCATGCTCTGGGAGAACTCTAAACACATATTTTAAGCTTGACCATAGGCAAACGTTACACAATGGTGGACGAAAAAATGTTTGCTTGGCAAGTCTGGACTGGGACCAGCTTGACTACTCCCCTCACTACTCAGACCAGGCACACTAAACAAATTCAGACCCCAGATAAGACACCTCACACACAGCCACTATATATACTACACACACACAACTGTACTGAATTATGCATACATGATATACAGCAATATAAACAGCAGATATACACACTAGACTCTCACACTATTTACAACACATCACTATCAAACATTCCACATCTCCTCATTTACCTCCAGTGCACCGCCACATCACTGACTGTGCATCATACCTGCACTGTCTCACACAGACCATTCCTTTTTTCAACCTCTTTCTCACACTGCTTCTCATGCTCCCTGTCCACAGACTTCTCCCCATGCCCTCTCTTTGTCACATAGTGCCCTATTCATTCTCACACAGATTGCTCCACCTTGCCTTCTCTTTCTCACACAGACTGCTTCCTCGTTCCAACTCCCAAAGACTGCTCCTATTACAATCACACACTGCTCCCCATGTCTATCTTCTCGAGGATTTTCTTGAGGCTAGGTCAAGTTAATTTCACTGGAGAAGTCCTTTAAGAGCAGGAGCTCTGACTTGTCCCTCCTCTCCAGTCTAACTCCAAACAGGAACTATCCCTCCTGGCAGAATGCAGGACCAGCCCATTTCTACCAAGAGGGGAGGAACAGGGTGGTTAGCTCTGTTCCTAATTAACCCCTGCCATTTACATCCTTACTGAAACATACGGCCAAATACAATGGATTTTCCCCGACTTTACAGAAGAACATTCCCATGCTGCAAAGTCTCAACAGTAAACAGTGTCTAAACAATAGAAATTTTTCCCATGACGAGCTAGAAAACAACTGCTACTCTCATTTGGTGAATTGAGTGATATGAAGAGAACACCATTTGTGTAGAAGATAAGAATAAAAGGTTCTACCGTATCTAGAAGATGGTATTGACTGTTCCAGAAAATATAACTTCTATTAATAATGTTCTAAAAATATGCTTTCTTAACATGCTTATTTTTCCACAATATGTAGAAGATGAGAATGTTCCAGAAAGTGTAGAAGATGAGGTTGACTATTCCAGAGGGTGTAGAAGATGAGAATATATGTTCAACCTTATCTGGAAGATGGCATTGACTGTTCCATAGGGTGTAGAAGATGAGAATATATGTTCAACCTTATCTGTAAGATGGCATTGACTGTTCCATAGGGTGTAGAAGATGAAAATAATTGTTCTATCCAATCTTAAAGAAGGTATTGACCGTTCCACAGGGTGAAGAAGATGAGAATAAATGTTCCACAGTATCTGGAAGATGGTATTGACTGTTCCACAGGGTGTAGAAGATGGAGAAAAGTAAGCCCTGGCTTTAACCCCACCTCTGACCCTACTTACTTGCACGACCCGTCCTAGGCAACGGCGTTCAACTAGATGGCAGTCCCTTACCTAGTTACGTGCTGGGGCATACAGGGAATGGGAGAAAACAGAAGAAAATAATAAACAAAACAGAACCACACGAAATATCAAAGTTGCCGAGCCGAAGTCTAAACCAGGGGAGTACGTGAAAAACCAAGGGAGATCCAAAAACCAAATCCAATTCCACGCCGAGGTCAAGCCAAGAGACAACGCAGTAGAAGGGGGGGAGGTGAGAGAATAGTCAAATAACAACAGTAAACAATAAAACAGTAAACAATAAAAACATGGAAGTCACTGTAGCAAACACACTGAAGTTAGTTAGACCAATCACAGGCAACCTGTGGCCAGCAAGCTGTCTGTTTAAATAGGCCTCCAAGTAGGTCTCAGGTAGCAGGAAGGCTATATGCTCCCCTGCCCCTGGCCACAAAGCACTGATGGAAGGGGGGCCCCAAGCTGAACTTTTGCACCAGGGCCCATGAGCCTTTAGCTACGCTCCTGATCTGGAAGGTGGCATTTACTGTTCAATAGGGTGTAAAAGATGACAACAAATGTTCCAATGTATCTGGAAGACAGTATTGACTGTTCCACAGAGTGTAGAAGATGGGAATAAATGTTCCAACTTATCTAGAAGATGGTATTGACTGTTCCACAGGGTATAGGAGATGAGTATAAATGTTCCACCATATCTGGAAGATCGTATTGACTGATCAACAGGATATAAAATATACAAATAAACGTTCCTCAGGATCTGGAAGATGGTATATACTGTTGAAGAGGGAGTAAAAGATGACCATAAATGTTCCAAGGTATCTGGAAGACAGTATTGAATGTCCCACAGAGTGTGGAAGATGAGGTTGACTGTTCCACAGGATGTAGATGAGAATAAATGTTCCACCATATCTGGAGGATGGTATTAACTGATCAACAGGATGTAAAAGATGCACATAAATGTTCCACAGTATCTGGAAGATGGTATTTACTGTTCAAGAGGGTGTAAAAGATGGCAATAAATCGTCTATAGTATCTGGAAGACAGTATTGGCTGTTCCACAGAGTGTAGAAGATAAGGTTGACTGTTCCACAAGGTGTAGGAGATAAGAATAAATGTTCCACCATATCTGGAGGATGGTATTGACTGTTCCACTGGATGTAGGAGATGGGAATAAATGTTCCACCTTATCTAGAAGATTGTATTGACTGATCAACAGGACGTAAAAGATGTAAATAAATGTTCCACAGTATCTGGAAGACAGTATTGACTGTCCCAAAGAGTGTAGAAGCTGAGGTTAACTGTTCTACAGGGTGTAGAATATGAAAATAAACATTCCGCTGTATCTGTATGATGATATTGACTGTTCTACAAGGTGTATTAGATTGGGTTGACTGTTCCACAGGGTGTAGAAGACGAGCTTTACTGATCCACAGGTTGTAGAGGATGATACTGTTTTATTTCACTCAGAACAGAATGAGTTAAGCCTTTCTTACACTTCTGATGTGGTTCATTATGGTCCACCAGTGCAGCATGACACGCTAATGTCCTTTACACGCTACGGTGGATACAGCATTAGCTTTTTTTGGAACAAACTCCAGGGACTTCTTATCGAGCTATGTCATTTATAATCCCTTGAGCTGGGAAGCAGGCCAGCCGTCCAGAATACATGTATAGAAGCATGTTACAAGACCAGCCGCTCCGAAGTGACATGAAATATTTCTACATGAGGGGGACATTGAAAATTGCCTCGCTGTTCGGGTCATGGAAGAATGATCCTCTCCAAGACTGTGTTCTTTACAAATCTGGGGGGGAAGCTCCTGAGCAAGCCATGTGCTAAATCTTACTAGACACCTCGGCTTATACTTGATCTACCGAAGGAGACAGTTTATGAAGCATCTTTACACCTCAAGTCAATTCTCATTGTTCATTTGGGGAGGGTTTCCTTTAAGCAGGAAAGGATGACACTTCAAGAGTTGCCAAATGGAGATGTCCACGAAAGATGAAGAGGCAACGTAATTCAGACCATCTAGCATGATTGTCCTGCATTTCTAAACCTTGAAGAGTTATTTTGTCCCAGTCTGTGTCCCTTGTTTCCTACGCCCACTACATTTAGTCTAGTGAAAGAATTTGACACGGACACCAGGAAGAACATGTGTAGAGCATCCGCCAGTGCAGAACAAGGGTGAATACTCAAGTTATGGGTTGCCAATCGTCGAATTGTCAGTGAAGTCTGCACTGCGCATGCGCCAGAACTGAGGTGCACAGAGCAAACAAAGAGATAGGGGTCCTCTGAGACAGTAACCAGACCAAATGTAGAAGGAGGAGGAGCAATCAGCCTAACCCAGCGCCGCTTGTTGGTTTCCAGTGCTAGCAGGATGTTGGAAACGGGTGTCGGGTGTCTACTGTGGTGCGTGGTGATGATGACTGGAATCAGATCTCCTCTAAGGCTACTTTCACACTAGCGTTTTAAAATTCCGGTATTGAGTTCCGTCATAGGGGCTCAATACCGGAATAAAACGCTTCAGTTTTGTCCCCATTCATTGTCAATGGGGACAAAACTGAACGGAAGACAACGGAATGCTCCTGAAAGCATTCCGTTCCGTCTTCAGACCGGAGAACAAACCGCAGCATGCTGCGGTTTGCTCTCCGGTCCAGGCATCCGCACCAAGACGGATCCGGAATGACCCCCAATGCAAGTCAATGGGGGCGGATCCGTCTGGTGTGACCACAATGGTAACCGGATCCGCCCTCCATTGACTTTCAATGGAGTTCATGACGGATCCGGCTACACATACGCACGTACAGACATAGACATAAACATACACACACATATAGACATACAAATACACATACATACTTACATGCTCCCCGGCAGGTCTTCAGAGCGGCGTAGGGACAGGTCGGCGCGCACAGATGACGATTCCACCAGGCGCCCAGCAGAGGGCGCTGTGGGGAATCGTCACCTGTGCGAGCCGTCCTGCTCCTCCGGCGCTCCGAAGACCTGCCGGGAGCATGTAAGTATGTATGTGTATTTGTTTGTCTATATGTGTGTGTGTGTGTGTGTATGTATGTACTGTGTGACATGTGTGGGGCCGGAGCACGGTTCCGGCTCCACACATGTCGCTGCGGCAGTCCTGATCCGGCAGCACCCTTCACCTGCCGGATCAGGCCTGCCGCTAATGTGAAAGTAGCCTAACTGAGACGCTCTTGTGATGCTTTTCTTCTGAAAATTTAATTTCTGCCACGTGCTTTATCAGGTTTCTGGCCTGGGGTATGAATGTGATGTCACTTCTGCCATTGAGAGGGCACATTCCTGGTGCAACTCCTGAATCCACCTCATCTGTGCATGCATGAGGGAGAGGAATAGTACTGGCCCATCCACAGTGGAAATGATGTCCTATCCATGGCCCAGGCTGGAAAGCTGGTGAAAGACATGACTATGGTATAAGCTGAATTTAAGGAAGGGGAGCATCTTGCATCCACACAACTTCTGAACAATAAGTATATTACAAACTTTTTCCTACGGGATTGTTATGTGTAATTAGGGTGGGGGTGCAGAACCTGCAAACCGACCTTAAAGAGGACATGTCACTTTAGCACATGGCATTTATCATGTAGACAAAGTTAAAGAAGAACTCCCGCAAAAATTTTTATTCTCTGACCTGTTAGAAAGGTGCATGATGTAATCTGTAGTGAATGTAATCTCCTTATCAGAGACTGTATTTGTGAGTTATCACCTCTCTTCTAATTGTAGCTGTGTCATGTGACCAACTCCTTGACCTCCAACTGACCCAGGACAGGAAGCCAGTAACTGCTCTATTCATTCCTATGAGACTGAGGCTCCCATAGGAATGCATAGAGAAATAGACTTCCTGTCCACACATACAGTAAGATGCTGTGTTATCTGGTGAGTCTGATTCCTAGTCACATGACACAGATGAGAAACATCAGGGAGATATAACTTAAAAATGGAGCCACAGGTAAGAAAATGACATTCACTACAGATTACATCATGTACATTTCTAGTAGGACATGGAATAAATTTTTTTGCGGGAGTTCTTCTTTAATACAAGGCTCTGACTAATGTATTGTGATCATCCATATTGCTCCCTTTGCTGGCTGGATTCATTTTTCCATCGCATTATACATTGCTCATTTCTATGATTATGACCACCCTGCATTTCAGCAGAAGTGGTCGTGCTTGCACACTATAGGAAAAAGCAAGAAAGAAGCACCAGCCTATGGGTGCTCCCACAGTCCCAGCCACCAGAGAGGCTGGAGCTTTTTCCTACAGTGTGCAAGCACGACCACCACTGATGGATTGCAGGGTGGACTGTAACCATGGAAACAAGCAGTATACAATGTCATTGAAAAATGGATCAAGCCATAAAGGAGGCAATATGGACAATCACAATACATTAGTAAGTGCCTGGTATTAACTTTCTCTACATGATAAATTCCATTTGCTGAAGTGAGACAATGCCTTTTAGGTGGGTTTGCGGTTTCTGCACACCCACCCTAATTACACGCCTGTAGGAGAAAGTTTGTAATATACTTATTGTACTGAAGTTGAGTGGATGCATGATGCTCCCCTTCCTTAAATTCAGCTTCTGCTATAGACAACCCCTTTAATCACAGACTATCTACCACAGGGATCAGCAACCTCTGGCACTCCAGCTGTTCTGAAACTACAACTCCCAGAATCCTCCTTTCACTTCCATGGGAGTTAAAAGAACAGACGAGTAAGAGTGCATGCTGGGAGGTGTAGTTTCACCGCAGCTGGAGTGCCGAAGGTTGCTGATCTAGAACCACCTAAGTCTTGTAGCTGGGAAGAATAGGAAGCTATAAGTGAAATTGTGCCATATGGTTATTTATATCTCCAGTTATCAACGTCATGAGATCCTTCTTCTAGGCTACTTACTATCTACAGATACATGTATCTCCAATAATCAATTTTCCTATTGTTTCCTAGGAGCAGCTTACAAACGATAATCTTCTCGACTCTCGCTTGTAACGTAGCTGGAGTAATGGTAGATAGATCCATCTTGTAGTTATTTGTCCAAGTGCAATTGACAAATAAAGATCCCAGAAACCTTCTCATCAACCAACATTTGAGAATGTATTCTGAAAGAGACAACCATGTAGTGTGATGATCTCACAAGCCTGAACTTCACCTTCTCCATCAAAATGTTTGTGGAGTATCTACACATCCCACCACTATATCAGCCCTCAGGATTGGTTGAAGGCTATGAAAAGCTCCTTCACATCCAATGTTCAGGGTTGTTCTTTGGAAAATTCTATGATACAGTATGGTACTACGGGTAAGACCACAGATGAGGGTGACATGCCACTGGCCTCAATGTCATCCAAATATCTGCTACATACCAGCAGTCAAAACATAAAAGTATGATATCGTTGGTAACAGAAGTTCTCTTTGCCAAAATGGCCAAGATTGAAGGTACTTACCCATTCTAGTATTTGCCCAGGTCCATAACCATCCAACAGTGGTGCATATTGAAGAGTGGGACCTTCGTAACAAAAATTAAAATTGCCCACCATTATGGTGCTAGATTTGGACACCCAAGAACAGAAGAACTTGATGTTTGGTCTCCTCTCAATGTTGACCCTTGGACAGGGGCGTAGCTAAAGGCTCATGGGCCCTGGTGCAAGACTTTAGCTTGGGCCCCCGTTCTCTCAGTGCTTTGTGGAAAGGGGCAGGGCATCACATACTCTTCATGCTGCCGGAGGCAAAAATTGAACCAACCCCCCCATGCCAAATTCTTGACCTAACCCCTTCCCTCTAGCCAGAGGACTAACTTGAACATTCTGGATCCCAGTGCAAAATCTATAACTGAGCCCTCCCAGCATGCACTTTCTATAATACCGCTGTCTTCTTATGTGGTACAAGGGTCTTTGGGCTCCCTCAGGCTCCTGGGCCCAGTGGTGACTGCTACCTTCGCACCCCCTATAGCTGCGCCCCTGCCCTTGGAGCAAATGTCCATCATCTCAATGGGCTAATCATGCCAGTCCACTGTAGAAGCAGGGGCGTAGCTATAGGGGATGCAGTGGTAGCAGTCGCTACCGGGCCTAGGAGCCTGAGGGGGGCCAAAGACCCTTGTGCCCCATAACAAGACACTGGTATTATAGAAAGTGCATGCTGGTCAAGTTACTTCTCTGGCTGGAGGGAAGGGGTTAGGTCAAGAATTTGACATGGGGAGGGAGAAGGGGGGAGGGGTTGCCGTTTAAATTTTTGCCTCAGACAGCAGAACGGCTTCCCTGTCCCAGCCAAAGCACTGAGTGGGGGGGGGGAGGCCCTGAACTCTTGCACCAGGCCCCATGAGCCTTTAGCTACGTCCCTGTGTAGAAGGGACTGGGAGTCCTGTATAAGGACTTACCACAAAGTGGAAGGGGATAACGAGCACCAGGGGCCCCATAAGTTATAACGACCACATGGTTTACCTCTACGATATGTACGTGGTACGGTATGTAACACCAACTCTGGTTAAAAAAGAGAGCTTGGTTCTTTTCTTGCTGTGATTTATACTATCTGTATGTGTCAGCCCGTAGCTTTCCGAGCACAGATGGGCAATCATCTAAAATGAAATCATTTATTAGTCTGAAAATCAATTCTACAGTGTTCATCCAAAGCCAAACTGAATCATTTTACTCATCGTATCTGTAAATTATCAGATGTCGAAGACGTAGGAAAATCCATCAATCTAATAAATGCAAGAACGACCTTCATAATGGAGACCAAAGACGTCATTACTACACAAGGTGCAGGTTCTCCAGAGGGAAGACAATTTAGATGAAAAGAGTGGACAATCTAGAGCTACAAGTATAGATTCTTAGTACATATGGAGAATTTATTTTTCATTCCTATTTATGTCCATGAGGAACAGTATTATATATTATACATAGTTAAAGGGGTATTATGGTTATGTAATTACGGTTATCCCCTCTCCCCTGTGGAGAAGGGATAATATGAAATAACTGGAATACCCCTTTATACTTTTGTACCTAGGGGGCAGTATTATAGTAATTATACTCTTCTACATAGGAGCAGTATTATAGTAGTTATATTCTTGTACATAGCAGTATTATAGTAGTTATATTTTTGTACATAGGAGCAGTATTATAGTAATTATATTCTAGTAGATACGAGGCAGTATTATAGTAGTTATATTCTTGTACATAGGAGGCAGTATTGAAGTAGTTGTATTCTTGTACATAGAGGCCGTATTATAGTAGTTATATTTCTGTACATAGGAGCAGTATTATAGTAGTTATATTCTTGTACATAGGAGGCAGTATTATAGTAGTTATATTCTTGTACATAGGAGGCAGTATTATAGTAGTTATATTCTTGTACATAGGAGTCTGTATTATAGTAGCTGTATTCTTTTATATAGGAGCAGTATTATAGTAGTTATATTCTTGTACATAGGAGGCAGTATTATAGTAGTTATATTCTTGTACATAGGAGCAGTATTATGGTAGTTATATTCTTGTACATAGGAGGCAGTATTATAGTAGTCATATTCCTGTACATAGGAGGTAGTATTATAGTAGTTATATTCTTGTACATAGGAGCAGTATTATAGTAGTTATATTCTTGTACATAGGAGCATTATTATAGTAGTTATATTCTTGTATATAGGAGGCTGTATTATAGTAGTCATATTCTTGTACATAGGAGCAGTATTATAGCAGTTATATACTTGTCCATAGGGGCAGTATTATAGTAGTTATATTCTTGTACATAGGAGAAGTATTAACGTAGTTATATTCTTGTGCATAGGAGACAGTATTATAGTAGTTATATTCTTATACATAGGAGCAGTATTATAGCAGTTATATTCTTATACATAGAAGCAGTATTATAGTAGTTATATTCTTGTACATAGGAGCAGTATTATAGTAGTTATATTCTTGTACATAGGAGCAGTATTATAGTAGTTATATTCTTGTACATAGGAGCAGTATTATAGTAGTTATATTCTTGTACATAAGAGCAGTATTATAGTACTTATATTCTTATACATAAGAGCAGTATTATAGTAGTTATATTCTTGTACATAGGAGCAGTACTATAGTAGTTATATTCTTGTACATAGGAGCAGTATTATAGTAGTTATATTCTTGTACATAGGAGCAGTATTATAGTAGTTATATTCTTGTACATAGGAGCAGTATTATAGTAGTTATATTCTTGTACATAGGAGTAGTATTATAGTAGTTATATTCTTGTACATAGGAGCAGTATTATAGTAGTTATATTCTTGTACATAGGAGACAGTATTATGGTAGTTACATTCTTGTACATAGGAGCGGTATTATAGTAGTTATATTCTTGTACATAGGAGCAGTATTATAGTAGTTATATTCTTGTACATAGGAGGCAGTATTATAGTAGTTATATTCTTGTACATAGGAGCAGTACTATAGTAGTTATATTCTTATACATAAGAGCAGTATTATAGTAGTTATATTCTTGTACATAGGAGCAGTATTATAGTAGTTATATTCTTGTATATAGGAGCAGTATTATAGTAGTTATATTCTTGTACATAGGAGCAGTACTATAGTAGTTATATTCTTGTACATAGGAGCAGTATTATAGTAGTTATATTCTTGTACATAGGATGCAGTATTATAGTAGTTATATTCTTGTACATAGGAGCAGTATTATAGTAGTTATATTCTTGTACATAGGAGTAGTATTATAGTAGTTATATTATTGTACATAGGAGCAGTATTATAGTAGTTATATTCTTGTACATAGGAGACAGTATTATGGTAGTTATATTCTTGTACATAGGAGACAGTATTATGGTAGTTACATTCTTGTACATAGGAGGCAGTATTATAGTAGTTATATTCTTGTATATAGGAGCAGTATTATAGTAGTTATATTCTTGTTCATATGAGCAGTATTATCGTAGTTATATTCCTGTACATAAGAGCAGTATTATAGTAGATCAAAGCTTTACAAAAGGGATAGCATTATGTTAATTACCATATTGTTTATAGGCAGCAGTATTATGGCAGTTATAGTCTTGAATATAGATGCAACACTCTAAGATGCCATGCTTCATCCTAGATATACACTGTACTGTATTTTTTTCATTTGTGATACTGTATGCTAAGTCTAGAAATACTTGTTTATTCTTGTGTTTTGTTCTATGAAGCCATCAATACGGCGCTATGATGGAATGTTTCATTTTTTTCCTGAACTGATTCCGGGACTGAGGCTTGTGCATTGTTGATATAGATATATGCTACATGAATATTCATTAGAGGCTGGCATGGCTGCCTTGTCATTCTCTTGCCTTATACAGAGAAACCATATTGAGAGAGCCACTGTGGCAGACATTGACATGATTGAATAAAGACTTGGACTGACAACTCATATGGATGTATCAAGGGCTGAATACCTTATTATCTAAAAACCTGAATTGCAAATCTACCCAGTAATGCAATACTACTGGATCTGAATGATGACTGTTTTTCAGATTTCTCAGAAACCGATTTGACTAAGGGACAGTTTAACAGAATTTTAACCTATTTTGCAGAAGAGGGAGACTTAAAGGTATTGTCTCACTGCAGCAAATAGCACTTATCATTTAGAGGAAGTTAATACAAGGCACTTACTAATGTATTGTGATTGTCCATATTGCCTCCTTTGCTGGCTGCATTCATTTTTCTATCACATTATACACTGCTCGTTTCCATGGTTACAGACCACCCTGCAATCCATCAGTGGTGGTCGTGATTGCACACTGAAGGAAAAAGCACTAGCCTATGTGCGCTCCCATGGTCTGGCCAAGAGAGGCCAGCATTTTTTCCTATAGTGTGCAAGCATGACCACCACGTATACAGGTGCGTATATTGTGTTAATAGACAGTTGAATTGCTGCTTACATACTGTGTATTACATTATTTCTCCTGTACTGATCCTGAGTTACATCCTGTATTATACTCCAGAGCTGCACTCACTATTCTGCTGGTGCAGTCACTGTGTACATACATTACATTACTTATCCTGTACTGATCCTGAGTTACATCCTGTATTATACTCCAGGGCTGCACTCACTATTCTGCTGGTGCAGTCACTGTGTACATACATTACTTCTACTGTACTGATCCTGAGTTACATCCTGTATTATACTCCAGAGCTGCACTCACTATTCTGCTGGTGAAGTCACTATGTACATACATTACTTATTCTGTACTGATCCTGAGTTACATCCTGTATTATACTCCAGGGCTGCACTCACTATTCTGCTGGTGCAGTCACTGTGTACATACATTACTTCTACTGTACTGATCCTGAGTTACATCCTGTATTATACTCCAGAGCTGCACTCACTATTCTGCTGGTGCAGTCACTGTGTACATACATTACTTATCCTGTACTGATCCTGAGTTACATCCTGTATTATACTCCAGAGCTGCACTCACTATTCTGCTGGTGAAGTCAATATGTACATACATTACTTATTCTGTTCTGATCCTGAGTTACATCCTGTATTATACTCCAGAGCTGCACTCACTATTCTGCTGGTGCAATCACTGTTTACATACATCACTAATACTGATCCAGTGTTTTGTTGGAGTGAAGGTGCTTGCCTTGCATCCCTTTGTAGCCTTGTTATGAGGGAATGTACAGGTATCTTCTCAAATGACAATCCTGGAGCCCACATTTAAGATCAGGCCAAGACCTACCAAGGAACTTGTACTAGTACAGATTCCTAGACAGGTCGTGTTGCACACTTGTAGACTTGATAGATGAGACTAGTGGTCACAAGGACATCTCCGGGCAGGTTACATATGGGACTTTCACCTTTTATTGGGCGGTGTAAATACCCTTTAAATTCACTAATATTTTACTTTAGGTTACTTACTTTAGAAAAAAGACGACTGAGGGGAGATCTAATAACTATGTATAAATATATCAGAGGTCAGTACAGAGATCTCTCCCATCATCTATTTATCCCCAGGACTGTGACTGTGACGAGGGGACATCCTCTGCGTCTGGAGGAAAGAAGGTTTGTACACAAACATAGAAGAGGATTCTTTACGGTAAGAGCAGTGAGACTATGGAACTCTCTGCCTGAGGAGGTGGTGATGGTAAGTTCACTATAAGAGTTCAGGAGGGGCCTGGATGTATTTCTGGAGGTAATAATATTACAGGTTATAGTTACTAGAGAGGGGTCGTTGATCCAGGGAGTTATTCTGATGCCTGATTGGAGTCGGGAAGGAATTTTTTCCCCTAAAGTGAGGAATATTGGCTTCTACCTCACAGGGGTTTTTTGCCTTCCTCTGGATCAGCTTGTAGGATAACAGGGCGAACTGGATGGACAGAGGGTTTTTTTCGTCCTTATAAAGTATGTTACTATGAATTATAAAGGGGTATTCTGGTAATATTAAGTTATCTATTATCCACCGTTGAAGGAGTAATTGCTGTAAGGGTCGAAGTCTGACTACTGCAACCTCCGTGGATCTTGACAACCGGGACCCCGAGTCCCCTGTTTAAATGGAGCAGTGGTTGATCATTCACTATCCATTCACTTCTATGGAGGTGCAGCGCTCCGCCTTCTCTGTCCGTCCCATAGAGAAGAGTGGAGTGGTAGTGCACATAGTCGAGCACTTCTTCATTCATACCGGTGGACACAGGACGTGATCGATGGAGATCACAGAAGCCTGACCTCCACCGATTTAGCTATCACCTCCTATCTGGTGGAAGGGGATAACTTTGTATTGCCGGAATACCGCTTTAACTATAGCTGGTGGATTAATGGAGATGCATATCTCAGTACATTGAACTGACTGTGATAGACTCTTACGATGTCTCTTTCATCTCCATCATTGTCTCCATGTCCTTGAGATCTACTGCCAGGAAATCCTTAAGACGGGGGTCTATGGTTTCCTTCCTGTATCTCAGCCTGGTGCCTGGATGTGCAGACACTGGAGTCGGAGTGTTTGTTAAGCAGATCCGATAACAGGACGGGACATTACAATTAGCATTCAGGCAGCAAATAACACAAGGTCGTGTAGACTGCGCTTCTCATTATCTTCCTTTCCTCTCTGCCAAGTGCGCTGCTCTGAGAAGAGTTAGCAGCGTCTTGTCACATTACGGAGCGTGCTGTCATGTTCGCACAGCGTTCCCCGCCAGACGTATATCTCAGCGCAGGGTCTGCTTTTGTTATGTTATGTACCACGTAGCAGGAATTGATGGCAGAGCAGAAAACAAAGTGACTGAGGAATTTTAAGCAAATTTAATCCGTCCTTGCATGAGCATCCATTGTAAGAAGAGATATTGGCCTACTCCAGGCAGGACCTGCTTTGTGTTGGATGGTGCTCTGTGTCCTCCCCTCAGTGGACATGTAACTATACAATGTAGTGCCTAATTGTAAGCGCCATTCAGCATACCTCCCAACCGCCCCGGAACCAGCGGGACAGTCCCGGATTGCAGTGGCTGTCCCGCTGTCCTGGGGAGGTATGTCCCGGTTTCTGCCAGCTATTTCTGCATCCATAGGACGCAGAGACAGTTGCCTGTAATATGATGAAGCAGAGAGCCGGCATCGGCTGCCTGCTTCATCATCCCTCCATCTGTGAGGGGGGCAGGTCCGGCCGATCGTCAGCCTTGGCTCCACCCCCTCCACAGACCAGAGCAGCCGATGTCCTGCTGCTGCTAGGAAGAAGGTAAGTATATGGTGTTTATTTATTTATTTCTGTGAGGGGTACAATGTGGGCATATTACTGGGGGCACAATGTGGGCATATTACTGGGGGCACAACATATTACTGGGGGCACGATGTGGGCATATTACTGGGGGCACAATGTGGGCATATTACTGGGGGCACAACATATTACTGGGGGCACAACATATTACTGGGGGAACAATGTGGGCATATTACTGGGGCACAATGTGGGCATATTACTGGGGGCACATAACAGGGCATATTACTGGGGGCACATAACAGGGCATATTACTGGCTAAGTGCTGCTGACCATGCGGCTTGCATTCAAGTCTATTTATCATCTCACTATGTGATCTTACTATGGCTTGAGGACCTGTATAATTCAGTCATGTAATAGAAAGATCCTTGTCCACCTAGCATCATATGATCACACAGCAGTCTCTACCGCAGTTGTTTACATTAGATGGAGCTAAGGTACAAGCGGACAGCTTCCACCACTTCAAGTAACAAGTCCTTTCTTGGCAAGGTTGTGGCTTTAAACTCTTTGTCCACGAACTTCAGCGATGCCTTCTGGCAGAATTTTAGCACAGTGTCCATGCCAAAATTCTGCAGTCAAATTCTATGGCATGAAAGGAACATTAGGCTTCCCTCACCTATAGGGCAGGGCCAGAATGGAGGTAGGTGGGATACGTGAGGATGAAGTTGGTAGAGAAGCTGCAGGGCTGGTGGACCCAACTGGAGATACACAGTAAGATAGGTAATCATCCGTCACTGAGAGCTAGATGATTGTGGATAAATATTTGGGTTGAGTGACGTGCTCTGCACAGGTGGCATACCTCTAAAGTTGATGAACCCAACTACTGATACGTGGTAAGATGGACAATCATCCTGCACGGAGATCTACATGAATGTGGACAGCATGAGGTTGGAGGGAAAAGAAGAGTAGGTAACTGGGGGTTGTCAGCACAGGGTGATTAAATAAACTGTTGTCCTTCAAATAGTTATACTGAACTTCCAGAACCGAGCATGGGGTCACATCCAGAAACATCTGCTTTGGACACCTAGAGAGCTTGTCCCATCCGTGCTAAAGTGGAAGCAAATGACCCTTAAAACTTCCTAACTTCTGAGGACTCTTAAACTGATGCCTTCAGAACTCCACCCCCTATGATCCTAGGGGTCATCTGGTATCAGAATTTCCATCATTGCACCATGCATGGTTCATCTACTGTATTTGTGATGACATCCCAAACATGTGAGACCCAAAAGTAAGAGTGTTAGTCAACTGATTAGACTGGATCTTTAAAATTCAATATCTACAAGATGTCCTACTTTAGAGGTACTAGTAGTAACATCTTCGAAGAAGTCTAGGGGGAAGCTCTTACAGTCTTTGAGTCCTCTTGGTGCCTGAATTCTCTTTTATGCTAAAGTTTTGGCCTTCACTTCCATCCAGAGGCAGACATACCGCCTGTGCAGCTCGGCTGCACAGGGGCCCAGTGCAGGAGGGGGGCCCCATGAGAGGTTCGGCGACAGGGCACAGGGAGATGAGCGTTTCCATTGTGGAAGCGCTCATCTCTCTATATTAATCCTCAGGACAGCGATACAGATGGATGCTGCAGGGCAGGGGAAAGGCATCTCCCTTTCCCGGTCCTCTCATAGGCTGCAGGCCTAGTACCTGTAGCCTATCAGAGGCCGGCGCAGGCGGCCAGAAGAAGCCTGCATCGCATCGCTGAAAGCGGCAAGGAGGTAAGTATATGTGTTTTTTTTTATTTATTTACGCTTTACAAGGGGCCCTATCTGCCACTGATGGGGACATCTACTGGGGGCCCTATTTTAAATACTGGCAGACATAGGGGGCACTGTAGAGGAGGAGGAGCACTATGGGGGCCCTATTTTAAATACTGGCAGACATGGGGGGCACTATTGAGGGGGAGGATCACTATGGGGGGGGGGCAGGCACATTTTTTGCACAGCGGCCCTCTGCTGTCTGTGTCCACCCCTGTCTCCATCTACAGATGATCCAACATGCTTTGATTTTCTGTCTGGATTTTGTGAATGGAAAATCTGCAGCACATTACCAAGTGGATGAGATTTTACAAAACGTTGCGGAAGAAACCATGAGTAGAAATTGACCATGTGTGAGGAATTCAAATCAGCAGTGTGTCAATTTATGTTGTGGATGTAAATTCACAGCAAAGTTTGCAATATGGCCACAAAAGTTCTTCCTGGCGGCTTTTACTTGTAAAGTCCCATATGATTGTCATCTCTCCCATACCATTTCCGGCTCATACACAAATCATAGTTCACATTATATATGCACTTTTATCCTTCATATGGGATTTTCTGCACCTTCCCCCCACAGCTCACTCCTGGGAAACATTTTCCCAAATCCGCTCTCTCTGGGAATTATTTCCTCCTTAGAGCCCCTATAATAAACTGTCAGCGTCACGTGCCACGGCTACAAAGGAGTCAACACATCCGCCGCGCAACTCGGCAACTCTTATTAAACAGGAAGACGCAGCTCGATACTAATCCCTTAATATCCTCCCTACAAATTTGACATTTCTGTCTGTTTAATGTTTGTGCCAAGAATAGTTTCCCATATGTGAAATGTGAAAATGTATCACATTGAGGAGGGGGATACATTCCCTGCTTCGTATAACGCAGAGTGCCTGCCGAGAGTGCGAGACTCTTAAAGGGAATCTGTCACCAGCGACCTCTATATCAAACTGTTTGCATAGACACATAGCTGTGGTTCTCCTCATTTTTTCTTTGGTTTATCCACGGCTCCGTTCCCAAGTTTTTCATAATATTCAAATTGGGACTTTGGTGCAATGAGGCCATCACCATTACTCTTGTTGCACCCAAGCTCCGCTCCTTTCTGTGGCCATGCCTCCCTCTGTGCTTCGCATCCCCCTGTCCTTTTCAATCAAAGCAGCCAGGGAGGGCAACAGAAAGGAGAGGAGCTTGGGTGCAACAAGAGCCAATTAATTAATTGGGCTTTCAAATAAATAATAATAAAATGGATTTCCGGTTCTGGTGCTGGCATGGAATAACGTTTGTAAGCAAAGCTCCACAACTTGTAGAGCACACCAGCCATCATACTGACTTTTTCTTTGCTAGAAAGTCAGGCAAATCATTCTCACAAAGAATATCGCAGGTCAATGGACCTCTTCTTGATTCCCATCGGGAGTAAAGCTAAACAAAAGGGCCAAACTAAGACACGGAAGGCCACAGCCTTGGACTCTAAGAAGGCACCGTCAAACGAATCTACAATGGATGAGTGTTCTCCTGTCCATCCTGATTGCAGAGTCTCAGATAATGAGGAAGAAGGTGACAAGGCACAAGTTGATTATAAAAAACTGGCCATAGAGGTTTTGACTTCTTGCCGGATCTACAAGAGAGGCTGTCCTCCATTGTGAAGTAGTCCTTTGTTTAGGTACCGTCGGAGGTGACTAGACATACGGAGCTTCTTGATGAGTTATGGGCCGGAATTACTACACTTGAAGCTGAGGCAGACCAGACCAGGCCAGTCTGCAAAATACCCAAAAGGAGAAGACAGACAATCTAGAGAACTGCTCACCTCATAGTATCCATGAATACTCGGTTTGCCGGAATCTATCCAACCACGAGGCCTACTCTCCATGTGTGAACCTGACCTCCCTTCAGCGTTGGGTCTGCCCAGGCAGTGCAAAGTTGAACAAGCCCACAGAGTAATCCTTGACCTCGAGGGTCCCCCGACCCGACAACCGAAAGCATTAGCTAAGTCGATGTATAATCAGAGGCCGAGGAAACTAATAGTAAAGTATTTGGACTACTCTGAGAAAACAGCTCTTCTGAGAGCTTAGAAAAAAATCCAGGAATAGCATAGAATTACGAAGACATTGGATCATGCTGTTTGGAGATTTTTCAGCCGACATGACCAGATGACCAACTGTATTGCACAAAAGACAAAACCAATTCACCTTGCTCTAAACAGCAGTTCTAAAGATATTCCATCAAGATGACTTTTACCTCTTATACCTCTCCAGATGCAGTTTATCCAATCTACCCTTTCTGGCAGGGATACCCTCGACACTGCTTCAACTGTTGAAGGACCACGACATCCAGTCGGTAGACGACGGTGATGAGTCCAACATACCGGTTCACCAACTAAATGAATAACAACCAAGTCTTTCATCACGCCCTGTGACCGGAACTCTGGCATCTTTACACCAGAAGAAGTTCAAGATCGCACTTTACCGCACCAGGGTTGTTGTGGGAGCTGAGATTAAGGTCATCTCTTTAGGACTCTGTATGGTACAACGTATTGGTAGCCCCATGTTTTGTTTGTTCACCTTTACTTTAGCTATAGCTACACTTATGTATCTGGGACTTGATTTAGTGGTACAAGAATAGCAGATGTACTTCCCACTGTAAAAAATTGAAGTTTCAGGGCTTTAGTCTGGATGCAAGTTTCTGTTTCTGTTCATTAATGTTTGTGGGTTTACATGAGGGCGAGAGTGTGTATGTCTCACAGATGGCAACTACCCATAGGGCATCAACATTTACATACTTGGAGTATGTTTAGTATAAAAATAGTATCCTGGAATGTGAAAGGTCTTAGGTCCCTTAGTAAGCGACTTATGTTACTGCATCATCTCAAGCCTCTGATAACCGAGGTAGCACTTCTCCAGAAGACACATCTGACTGAGGGGGACTTTTTCCTCACGAGCAGGCTTTGGGTGGGGGAGGTTTATGGAGCTCCATCTGTTGGATCTAAAGCAGGAGTCTTTACAAGAACCTTTCTTCTATCACATGTACAGTTGAAATCCACTATGGAAAAACTTAGTAGATATAATATCTATGGCCCAAATTATATATTTTTAAGGGTTGTCCTGGTTCAGAGCTCAATCCAGACATAACCCGATCTGCACTCATTCACCATGAATGAGTGAAGCATTGGAGCTTTTCATGCTCCGATGCTCTCCCTAGCCTTGCTCTGAATCACGCAGGCCAAGGGAATTTTCTGGAGATCTGGTGATGTACCGGGCTCTCCATGTGTAAGCTAACCAGAGGCTTCCGCCTAGCAGTGAGTCTGGTGAAGTCACTGGCTCTGGAGTGGTTTATAGCTCTGCCCTGGTCTGTAAAAACCAGAGACGTCATCGAGCTCACTGCTAGGCGGAAGCATCTACCTAGCAGTGTCCAAATGTAAATAAACAGCCCTTGCCCTGCACAATGCAGCTCAGGGCTAGGGGGAGCATCAGAGTGTAAATAGCTACAATGATCCACTCATTTATGGTAAATGAGTGCTGATCCGGTTCTGTCCGGGTTCAGCTCTGAACCCAGACAACCCCTTTAAGCAAGAGACTATGTTCAGACAACACCATCCATAAAGTTATAGAAGGTGACATGAACTCTGTGGTGAACTTGGCAGAGGATAGGAGAAGGAACAAGGTGACCTTAAAGGGGTTCTCCAGAAATTTAGAAAATGAAAATACGTAAATATGACTTTATTATAAATAAATTCCCAAATACCTTTCATTAGTTATAATGGCTCATTTTCTCTGGGGAGCACACATTATGAGAAATATAATGGGCGCCACACTATTAGTATACATAGAACCTGTCCTAATCACACAGGAGGACAAGTTACTTCAGAACACTGAGGTAAAGAGCTGCCTCATCCTCCTCTCTGCTCTGCTTGTCAGGGATTATGATCCTGAATACAGATGATAAGATCTTCGGCTGAATCTCTGTAGGAATGGAGTTAATGAGGAGACAGAAGTACAGAGAGGAGGAGGGGATGTGGCTGTGTCCTGCTGTGTGATTAGGACAGGTTTTGTGTGGACTAATAGGACGGCGGTCATTTTATTTCTGTTAATGATTGCTCCCCAGACAAAACAAGCCATTATAACTAATGAAGAATATTTGGGAATATATTTATAATAAAGTAATATTTAGGTATTTTAATTTTTCTAATTCCCGGAGAACCCCTTTAACTCAAGCTTGAGGTAGGGATGCTGCCCTCAGAGATTTTTTACTGTCGCAGATCTTTCAGGGGTCTCCTCAACTCAGTAAGAAGGGAATTTACATATTTCTCAAATGGCCACAATTCGTAGTCTAGGTTAGAATATATTTCTATATCTAAGTCACTGTTGCCTTGAGGTATTAAACTGACTATTGAAGATCTAGTAATATCCGACGACTCTCCTATCACACTGTCCTTGACAGAGTCCATTCTAACAGAGGAGGACTTCACCTGCAGGTTCCCTTCTGACATGGCCAGGAATGAGAAATTTATGACGGACCATGGAAGTATAGTAGAACATCAATTACTATGGGATGCAGGAAAGAGTCATAGGACAACGTCTGATCTTGTACATGCACAACTTGAGAGCAACTTTCCTACAAAAACATTTTATGAGACATGTCAGGATATAGTTAGGTCTCAAAGGGATGCAGAGCTCTTGAAAAATGGTGTTTATTCTGTAGATTTGTGAAGGGATCGTATACTTCTTGAGTTATGACTTTGAAAGCCAAAACAGGAGTTTTGCAAGTCCACCCAAAGGAAATAAATAAGGTGTTGGTCTATGAAGATCTTTATGTGAAATCATTAAGGGATAATTCAAGAGTCTGTGAATGGTTACATGGCATCCCTCTCCTCGAGCTCTCAATTGAAGAGTTAACAAATCTTAATGCTCCTGTATCACAAACAGAGGTGGAAGTAGCAGTCGACCATCTGGCTCTAGGAAAGGTGCCGGAGCCAGATGGCTATACCGGTGAATATTTCAAGAATCTAAAAACACACATAGCTACCATTTTAACTCAAATATATGCTAGGTATATGCATGGCTCCCAGCTCCCTTCTTTGACCAATATGGTCTATATTAAAGTCTTGCCAAAACTGGGCAAGAATCCAACTCTGGCTTTATCTTATTGCCTACATCACTGATCAGTTTGGACCTTGAAGTTTTATCTACAATTTTAGCAGATACTGGATTTAACGTTAGGGTACACCCTCCACTGATCTCTCTGGCAGAAGTGGATTTTGTTAAGGGCCGAGCTGCTGTAATATCCCAAAACCTCTAGATGAGGTTAAGATGCACTTATCCCCAGCCCTGCTGACAATCGACACTGAAAAGGAGGATGGTTGGGAAGGGTATTAGATTGCATGGGTTTTATGGGTCCATTTTGAACTTACTCATCGTCCTTATACATAAATCCATGAGCCAGAATAAGTACCCTGGGTTTTCTTTCATAAAGGTCTACACTACAGAAGGAGACCCGACTGTCTAATTTTAATTTGCTATGGAGCCCCAATCTAGAACACTCTAGCCAGAAATGTAGAGGTTACAGAAACAACCCATATGTGTTCATAAATGCTGTAAGGGCACAACGCAGGATTCAGAAGGGAAAAAGCACTATATGGTTTTTGGAGGGCAGATTTCACTGGGATAATTTTAAGTTGCCATGTTGCTTTAGAAGACCTTCTGATACAACCTATAGTAGAAACTCCCATAAAATAACCCCATTTTGGAAACTACAAGATAAGGTGACAGTTTAATTTGGCTCTGGAGCCCCTATCTAGAAAACTCTAGCCACAAATGCAGAGGTTAGTGTTGAGCGAGCATGCTCGGCCAAACTTGCTGTTCGCTCGAGCATGCCTACGCTCGGGTCCGCTCGGTGTTCAGTGAATAAACGTGCGGGAGAGTACTGGCATTCAGTGTAATGTTGATTTGTACGCTAATGCTACGCATTGTATGCTAATGCGTACAAATTTGTATGCTAATGCTACGCATTGTACGCTTGTTAGGCCAAGGAGCCCTTTTTAAATAATAAAGTGACTCTGCCCTAAGACAGAGCCACCGGGGATCACTGGACTCAGATCCTGAGTCACCCGAGCAGGGCAACCCAGGAACCAAGCAGCCGGAAAGGCAAGCTCCCGAAGGAGGACAGGGGATGAGCCCCAATGCCCGAAGGGCACGTGTGCACAAGCACACAATAACGAGCTCCCGGAGGAGGATAGGGGATGAGCCCCAATGCCCGGAAGGCAAATGCGCACAAGCACTCAATGCGCTGAAGTCTGGGACCAGCACAGGATACCCAGCTCTCAATCGGACCACGTGTGCCGAGTTCCGCGCCTCCCGAGGGAGGTTGCAGCCCAACACACAATGTGGCCTCCAAACACACACACAACTCCTGCCTAGACCACAGACTGCACCTAGTGTGCAACCAAGGTCCTAGTCACGAAGCAGAGCGACCGGGACTCTAGCTTTAGCAAAGCAACAAGGCACTGGCGCCTGCTGCCAATACTGAGGGGTTTTTATAGTGAAGCAACCAATTAACAGGGCGGTGCTTCCTGTGCAGGACTGGCGGATGTGACATCACCTGTAGCCTCGAAGTATGGGCACATGATCACTCCCTGGCGGAAGTGACATCACAGGCAGGGTCAAGGTCAGAGCCTATGACCACTTCCTGTGTCTGAACCAAAACACAGCGTCTTAAAGCGACAGCGTCGTAATTAGACTACAAGCACGCGCGTGCACGGCGTCGGTGCCCGCGCCTTACAACGCTAATGCGTACAAATTTGTATGCTAATGCTACGCATTGTACGCTAATGCGTACAAATTCAGTTAATTAGCATACTTTTACTCGTGAAAGGAGTAAAAGAGGAGAAGCTGCGATTCTGACCTTTTTCTATTAACCAGACACCCTCCCCTCTTTCGAGCAGGGGGTGCCTGGTTTAGTCCCATTGACTAACATTATGCTCTGGTGCTCGGCCGAGCACTCGAGCACCCCCTAGTGCTCGGCCAGACACCCGAGCACAGAGGTGCTCGCTCAACACTAGTAGAGGTTACTAAAGTGGGCAAGTCAGAAATAAAGCATTTATTATTTGCAGCCAATCTACTTTTGTTTCTGGAATGTCTCCAACATGACCCGCCTGACCATTTCAGTAATGTACAAACACTTGGGTGAATTTCTGGCTTCCAAGTTAATACGAATAAATGCGAACAGTTAAAGGGTTTCTGTCACCAGATTTGGGCATACTAAACAGGATGGCATTTGCAATGTGCAAATGCCACCTGATGCCCAATCTGGTTTTCTTACAGTAATCAGATCAGCCGTTTTCTTAAAAAAAGCACTTTTATAATATGTAAATTAGGCGTACTAGGTGCAAGAGGCGTTTACCTTGCACCTAGTAATCGCCGTGTTCCAACCTCTAGTGCCGCCTCCTTCTTCCTGATTGACAGGGCCAGGCAGCTTGCTCGATGAGCTGCTGGCCCTGACCTCGATCGAAATCCCGCGCCTGCGCCGTGTAGGCTAAATTCTGCGCAGGCGCAGATAGTTCACCCGGCCGCCCGGCTCCTGCCTCTCTCACTGCGCCTGCGCCGTGCGGAGTAAAAGCGGCGCAGGCGCAGTGAGTTCCGCCGGCTCCCGGCTCTCTCACTGCGCCTGCGCAGGCGCACTGAGAGACCCGGGAGCCGGGCGGCCGGCGGAACTCACTGCGCCTGCGCCGCTTTTACTCCGCACGGCGCAGGCGCAGTGAGAGAGGCAGGAGCCGGGCGGCCGGGTGAACTATCTGCGCCTGCGCAGAATTTAGCCTACACGGCGCAGGCGCGGGATTTCGAGCGAGGACAGGGCCGGCAGCTCATCGAGCAAGCTGCCTGGCCCTGTCAATCAGGAAGAAGGAGGCGGCACTAGAGGTTGGAACACGGCGATTACTAGGTGCAAGGTAAACGCCTCTTGCATCTAGTACGCCTAATTTACATATTATAAAAGTGCTTTTTTTAAGAAAACGGCTGATCTGATTACTGTAAGAAAACCAGATTGGGCATCAGGTGGCATTTGCACATTGCAAATGCCATCCTGTTTAGTATGCCCAAATCTGGTGACAGAAACCCTTTAAATCTATTGACACCCATGAGGCAGGATTTACGATTCCTGATACAAATTGTGTACTGACCAGTGAGATATTTTGGCAATATATATGGGTAGAACCCAGAATCCATCAACATGCTAAACTAATCCAGAAAATACTTGGTTAATTGGATAAGTGAATGCACCTTCTTATTTTGATGACCTATAAGGACGGTTCAGAATCTTTCTAAGATCCCCTAGGGCAGGTATTACGCATTTACAGAGTTGAAAGATAAATTTGGTTTCGGGGATGCATGTTTCTTGTCCTATCACCTACTCTTTGGACATCTTAAAGGGAACCTGTCATCTCTGAAACACCCCCTGAACTAGAGTAAGAGTTGTATAGTGTAAGTGATGCTGAATCCAAATATGTAAGTTTTATCTTCATACTCACTTCCACAAACCAGCAGTAAAATGTACTCACTGGACTCCGGTACTCACTCACATAATGGAGAGGACTCAAAGAAGAGTCCACTGAGTGCATTTTACTGCAGGTTTGTGGGAGCACAGCGTCGGAATGGAAGTGAGTATGAAGATAAAACTTACATATTCTGATTCAGCATCACTTATACTATACAACGCTTACTCTAGTTCAGGGGGTGTTTCAGAGATGACAGGTTCCCTTTAAATCCAGACTCTCATAAACTCATCTCACGAGTTTCCATGTAACGGCTATCAGTCTCAGTCTTTGCTACAAAATATCTTGAAAACAGTGATCTCTAAAAAATTCAGTGGATATTTCCAATAAGAAGTTTTGAGTAGCAGTAACTAGCAAAATATGAAAAGCAACAGATCTCCGCATGATTTATAAAGCAAGATATGGATTTCATACTCAATTCTGATTTGGTTCATGGCATTTGGCATTGCCCAGAAACCGTAAGGTACTGGAGACTGGTGGTAACTCTAATTAAAGACAACTTAGGGCTCTTGCACATCACCATTAGGGATTCCGTTCAGGCTTTCCGTTATAACATCGTTATAACGGAAAGAAATGGAATCCATAGGACGGAAATCAAAATGGACACCTTTGTTTTCCGTCCAGCATAACGGAAACCATAACGGATCCGTTATGGTTTCCCATAGGCTTCTATTATGACGGATCAAAACGGAATGCCTCTTAAAGGTGTCCGTTTTGATTTCCGTCCTATGGATTCCGTTTCTTTCCGTTATAACGGAATGCCTCTTAAAGGTGTCCGTTTTGATTTCCGTCCTATGGATTCCGTTTCTTTCCGTTATAACGGAATGCCTCTTAAAGGTGTCCGTTTTGATTTCCGTCCTATGGATTCCGTTTCTTTCCGTTATAACGATGTTATAACGGAAAGCCTGAACGGAATTCCTAACGGTGATGTGAAAGAGCCCTTAAATAAAATATCCCTATAGTACCACAAATGATTCTTTTCCGTGTCTACTTAGTGATACATTTCATCTTGTTGGCGGCAAAATGATGTTCACTTACTAGTTCAAGCCTCACACTCTTTCTACCGCCGAGATACTGATTGAACGCCAGCAGGAGTCAGTATTAAGAACATTCTTCATGAAATTTATGTGCAACATTTTCTGTCAGGGACTCTGGGTAGACTACACTTAACACCATACCTGCCCAGATTTATGGTGACTGTCATCTGCTAGAAATGTATCTTTATTTTATGTACAAGAATTGTAACATGCTGTGAAGATTTAATAAAAATGAAAAAAGTAAAAAAAAATACTACTGCTCTCTATGTATAGTACAAGAATACATCTACTATAATATTGCTCTTATCTATAAGAATATAACTACTATAAAACTCCTCCTACAAGTATGCAACTACTATAATACTGTATCCTGTGTACAAGAATATACCTGCTATATTCCTGCCTCCTATGTACAAGAATATAACTACTATAATACTGCCTCCTATGTACAAGAATATAACTACTGTAATACTGCTCCCATGTACAAGAATATAACTACTATAATATTGCTCCTATGTACAAGAATATAACTACTATAATACTGCCTCCTATGTACAAGAATAAAACTACTATAATACTGCCTCCTATGTACAAGAATACAACTACTATAATATTGCTCCTATGTACAAGAATATAACTACTATAATACTGTCTCCTATGTACAAGAATATAACTACTATAATACTGCCTCCTATGTACAAGAATATAACTACTATAATACTGCTCCTATTTACAAGAATATAACTACTATAATACTGCCTCCTATTTACAAGAATATAACTACTATAATACAGCTCCTATGTACAAGAATATAACTACTATAATACTGCCTCCTATTTACAAGAATATAACTACTATACTACTGCCTCCTATTTACAAGAATCTAACTACTATAATACTGCTCCTATGTACAAGAATATAACTACTATAATACTGCCCCTTACGTAGAATAACTTTTGGCTCCTCTGTAGCTATGGAGGTTGCTATAGAACATTCTTCTCATTGTCACCACCATTAGGTATGTCTCTGGCTTTACATTCTCTGGAATTCATTTCAGTAGTTTCTTTTTTACATCTTTCTGTGTGCGGTAATAAATATTTGCAGTGTATTATCTCTCACATACATGGAATTTATCTGAACTCTCATGTTGGATTGTTGAAATTCTGAACTAATAATTTTGCTTCGCAAACTTTTAATAGAATTTTCCAATCTCCATTTTATATCAGTCTCCACAGTCTCTCAAGAGGAGTCCCTCGAATGTTGGAAATGTCTTAGTTTAAAGGAAAAATGAGCAGCAGATAAAAGCTATCCCGCCACGCCTTAAACTTAAATTTGCATATTAAACAGTTGTGGCGTATTCAGCAGATATGCCTGTAATTTCTTTACATTAACCCTTCGGTGACTACTTTAACCCCATCAGTTCCGAGCCACTTTTCACCTTGAGTCTTAGGTCAATTTTTGCCAATCTGACATGTTTCACTTTAAGTGGTAATAAGTTTGGAAAGCTTTTAACAAAGTAACATAGTAACATAGTTTATAAGGCCGAAAGAAGACATCTGTCCATCCAGTTCTTCCTGTTATCCTGCAGGTTGATCCAGAGGAAGGCAAAAAAAAACCCTGTGAGGTAGAAGCCAATATTCCTCACTTTAGGGGAAAAAATTCCTTCCCGACTCCAATCAGGCATCAGAATAACTCCCTGGATCAACGACCCCTCTCTAGTAACTATAACCTGTAATATCATTACCTCCAGAAATACATCCAGGCCCCTCCTGAACTCTTATAGTGAACTTACCATCACCACCTCCTCAGGCAGAGAGTTCCATAGTCTCACTGCTCTTACCGTAAAGAATCCTCTTCTATGTTTATGTACAAACCTTCTTTCCTCCAGACGCAGAGGATGTCCCCTCGTCACAGTCACAGTCCTGGGGATAAATAGATGATGGGAGAGATCTCTGTACTGACCCCTGATATATTTATACATAGTTATTACATCTCCCCTTAGTCGTATTTTTTGTAAAGTGAATAACTCTAATTTTGATAATCTTTCTGGGTCCTGTAGTCCACTCATTCCAGTTATGACTTTAGTTGCCCTCCTCTGAACCCTCTCCAGCTCTGCTATGTCTGCCTTGTTCACAGGAGCCCAGAACTGTACACAGTCCTCCATGTGTGGTCTGACTAGTGATGTGTAAAGTGGCAGGACTATGTTCTCATCACCGGCATCTATGCCCCATTTGATGCAACCCATTATCTTATTGGCCTTGGCCTTTTACTTATCCAAGCCATTCTAGAAGCAGTATTATGCTTTCTCGGGACACATTGTGCCTCATGTTACTGATAAGTTTAAGTTAATACGTTTTACCTTTATTTATAAAACAAAATCCCAAATTGAAAGAAAATTTTAAAAAATTCCCAATTTTCGAAATTTGAATTTCTCTGCTTTTAGGCAGATAGTGATATCTCATAAAATAGTTATTACTTTACATTTCTATATGTCTACTTTATGTTGGGATTATTTTTAAATATCATTTTATTTTTTAGGACATTAGAAGGCGTAGAATTTTAGAAGCAATTTGTAACATTTTTAAGAAATTAAGAATTTCCAAAACCCACTTTTTTAAAAACCTATTCAGTTATAAAGTCACTGTGGGGTTTACATTGAAGAAACAACCCAAAAATGACCCCATTTTAGAAACTACACCCCTCAAGTTATTCAAAACTGATTTTACATAGTTTGTTAACCCTTTAGGCGTTCCACAAGAATGAAATGAACATG
The DNA here is from genome assembly GCA_900303285.1 of Rhinella marina. NCBI lineage: Eukaryota > Metazoa > Chordata > Amphibia > Anura > Bufonidae > Rhinella > Rhinella marina. The sequence goes on from ONZH01003453.1 coordinate 232,459, forward strand.
GAGGTGAAATTTCAAACTGTAACCTTTTGTTTTTTTTTTTGCAGATTTTCCATTTTAATCCATTTTTTTCCTGTAACACAACAAGGGTTAGCAGCCAAACAAAACTCAATATTTATTACCCTGATTATGCAGTTTACAGAAACAACCCATATGTATTCATAAACTGCTGTATGGGCACAACGCAGGGTTCAGAAGGGAAAGAGCGCCATATGGTTTTTGGAGGGCAGATTTCACTGGGATAATTTTAAGTTGCCATGTTGCTTTAGAAGACCTTCTGATAAACCCCTATAATAGAAACTCCCATAAAATAACCCAATTTTGGAAACTACATGATAAGGCAACAGTTTTATTTGTACTATTTTGGGATACATACTGTATGATTTTTGATTGCTCAATATTATGCTTTTTGTTAGGAGAGGTAACCAAAAAAGGCTGTTCTGGTGCAGTTTTTATTTTTTGGTTTCTACAGGATTCACCTGACATGATAGGTCATATCATATTTTTTATAGAGCAATTCATTACCAACACATTAATACCAAACACATATGTTTTTATTTTTTTTTGCCTCAGTTTTACATAATAAAGCATTTTTGAAAAGTTACCATGTTTTCTGAAAGCCATATTTTTTTTTGCCAATTGCCTTGTGTAGAGGCTTATTTTATGTGGGACAAGTAGGTGTTTTTATTGGTACTATTTCTGGGTACATATGATTTTTTTGATCGTTCAATATTACACTTTGTGAGGCAAGGTGACCAAAAAATGGCTGTTTTAGCACAATGTTTTTTATTTTTCGATGGCATTCACTTAAAAGGGTAGATCATGTGATATTTTTATTGAGCAGGTTGTTATGGACGCAGTGATACCTAATGTGTCTATTTTTTATTTTTGTTAAAGGGGTTGGCCACTTTGTTAGCACTTATTAAAACTATATAGAAAGTAGGGAGACATTAAACTTCCTAATATACCTTCTTAAGCAGAGCTGCCTGGTTTCCTTGCTATTGGAAGCCACACTCCCTCCTATCCTGCACTCACAGCTGCCTGTCTGGTCCATGCCTGCACCTGCTCTAGTCCATGGCTAAAGGAGTCTGCTACTCTCTGGGTCCTAGAGGCACCCTACTTGGGTCAGAGTTGCTTTCCTTCTGCTGTGACTGCAGTCCTGGCTATACAGAGCTTACATGTGCTTACCAGGGACACTTGTTAGAAGCTGAAATAAAGAAACTTTGCAGGAGGAAGAGAGACTGAGGAGAAGCTGTGATGGACCTCACTGACTGCAGTGATGTAGCAGAGCCAGGAAGGTGCTGTGGACAAAAGAAAAGTGTGAGCAATCCTAGTGTCTGTCATGTCTATGGCCACTCTGCAATGTGATCTTATCACAGACATGTTTATTCCAGCCAGACCAACAGGTCAGGGGCTTTAACCCCTTCTGAGATGTCAGTATGGCTGAGGTCAGTGATATCAGCAGCAGTCACTGATGTCATCTGTAAATATGTGCCCTCTCCTTCCTGCACACTGTATATAGTGATATATGATGACCCTCCATACAGTGGTATGTGACCTCCACCACTGTATACTGTATATAATGATATCTGACCCCCTGTAGACTGAATACAGTAATAGTTGACCTTTGTAAATTGACCCGCTTTATACAGTATATACAGATGTGACCCCCTGTAAATTATATATAGTGACGTGTGACCCCCTGTACGCTATATACAGTGACGTGTGACCCCCTGTACGTTATATATAGTGACGTGTGACCCCCTGTACGTTATATATAGTGATATGTGACCCCCTGTACGTTATATATAGTGATATGTGACCCCCTGTACGTTATATATAGTGACGTGTGACCCCCTGTATGTTATATATAGTGATATGTACATTATATATAGTGATGTGTGACCCCCTGTAAATTATATATAGTGATGTGTGACCCCCTGTACATTATATAGTGATGTGTGACCCCCTGTACATTATATATAGAGATGTGTGACCCCCTGTACATTATATATAGAGATGTGTGACTCCCTGTACATTATATATAGACATGTGTGACCCCCTGTACATTATATATAGAGATGTGTGACTCCCTGTACATTATATATAGACATGTGTGACCCCCTGTACATTATATATATATAGAGAGAGATATGTGACTACACTCATTTTCCCTTTTTTCCCAGATGAAGGGTAGTCATATATTCATAGATGATTGATGGGCTGTCAGCTGGGAGCAGGTCGTGTGATGATAGACAGGAGGCTCCACTGTATGTGAGCAGATCGATTTGTACAAATTTATTCATCAGAGTTCTTGTGTAACAAAGGTCTGCCCCCCGCCGTACAGCCCCCATCCTCCGCTGTACAGCCCCCCTGCTCCGGCAGTCTGTGCACCTAAACAGAAATCTATGACAGCTCAGAGCTGCCATTGATTTCTGGCTTCATTAGAGTCAGAAAACTGGTGAAAATGAACATAAATTTGTTGGGGTGACTGGTCACGCCCTCTCTCTGCCCGTGTCACGCCCTTTTTTTTAAAAAAAAAGCGCAGTTAAGAATTTGCAAACACATAGTTTGCAACTTTTTAACACCACTTTTTAGGAACAAGTGAAATGATAAATCTCCCCCTCATTCTGTTCATGGCTTACATCCAGTGGCACAACTAGAGATGACTAGGCCCCACAGCAAATTTATGAAATTTGGGACTGGGGCGGACTGGGGCGTTCTTTTTATTGCTATGTCTGTACAGCAGTTATTTACTGATAACTGAGTTATTGATATTATCTAAGGGGCTCTTGTCTCTATGGGAACACAGGTGGGCGGGAAGGTCATGTGACTGCTCCTCTGAACACATTTGCTGCAGTGCATGCTGGGATTGTTACTTTCACTTTGCAGCTGCTCCTCCCACACAGCCTTTCTGAGGGAGCTCCTCCAGGGAAGTGTGTCATGGTGAATAGGTTAGATAAATGACATACAGCCAGTACATGTCACCTGTCTGGGGTACTTTGGATTTTTGATACTTAGGGTGGCCAACCCCTTTAAATTTTACAAAGTAAAAGCACTTTGAAAAGAAAAAAATCTTGTTGTTCTGTTGTCATATTCTGAAAGCCATAATTTTTTCATTTTTCTGCCAATCGGCTCGTTTTTTTGCGGGATGACTGGTACCATTTTATGGTACAAATGACTATTTGATCACTTGGCATTACACTTTTTGTGAGGCAAGGTGACCCAAAAAATGGGTGTTTTTGCACAGTTTTTTAAAAAAAAATGTTCTATTCATATATTTTTATAGAGCCAGTCGTTACGGATGCGACAATATTATGTCTGTTTTTCATTCTTTTTCTATTTTTTACATTTTTTTTTATAATGAAAAATGCATTTTATAACTTTTTTTTTCCCCTGTGGAACTTTTGGTGGTCTGATCCCCTCTGCAATGCACTACAATATACCTTGTATTGTAATGCATTGCCTGTCAGCTTTTCCACTGACAGAGTGCCTATGAGACCTAGTCTGGGGGCTGAATCTCATAGGCTTCCGTAGAAGGCAAGCCCCTATGTCTCTGCAAGGCATCGGGCTGCCTTCTCAGTCATCGGGTCCAGTTCACCGCAGCGCACGGAACTCAATGGAGTCGAGGAGGGAGCCCATACCCTCCACAAGCCCCAGCACTAATCGTAGCATACAAGGGGTTAATATGCTGGCATCAGAGTATCCACTGATGCTGGCGTATACAGCTGGGCCTGTGACACTGATCTGGTGGGTGCAGCTCCTGAATATATCTACTATAATACTGTCTCCTATGTACAAGAATATAACTACTATAATACTGTCTCCTATGTACAAGAATATAACTACTATAATACTGCTTCTATGTACAAGAATATAACTACTATAATACTGCTCCTATGTACAAGAATATAACTACTATAATACTGCTCCTATTTACAAGAATATAACTACTATAATACTGCTCCTAAGTACAAGAATATAACTAATATACTACTGCTCTATGTACAGGAATATAACTACTATAATACTGCTCCTATGTACAAGAATATAACTACTATAATACTGCCTCCTATGTACAAGAATAACTCTATAATACTGCTCCATGTACAGAATAACTACTATAATACTGCTCCTATGTACAAGAATATAACTACTATAATACTGCTCCTATGTACAAGAATATAACTACTATAATACTGCTCTATGTACAAGAAATTAACTACTATAATACTGCTCCTATGTACAAGAATATAACTACTATAATACTGCTCTATGTACAAGAATATAACTATTATAATACTGCTCCTATGTACAAGAATATAACTACTATAAATACTGCTCCTATGTACAAGAATATAACTACTATAGTACTGCTCCTATGTACAAGAATATAACTACTATAATACTGCCGCCTATGTACAAGAATATAACTAATATATAATACTGCTCTATGTACAATAATATAACTACTATAATACTGCTCCTATGTACAAGAATATAACTACTATAATACTGCTCCTATGTACAAGAATATAACTACTATAATACTGCTGCTATGTACAAGAATATAACTACTATAATACTGCTCCTACTGTACTGTATGTACAAGAATATAACTACTATAATACTGCTCCTATGTACAAGAATATAACTACTATAATACTGCTTCCTATGTACAAAAATATAACTACTATAATACTGCTCCTATGTACAAGAATATAACTACTATAATACTGCTCCTATGTACAAGAATATTAACTACTATAAATACTGCCTCCTATGTACAAGAATATAAAACTACTATAATACTGCTCCTATGTACAAGAATATAACTACTATAATACTGCCTCCTATGTACAAGAATATAACTACTATAATACTGCTCCTATGTACAAGAATATAACTACTATAATACTGCTCCTATGTACAAGAATATAACTACTATAATACTGCCTCCTATGTACAAGAATAATAACTACTATAATACTGCTCCTATGTACAAGAATATAACTACTATAATACTGCTCCTATGCTACAAGAATATAACTACTATAATACTGCTCCTATGTACAAGAATATAACTACTATAATACTCCTCCTATGTACAAGAATATAACTACTATAATACTGCTCTATGTACAAGAATATAACTACTATAATACTGCTCCTATGTACAAGAATATAACTACTATAATACTGCTCCTATGTACAAGAATATAACTACTATAATACTGCTCCTATGTACAAGAATATAACTACTATAATACTGCTTCCTATGTACAAGAATATAAACTACTATAATACTGCTCCTATGTACAAGAATATAAACTACTATAATACTGCTCCTATGTACAAGAATATAACTACTATAATACTGCCTCCTATGTACAAGAATATAACTAACTACTATAATACTGCCTCCTATGTACAAGAATATAACTACTATAATACTGCTCCTATGTACAAGAATATAACTACTATAATACTGCTCCTATGTACAAGAATATAACTACTATAATACTGCTCCTATGTACAAGAATATAACTACTATAATACTGCTCCTATGTACAAAATATAACTACTATAATACTGCTCCTATGTACAAGAATATAACTACTATAATACTGCTCCTATGTACAAGAATATAACTACTATAATACTGCTCCTATGTACAAGAATATAACTTACTATATAATACTGCTCCTATGTACAAGAATATAACTACTATAATACTGCTCCTATGTACAAGAATATAACTACTATAATACTGCCCCTATGTACAAGAATATAACTACTATAATACTGCTCCTATGCTACAAGAATATAACTACTATAATACTGCTCCTATGTACAAGAATATAACTACTATAATACTGCTTCCTATGTACAAGAATATAACTACTATAATACTGCTCCTATGTACAAGAATATACTACTATAATACTGCCTCTATGTATACAAGAATATAACTACTATAATACTGCTCCTATGTACAAGAAT
>ONZH01003454.1:0-95000 GCA_900303285.1 Rhinella marina
TATCGACATGTAAGGGCCCCCACGTTGATGCTGGGTATACCGCAGAGTCTCCTGGCTTGTGATTGGCTGAGTTTATAGGCGCCAAAAATGCACAATGCGGAAGTTGCCATTTCCTCGAGCATGGCGAGATACTCGTCCGAGCAGCGAGCACTTACGAGTACCCTAATACTCCAACGAGCACCAAGCTCGGACGAGTATGCTCGCTCATCTCTAGTCAAGAACCATCTAAGAATCACCTAGATAAGTAAAAGCTCTTCAAAGATTCGCTAAATACTGGGACACAGGATAGATCATCAATATTTGATCAGTAGGGGTCTCACTCCTGCCTACCAGCTGTTTGGAGAGGTTGTGGTGCACCTGTGAAAGCTGCAGTCTTTCAAACTCTTCCTAGGCCAGTGTTCATGGCCTAGGTGAAGCTCAGATCTATTTAAATGAATAGCCCTGAGGTGCAATACCAAGCACAGCTACTATACAATTTACAGAGCCTCTTCAAACATCTGATCGTAGGGGTGCCGGGAGTCATAAGCCCACCGATCAGATAATGATGAACTATCCTGAGGATAGGCCATCAATATCAAAATCTCAGACAACCCCTTTAAGCATTGAATTTTGGTGCTCCAATCCCACTGCCAGAGCTGTATAAAATCCAGCACCTAGCCATGCAGTGTGCCTTTTCAAACATTTGTGAAAAAATGAGTTGTTCTAGAGAACTCACTGAATTGTGGTACTGTAATAGGATGCCAGTGTTGCAACAAGTCCACAATTAACTGTGTGTTAGGTATGCAATTCATGCCCCCTGCCCTTCTGCTATCCCTTAAGTGCACGGACACCACACCACTCACTGTGCCATCCGGTGTCCTGATCGCTGGCATCCTCTCTCTATTCTGCTGCCTCCATGTTCCTGCCTGATGCTCCCTTAGGACGCGCACATGTTCTGCCATCCCTTAAGTGTATGGATATCACACCACTCACCGCGCCATCCAGTGTCCTGATCATTGGCATCCTCTCTCTATTCTGCTGCATTCACTCTCTTGCCTGATGCTCCCTTAGGACAAGCATGTGTTCACTTCCAGCTTCTTAAATGGCCAGTGTGCAGGCTCCCAAATTCTTCCTCAGCCAATGGTTGAGGGTCCCTGTGTATTCAAGGCACCCTCTCCAGTAGGATGGTGCCTGAGTTTTACATTCACTGGTGACCAGCAAAGGTGTTTGATAGTATACTGCTATTGCAATTTACCTGCCTTTATCCTGCATTATTTCCTGTCTGTGTTCCTGCTGTGCTCCAAGTCCTGTTTCCAACCTATCTTGCCACTGTGCTGCTACACTTCCAACTAGATCTCTAAAACCAGGATTCAAGTCTCTGTGATTTTACAGACGGTACTTGGGGTCAGGGACAGATTAAGTGCATCATAAGCCCAGGGCTATACAGAAATGTACATGATATAATCTGTAGTGAATGTCATTTTCTTACCAGTGTCTGAATTTTTGACTTATATCATCCTGAAGTTTCTTATCTGTGTCATGTGACCAGCAATTGGATCCACCAACTCACACATAGACTTATGTGTGGACAGGAAGTCTAATTATCTATGTATTCCTATGAGACTGAAAGTGAGGCTCCCATAGGAATGAATAGAAAAGTGACTGGCTTTCTGTCCTGGGTCAGTTGGAGGTCAGGGAGTTGGTCACATGACCCAGCTACAATAAGAAGAGAGGTTTTTACTCACAGAAACAGTCACTGATAATAAAATGACATTCACTACAGATTATATCATGAACCTTTCTAACAGGTCAGAGAATAAAAAATTTTGCGGACGTTCTTCTTTAAAGGGAACCTGTCATCTCCGAAACACCCCCTGAACTAGAGTAAGCGTTGTATAGTGTAAGTAATGCTGAATCCGAATATGTACGTTTTATCTTCATACTCACTTCCATTCCGACGCTGTGCTCCCACAAACCAGCAGTAAAATGCATTGAGAGGACTCTTCTTTGAGTCCTCTCTATTATGTGAGTGAGCACTGGAGTCCAGTGAGTGCATTTTACTGCTGGTTTGTGGGAGCACAGCGTAAGCGTCAAACTTACATATTCGGATTCAGCATCACTTACACTTACTCTAGTTCAGGGGGTGTTTCGGAGATGACAGGTTCCCTTTAAGTATAAAGAGGCTGTGGTCCCTGTGAGCGCTGCAGCCTCTTCCTAGGTCATGTGACACATTCACCACAGAGAAAACTGTGATAGCTCTCTGAGTACAGATAATTTAGTAGATGTTCCCTGCAGTCCTATGCAACACCATAGATAACATAGTGATAGCTTTCTAGGTACAGGTAACGTAGTAGATGTTCCCTGCAGTCCTATGTAAAACCCAAAATAACACAGTGATAAATCTATGGGTACTGATTACGTAGTAGATGTTCCCTGCAGTCCTACTTGACACCCCAGATAACACAACAATAACTCTCTGGGTACAGATAATGTAGTAGATGTTCCAGGGGTGGACACAGACAGCAGAGGGCCCCTGTGCAAAGAATGTGCTTGGGCCCCCACCCCTCCTCCCCAAACCAAATTCTCAACCGAACCTATGATGTCCTAACATTACATACAGCAATACGAAACTTGCAAAACAAACCGGGTAAGGCTACTTTCACCCTTGTTGCACTTCGCTCCAGCCACCTGATCCGGCAGAGAATGCAAGGAATTGGCCAGACACAATCTCAGGCATGCAGCGGTTTGTGTCCCGCTGATTCTCTGCATTTTTGCCATATTGTGGCCGGATCTCTGCCGGACCCCATTTTAGTTAATGAGGCCGGCAGGCATTCTGCATCCAGCAGTGCTGGAGCTGGTGAATTCTGGCAGGCTATTCTCTGCTGGACCAGCCTGCCAGAATCACTAACTCAGATGTGAAAGTAGGCTAATACAGTGCCCCATACCTCTCACATCCAGTGATGTCTCCTTTGATATAGACGTTCTCTGTCCTCATCTTCTCCTTTCAGACCAGACCACCATGACGATTTCTTTCAGCCATCTCTTCTCTCTGCAGAGTTTGACAGACATCTTGCAGCCACCAGCCTCAGGGATATGTGAGTGATAGGGTAGATATGTTGTCACAGTGTACACGGTGTAGCCGGTGGTTCTACTCACAGTTGGTTGAATCTTCCCTGGGCAGTGTGAAGTTGTGTGGAGGGTGGACACGACTTCCCTCGGGGCACACTCCATACGCAGGGATCCAGGATGGTCAGGTGAGGTGCCCTGGATGTTGAGTTTGACCGTGTCGGACGGCTGGGCCCTGGTGTTTCGTGACGCCAGTCTCTTTTTAAAGGTAGACACACCCTTTGCAATGATGAGGAGGCAGTTGTTAATCAAACAAGAGGTATCTTTACTTTTGCCTTGAGTTCATATAGTCACAATACAACATGTTACAATTGGTTATGGATAAGATGTCCTCTTTGGCTGGTAGGTGGTTATTATAGGTAGTTAGTTAGGCACTGTCTCTTTAAATCCTGTTACTTTCACTCCTAGTGGGATCTTCTATAACTAGCCCTGGTTCTGGACAATAGTATATTTAGGTCACTTTCATAACACATTTAGAAGGATACTCTGTGGGGCAGGAATGACACGTCTGCACCAGCAGGTTCCTGAATTATATATAAAGATGGCTGCACCTCCCGGAGGGATCCAAAGTGTAGACCAATAAACAACTTGTACCTGGTTGCTGATACTGTAGTCAGATGCCAGTAGCTTCTCTTGACCACATGGGTGCTGGCAGAGTCCATGAAGACCGGGGACGGTCGATTACCTCTGTCAGGCTTGACAGTCCAAGAAAAATTCAGGGTTCTAGTAGTTTAGCTGTTACTTGTCACATGTTGTCCTTACATGGCCAGTGTCAGGGGTAATGACAGCCTTTTCCTTTAGGAAAGGTTCTCCACTTTTCTTCCTCCTGCACAATACTTGGTTCCTCTTAACTAACTCCTTACTCCTCTTATCTCCTTACACTCCAACTCTTATTGCTGATCTAACTTCCTGTTACAGGGCCTTATATAGAAGGCAGAATGCCACCATCTTGTGGTGGAAAATAATATTGCAGTACTCAGCCATAGAGGTTTCACATTAATTCACAAATACATAACAATAAAATGGCATTATATATAAGATATGACATGGCTATTTAACCCTTTTGGAGTGTCCCCTTGTACACACTTTAGTGGGACACTACAATCTTTGTTTCCTACTTTTTCATCATTCACCCACCTTCTTAAACATCCCAATCCTGCCAAACCCAATACTATGCCACTGTGCTCCCCAGAACTATACTGCAGAAACAGTCCTCCTGCAAATACTAGTTACACACAGATAGTACCGCCTTCAGTAATTATTGACACACAGTGCTTTAAAAAATAACTGCACCCAGTAAATAGTGCCCCAGACACTAAATTGTAACCAAAATGTTCCCCAAAAATAACTGCGCTAGGTTGATACCGTGACAGGGTGCCCCCCACAGTAATAGTGCTCCCCAAAGTCCCAATAGAAATAATTGGTGCCCCCAATAGAGCCAATGTCCCCATAATGCCCTTATAATGTGTGCCAATGCCCCCTACTGTGTGCCCAAAAAACCCTCTTAGTGCCCACAGTTGAGCCGCATAGTTCCCTATAATTTATGCCAGTATAAAATACTCCTATATAGTGCCCCCATAGTGCTCCTCCCGTTGTCCCCATGGTGCCTGACATAAGGTGCCAGTATAAAATGCCCCCATAATGTGTGCCAGTATAATGACCCCAGTTGTGCTCCTCTCCTCCCCTTCTTCATAGTGCCCTCCATGTGTGCCAGTATATAAGATAGGGCCCAGATAGTGCTTCTCCCCTCCATAGTGCCCCCATAAGTGCTAGAATATAAGATAGGGCCCCAGTAGATGCCCCCATAGTGATCCTCTCCCCCTTTTCTCCATAGTGCCCCTAATGTCTGCCAGTATATAAGATAGGGCCCCCATAATGCCCCCCATGTGTGCCAGTATATGAAATATGACCCCTATAGTACTCCACCCCCTCCATAGTGCCCTTATGTGTGCCAGTATATAAAATAGTGTCCCTCCATAGCGCATCTCCATTTCCATAGTGCCCCTATGTGTGCAGAGTATATAAAAGAGCCCCCATATTGCTCCTCCCCCTTCATAGTGCCCCCTGCAGTATGGGCTCTCCGCTGAGACTAGAATGGAGTGGTAAGAGGAAGTCCTCTTCCTTTCTATTCGTTTGAATCACATTCCCTATTTATATATAAATATATAAAGTACTGCAGACAGTTACAACCACAAGAGAGGTGGAAGTTTTACCTTGCTATTTGCACAGCATAAAACTGGTGGTTCATCTTTCCACTTCAGGGCACTGCAGTACATGCAGACCACAAGCATTTTTCCTCCTATGTTAACTATTGGATTATCCTGATAGTTCATGTCTGAGTGGTAGCAAAAGGCAGAGTGTTTCAAATTTTCAACCTTTTCCTGTGTCCTGGTGGAAGCAATTCTGATTCTCATTTTGGTAATTCTTGCTTCTCTCTGCTGAGATGTTTCAGTGGCCCTTGAGGAAACAGCTGTTGTTCTCATGTCTGTAAGTCTTGCTTCCCTTTCTTCAGATTGGTCATTGGACCAGAATACGGCTTTTCTATTAGCGTTTGATGACAATCGTCCAATCTAATTCCTTTTCTTATAAGGCATTATTGTCTTTAATTGACAGTATATAAAACCCCACAGAATTAGTATACACCTAAGGTCATGTGAGTTACATCAGCCCATACAACAACGTTGGCTAAGCGTCACAATCGAAATCATATTAACTCACACATAAGCTGTCTTATACTAAGAATGCCTATAGCAACCAATCAGAGCCCATATTAATGACCTGTTGCAAAAAAGAAGCTTCAATAGGAGCTTCAATTTTGTTTTCATCCTTTCTAAACACCGGCAAGTGTGGGCATGGTAGTCTCTTGTAGTAAATGCATGAAACTATGAGGCTTACTTCAGCCTTTTTAAAAGTGACTACTATAAATCAGTGGCAGCATAGCCAGGCTAAAAAAAAAAAAACAGGGAGTAATATTATTAAGGTTTTTACAATTATTCTCCAGTGAATTATATGACACTGTATGTAGGTTTGTGTAAAGCAAATATTATTATGCTATTAAATCTGATTATTTAGATATGCATTTGTAAAGCAGCAATGGTTCTTTAAATGACAGTGCTTATTTTTATTTTCCTGAAAAATGCTATCTACCACAGTTCTCTTTTCCAACTTTCAAATGGTATCTGTCGCTCATGGGGTAGATTATAAGCGTAAGAATGACAGGTCTCACATTTCTAATCCTCTGAATGCTATTACCTTGTTTTAACAAATAACACTTTTTCTAAGCTTTCTATCTTGTCAATGCAAACCACTGAATAAGGAAATAATCCCCTACAAGTGGATGCAGCTAATTGCCGGTACATTCTGGCAGAAAGTTCAGAGAGTTGAAACAATACAACTTTTAATTGTTTTTAGATTTAATATGTGTAGAACTTTTAGTATTAGAATTGTATTTTTTTCTATAAACTAAATTTCAATTGAGTATGAAAATAACAACTGATCAGATACAATAATGTGATGTAGCTGATTTGTGAAAATATTCTAGGCTGTAATTAAAAATAAACTAATAACCAGATACGGTAGAATCTATTATTAACCAGTTTTGAGCCTCAGATGGGTGAATTTAAAAGAACGTACTTTGATAAACTAGTATAAGCATACAGTTTGTTGGTATAAAAGAATCCAAAATTATTTAAAGGCACATGCATGCCAGTTTTCAGGCCCTGCATCCTCCCACGCACTTTTTAAAAACATGGCGAGCGTGGAGTGATTGTCTGAAAAGTTGAAGATTTTTGAACAAAATGGGGGAGCACGCACCAAAATTTCTAACTTCATATTTTGGAGAATGAATGAATAATAGATTTTAAAAATCAGTGATGGTCCAGGGTGTGGTGTAGAAGTCAGTAACCAGGCCAGGTTTAACACAAAAATATCCTTCTTTACTTGAAAGCAAAATAGGAACTAGAGTACATCTATCAACAGTCTGTGCAATCCTTTTCCTAGATGGTGAGGTATGAAGGCTGGCAAAGTGACAGATGATGGCTCCTCTGTATGGTATCTTGCTCATGTCTCTCCCCTGAAAGTCTGTCTTACAGGTAAAAGCTGGCACTTGTGGCTGTAGGTGCCCACTGGGTAATTCAGGCTTTTTTGAGTTGCCTGAATGTTGCCTGATGTGATCTAAGGTCAAAGGTGTCTCAGTCATAATCCCTCACCTGCAGCAAAGTCTGGATAGCCATGGCTGCTGGATACTCTGCTGACTGTAAAACTGTAGCCTTTCAGAATATCTGTAGTTTCTTGTCTTTGAAGTCTCTCTGGAGTAGTAATCTTATGGATGAGTTGGTTCTCTAGTCCCTAAGGCCTTAGAAGCAGGTGCAATCAAATTTGCTTCCTCACTCCCCACATTTCTAGATAACTCTTCACTCCCCTGGAATTAAATAGGACCAGCCCACTCCTACAATGAGTGGAGGAATGGGGTGTTTGTCCCCATTTCTGATGCAAACACTACCCCACCTGCTGATGTACACTGCAAACATTAAATAACATTATGAACCGAACATTTGCCAATACCCCCTGTATTGGGACACTGCTGAAGGATAGTCTGTGACTTAAAAAAAGGCTGTAAAACCCCTTTAACCCCTTAAGGAACACAGTCTAGTTTACTATTTAACCTTTTTTAGGACCACTCACTGTCTTTTGTCGTCACTGTTTTAGATGGAACAGAGTGCTTCTGTGAGCACTTCTGCTCTATAAATGAACTGCAGCTAACAGTTTTAGTTCATAGAGCTGGTCTTGGCTCTACAGCTAGGAATAGGAAGTAGTTCCAATCCAAATTTTAAACCCTTTGGTTGATGCAGTCTTTGACCACAGCATAATCAAAAGGAATTTCCGCTACTGACTGGGTTTTAATTATGTGATCGGAGGTTGGCTGTATGTAGGAATATATATAGTGTGTGTATATATGTATATATATATATATATATATATATATATATATACACAGCTGAGTTTATGTGTGTATGTATGTTCGCTAAAGGAATCCACGCCGTCTAAGCTACAATCACAAAATGTGGCACACAGGTACATCAGGTGTCCGGGGAAGTTTTATACCGGGTCTCAGCTCTCCAGGACGTATCATTCCTGAGCCAATAGAAGCTCCCAGACCCTTACTCTCCACATACACACAGTTTCACACCAGGTTTCCATAACAACCCAGCCATTTTTCTTCACTGCTCTAGGTCAGCTCTAAAGAGGCAGGGCGCTGTGGATGACACTGTTAAAGGGGTATTCCAGTTACCATAAATATAACTTATGTTTTTGACTAATTAATCATCAGTCATTACCTAATATAATGTCATTTTCACATATTTACCGTTGAGTAGTAGTAAAAGATGTTTTCTTCCACTACTACTACCCATTGTGTTTCCTCATAAACTACAATGGCATCGACCTGTAATTCAGGCCACCCTCAAAAGAAGGACTTAAAAGCCCCGCCCCCAGGCCCAACTAAGTCACACCCCTGATCTGGTTAGGCCACACCCCCTCCCACTCCGCAACTGATGGGGATTGGTAGAATGAAGGTAAAAATTAACTTCTGTCAGCTGCAGGGGTGGGAGGGAGGATGACTTTCTCCCTGTAGCTCATGCTCAGATTGCACAGTGCTGCTGTCTGAGAGTGAGCTGTTCAAAAGGACATCCCTGTGTCCATCCAGGCCCTGTGCCGTACAAAGGACAGGGAGTCTGAAAGCCGGACTGTCAGGCCTAAAACCGGATCTCTGGCCACCCTAGGGGCAGGTTGCTGTGGAGGTCGCAGTTAAAGGGGCGGGCACTGTGGAGGTCACTGTTAAGGGAGGAGGGGACTGTGGAGGCCACTATTAAAGAGGCAGCGGGGTACTGTGAGGTTACTGTTAAGGGAGCGGGGTACTGTAAGGTCATTGTTAAAGGAGCAATCACTGTGAAGGTCTCTGTCAAGGGGGCCAGGAATGGTGGAAGTCAGTTAAGGGGACTGTAACCTATGGTCAGTGTTAAGGGGAGAGTGCTGTAGAGGTCACTGTTAAGGGGGTGGGCCCCTGTGGAGGTCACTTTCAAGGGGGTGAGGTGCTGTGGAACTCATTGTTAACAGGGCCGGCTGATGTGAAGGTCAAAGTTAAGGGGGTGGGCTGCTGTGGAGGTCCAATTTTAAGGAGACAGGGCACTTTGGGGGGGTCAGTATTAAGGGGTTGGGGCTGTGGAGGTCATTGTTAAGGAGGCAGGGTGCTATAGAGGTCACTCTTGATATATATATATATTTACCATATATATACAAATGTGGACAAAGTTGTTGGTACTCTTCCATTAAAGAATGAAAAACCCACAATGGTCGCTAAAATAACTCACAACTGACAAAAGAAATAATAGATAAAAATGTACTTAAAATCAACTAATAATGATCAGATATTGCTTTTGAACTGTAGTTCAACAGAATAATAATAAGAAAAATGAAACTGGCGTTAACAAAAATGATGGTATCCATAACTTAATAGAGAAGCCTAAAAATGTCAGGAATATGGAAGGGTTCCAAACAAAAGAACCAGAGCCAGAATGTGGGTAGTAGTAGCACCAGCTGTCTGGCCAGAAGTCGTGGTAGTAGTAGGCCTCATTTGTTCCTGCTGGCTTCCGAAAGGTGAAACATTATCATTGAGGAGAAAGAGGATGAGATTGTGGATTGAATGTCTCACTCCTCCTCTCAGTCGTAGCAGGATCTCAGTTCCTTCCTTTTTCCTAAAAAGAAGCAAGAAAACCCCACCACACCTTATGGCAGATAGTCAAGAGACAACTTGTGTGAGAGCAGTTAGCGTTTGTCCTGCCCTGAGGAGGAGGGGGAGGAGGAGACTGCAGACCCCAGACATAGCCGTGTTGGTGGTGGTGGTAGTAGTAGTGGCACTCATAGCTGTGGTATAGGCATTGGTGGCAGTGATAATGGCAGTCGGGGCAAATGCAGAGCAGGGGAGGGGAGCCAAAGAACCCACCATGATATCCCAGTCTTACAGAAGTGGTAGGGAGGGTGAGGAATCTGATGGCAATTGTGTTCTGGACAGGACCTGGGAGCCAGATCGAGATGCTGAAGAGGAGACAACATCAGAGGAGGATGGTGATGGTGGAAACAATAAAGAGCAGAGGACACATACCTCCCAAACAACAGCCAGAGTCTGAGCTCGGCCACTTCTAGCTCTGGCATTTTTTATCCATACTGCTGGAAGACAAAATCATTGCCCTACGCAAGCTGTGAAGGAGCAAAATAAGATGTGGGCAGGCAAACACAAACGTAGGCACCACAGCTCTATTGAACCACATGAAGTGTCATCACCCCATACCATGGGCAAGCAAAGGTGGCAGCCAGCTACTGCAACAGGAGTTCTCTCCTTCTCCCAGTTCCCTTTGTAGCAGCCAGGCTGCATCCATAGGCAGCATGTTGTCTTTTACATCATCATCATCCCTTTCTGCTTCTCCTGCTCAGACTCCTCCTCCTCCACTCCATCGTCAGCAATCGATAACGGAATGCATGGCCAGGAAACAACTCTACACACCCAGCAATCATATGGCGCGCAAGCTTAAGACCCAGGTGGCCAAGTTGCTGGTGGTGCAGTTGCTGCTGGACCATTTAGTCAACTCTGCTGCTTTAGGGAGCTAATGGCGTGTGCTCAGCCTGGCTGGAAGATTCCTAGCCGGTATTATTTCTCCCAAAAAGCCATCCCGGCCTTGTACTCTCACATGGTGACAATGTAGACAGTTCCCTGCAATTCTCTCTGTGCGCCAAGGTTCAGACCACAGTGGACACCTGGAGTATCTCTTACGGGCAGGAACAGTACAGTTCTTTCACGGCCCACTGGGTCAATGTTTTTTCTGGCAGCGGCAAGGCAGCACCCCGGCAATGAGACCAGGTCCTTTCGAAATCACCCCACGATTGTATCAGCCTGACTCTCATACCAGGTACTTATCCACATCCTTTGCCTCCTCATCCATTGATGCTCGTCCATCCCAAAGAGCAGCAGGGCATGGGGTCAATCGTACTACCCATCCTACCCAGACTATAACAGTGGCCTGAACTGGCACAGCACGCTCTCTTTCTTCTTCACTGTCATCCCAGAGAAGGTTTGCAGTGCTGTGGGGCATGTGGTGACACCCAAAAGGACCAATTTGTCCTCCGCCAGTGTCCAAAACATCACTTTTGCCAAAATGAACCAAGCCTGGATTAAGAAGGTTTTTCACATTCCTTCAGCTGAGGCAATGAATAGATCTGGCTTTGCTGACAGTGCCCCATCTTGTAACTGTTGCTGTCTACCTGCCTTCCTGCCTACCATCATGTTCCCTGCCTACCATTATGCTCCGTTTGGCATCTGCTGACTCCATCATGCCGCTGCTGCCATATGCTACTGCTGCTGTCTGCCTACCATCATGTTTCGTATGGTTGCTGCTGCTGCCTCCATCATGCCACTGCCAACTTCATCCTACTGCTGCTACATGCCAATATATACCCTATGGCTGCTGCTGCCACCACCTCAGCTGCTACTCCTCACTGCTAATCCCCTACTGCCATCACTATTAACTCCCTACCATCTACCACTACTACCATTACCACTACTAGTAGTACCACCCCTAGTCAACCGATCTACTGCCTTATGCTCTATGCTATGCTGCTTCTGCTGACGCTATTTGTGCGGCCACGTGCCTCTAATACCCTATCCTTTCCACATACACACTGTAATGCTGCTGCTCCAAATTAATAGGTTGGGGGGCAGAGTTTACCGCATTATTTGATGCCCGCATAACCTCAACGCTCCTGGCTAAGCAGTTTCCACCTCCAGCTATTTGAGCCCACTGAACCAACAAAATGGCCAAAATAGGAAGGGAGAAGCCGGTGACCCTCTCCTCCACAACTAAAACTGACAAGCCACAAGCGGAAATGGATATATTTGTTCAGAAGAAGCTAGGTTCTCCAACGAGCAGATCCAAGATGGCACAAGGGAAGACTCAGATGATGAAAGCTCTGAGGCTCTATCAGATGTGACCGGTGAGTCAGATTGCTCACAAATATCTAATTCTTTCCTCACCAAAGCCCTCAATAATGAGAGACCTATCTGATTTTAAGGCCGAAATGGAATATCTGGGACACCGGGTGTCCATACTAGAGGATTCTCAGTCAAGGCTCATACAACATAGCGAGGCCCTAGAGACAGTAGCTCTTTCTTTCCATAACCATATCAACAACACATTCCTGCAGCTCGAGGATCAAGAAAACCACAGTAGACTGAAGAATGTCCGGCTCCATGGCCTCTCTGAAACTGGCTCCAATGATTCTTTCTCGCAAGCAGTAAGAACTATCTAGCTGTTAGGTGAAGAGAGAGCCCAACAAATTGTGATTGAGCTTGTGCATAGTGCCCTTCACCCAAAGCCCTTACCAGAGAGTCATCCCAGGGTCATTATATGCTGACTTCTTAGCTACCTAGATACTATACCACTGTCATTCTAAAAGCTGCCTGGGAGGCTAGAGAAGTATCTGAACGGTCCCATGTACAGCTGTTTCAAGATCTTGCAATCAGCACCTTAGCGAAATGCCGCATCTTAAAAGTTCTTCCGAATATGCAAGGGTGGTCAAATGCCAGGAAACAGAAGATGACCAAGAAGTCCTCTGCAGCTTTAGATCCATCTCCTGCTTGAAAAGACTAGGCCTTTGTGCTCTGTCATTGAGGATTGCCAAATGAACACCACCTGGTACTGAATGCTTATTGTTTTGACCAAACTTTTCACTTATTTTGATGTGAACTCTCTTCATAAGTATAATGTTTATATCCTGTTGAGGTGGGGGTGCTTCCAGTTGATATATGAGGCACCCACTTCCCGCCCCTCATGGGGGACCTGATCCGCCCTTTGTGGGTCATGACCCCCAGGAGGATCCCTCCTTTTCACATTCATAGCTGCTCTTATGTGTTACTGTTCTTCTTATTACCTAGATTATGTTTGCTTTGTATTTTAGTTCTGTACTTTTAATGCTAGGGGCTTAACTGTTCCGCAAAAACAGAACCAGATGTATACACTTCTTCTGAAGGAGAGAGCAGATTTTCTCCTATTACATGAGATACATTTTCACGACCGCCATGTCCCTCCCCTTCCCACTAGATATTATTCACAATGGTATCATGGCACTCACTCCTCTGCGTCTAGAGGGGTTTAAATTTCAATTAACTGTTCTATCCCTTTTAAGATGCTGAGTACCTATATTAACCCTGAATAATGGTACCTGATGTTGATATGCACCTTGTTTGATCAGAAAATGACTATTGCTAATGTTTATGCACCTAATGTACGTCAGGTCCCTTGGCTTTTGAAGACGTAGTCTTCATTCGAACCCATTCAGAAGGTGTTCTCGTGCTGGAGGCGATTTCAACATAACTTTAGATCCTTCTCTAGACACCACCTCTCAATTGATCCCCAGGATGCATCTTGCTCATCTAAAAAGGCACCTCTTGGATATGGACCTCATTGATGCATGGCGCACTTTACATATGGATGACAGGGATTATTCCTTCTCTTCTAGTACGCACTATATTTAACACTGGACTACATTTTTGTGCCAGAACCTTCTCTTTCCCATGTTAGAGAGATTCTTATAAGTAAGCTTTCCTCTCTCCTTTCACAGATTTCCCTCCTAGAGAGTACCCATACAAGAACTCGGATGTTTGTCTCCTCTATTAAAACCCCGCAGGGTTCAAGGGTCACTTCCATTTCACTGATAGCCCAGTAATTTCATCAGTTCTATTCTGAATGGTATAATTTACAGACCCCCACAGAATAACAGGAGAGCCCGTCTACCATACTTACATCTCACTCAAAAACCAGTCACCAGAGGTATTTCCTTCCCTGACTTGACATTATACTCCCAGGAGATCCATTTGGCATGCTGGACCCAGTTGGCCAACCCCCACCTGGCATACCCCCACCTGGAAATTGAAAGAAAGGCACTAATAACTGAGGCACTTAGTCCCCCAATATGGGACAGTTTTTGGAAGGTTTGCAATTTGAAAAAGCATAATACATACCCACACATTTTTTTAAACACAACGTGCATTAACACCATCAAACAGTAATATACTCAATTGGCTACCTGTAGATATGGCCCAAGATAAGTTAAATAAGGTAACTGTAAACAAGGCTCCGGGTCCAGATGGATTACACCCAAGAGTGCTTAAAGAGCTCAGTTCAGTCAATGCTGTGCCCCTGCTTATAATTTTTAAAGATTCTCTAGATACTAGTACAGTGCCAAGTGATTGACGCAACTCAAATGTGGTGCCCATATTTAAAAAAGGATCTAGCTCCTCCGCAGGTAATTATAGACCAGTTAGTTTAAGTTCTGTTGTGGAAAAAATGTTTAATTGGATCTTAAGGGACTATATTGTATACAGAAGTATGTGACTGTAAATAATATTATAAGTGATAACCAACGTGGGTTTACCAAGGACAGAGGTTGCCAGACTTGTTTTTATGAGGAGGTGAGTAGAAGCCTGGACAGAGGGATGGCTGTGGATGTAGTGTTTCTGGATTTTGCAAAGGCTTTTGATACTGTCCCTCATAGACATTTAATAGGTAAAGTAAGGTCTATAGGCTTGGAAAGTATAGTCTGTAATTGGATTGAAAATTGGCTGAAGGACCGTGTCCAGAGAGTTGTGGTCAATGATTCCTATTCAGAATGGTCCTGGGTTATAAGTGGTGTATCTGAAAGTTCAGTGCTGGGTCCTCTGTTATTTAATTCATTTATTAATGATATGGAGGACGGGATTAATAGCACCATTTCTATTTTTGCAGATGACACTAAGCTATGAAATAATATAAAGTCTATGAAAGATGTCCATAAACTACAAGCTGACTTGAACACTCTGAGTGACTAGGCATCAACTTGGCAAATGAGGTTCAATGTGGATAAATGTAAAGTTATGATTCTTGGTAGTAATAACCTCTGTGCATCATATGTCCTAGGCAGGGGCGTAGCTATAGGGGGTGCAGAGGTAGCAGTCGCTACCGGGCCCAGGAGCCTGAGGGGGCCCAAAGACCCTTGTGCTACATAAGAAGACACTAATATTATAGAAAGTGCATGCAGGCCAAGTTACACATCTGGCTGGAGGGAGGGGGTTAGGTCAAGAATTTAGCATGGGGGGTTCAATTTTTGCCTCACGCAGCATGAAGGCTATGTGCTTCCCTGCCCCTGGCCACAAAGCACTGAGGGAAGGGGCCTCAAGCTGAACTCTTGCACCACAGCCCATAAGCCTTTAGCTACGCCCCTGGTCCTAGGGGATGTAACACTGGGGGAGTCACTTATAGAGAAGGATTTGGGTGTCCTTGAAGATCGTAGATTAAATAACTGTATACAATGTTAATCAGCTACCAGGATATTGTCATGCATCAAACGAGGCACGGACTCTCAGGGCAGGGATATAATATTACCATTTTGCTTCTAGGAAGTAAAAATTAATCAAAAATTAACAAAAAGAGATAATATTTTCTGAAAAGTCCTAGGGACAAATTTCCAGGGCATTTTGAGCCACTTTGGTTCAGCCCAAATTGATTTGGGTCCAAACGAAACTTTTTCATAAATTCGGTGAATCTGATTCTAAACAGGCTCGCTCATCTCTAGTTCACATACTAGTAATAGTACATCACAGAGCATTAACCCCTTAGTGACCACCCATACACCTTTTTACAGTGGTCACTAAGGGGGCTGCTGCACGGGTCTCAGATGAGAGCCACGGCCCTGCTCTAACAGCCCGATCCGAGGTGTTTAATGCTTTGCATGCGACGGGCAATGGCGCCCACCTTATGTAAATTGCTAATGTAGGGATAATCCAGCAACACTTCCAGTTTTCAATGCTTCTTTATTTCATTCCATCAGTTTCATTTTACATCAGTGAATGTAAAATGAAACTGATGGAATGAAATAAAGAAGCATTGAAAACTGGAAGTGTTGCTGGATTATCCCTACATTACTATTGCTGTTTTTCCGGGCAACACGCTGTAAGGAGGAAGTGCTGTGCCATTTTGGAAGTAAAACAGTATGTAAATCGCTGACAGAGGGAGCGGTCTCCCTCTGTCTCCCAGCGGCCCTCCCGCAAATGCGATCACGGGGTGCCGATGTGTGTGAAGGCTGGCAGGGGTCTGATGTAGGTCCCAGACCAGCCTTGAGTAATTTATCAGCCTTGAGTAAATTTTAAATAGAGGCGCAACTTGCTGGTCAATGTTAGAATAGCATTGCAATTAAAATGAAATGCACTATAGGGATAATGCATTGCATTTTAAAAGCAATCAAAATGGGACTTGTGGGACTATTAAGTGGTAAAAATAAAGTAAAAAAACACATTCATTCAATAAAAAATCCAATTTTAAAAAATTACGCTTTTTTTTCCATTGAAAATACACTTTTCAATGAAAAAAAAAGTCTCCCCCACATGTTTGGTATTGCCTGCGTACATAACGACCCGTACTACATAAATATTATGTATATTATCCCCTATGGTGAACGTTGTAAAAAATAAAAATAAAAAAAGGACAGAATTGCTAATTCGTTGCCACCGAAAAAACATAATAACAAGCAATCAAAAAGTGTAATTTACTCCAAAATGATACCAATAAAAAATACAAGTCGTTCTGTAAAAATCAAGTCCTCACACAACTCCATAGAAAAGAATAAAAAAGTTATGGGAAGCCGCAATGCAAAAACATATTTTTCTTTAAAAAAGGGGGTTTTATTGCAAAAAAGTAGTAAAATGTAAAAAAAAAACTATATGTATTTGGTATCACTGTAATCGTACTGACCCAGATAATAAAGATATTATTTTATTTATGCCAAAAAATGAACGCTGTAAAATTTATAATGTAAAAAGGCAGTTGCAGTATTGCAGTTTTTCCCATCTCCCTCCTAGAAAGAGATAAAAGTTCATCAGAAAGTTATGTGTACCCCAAAATGGCACCATTAAAAACTACAACTTGTTGTGCAAAAAAAAAAGCCCACATACAGCTATATAGACGGAAAAATAAAAAAGTAATAGATCTTGGAACGCAACAATGAAAAAAGGAAGAAAAACGCTTGGTCAGTAAGACCCAAAACAGGCTGGTCACTACAGTGTTAATGGATTAATGGTGTAGTATATTTAGGCCTTTAGAATGCAGTGATTTTTTTTTCCATTTTTACATCCACACATTTTGGGAACCATAATTTATTTTTCAGTCTGCATAGTTCGATGACAGTTTATTTCTGCAAGATGAGTTATATTTTTCATTTATACTATTTATGGGTACCTATACCTCACTGATTAAACTGTATTAATTTTTGAAGGAAGAACACATTGTAATACTATTATACATAAAAAAAATCTAGGAAAAAAATTGTTGCGTCATCATATTCCATTATATATTAGATGTCTCTCCACTCTTCCTCCAGACTCTGGTACATTGATTTCCAACTGAAATGCAAAATTTACTTTTATCTGAAAACGGATTTTGGATCACTGAGCAACAGTCCAGTCTTTTTTTCTCCTCAGCATGGGTACGATGCTTCTGATGGTTTCTCTGGGCCATGAGTGGCCTGACACTAGGAATGTGACAATGTCTTGGATACCTACATATGTTGTGGTGGGTCTTGAAGCACTGACTCCAGCCACAGTCCACTCCTTGTAGCTCTCCTCAAATTTTTGAATGACTTTTTCTTGACAATCTTTGCAGGGTGTGGTTATCCCTGTTACTTGTGCACCTTTTTGTACCACACTTTTTCTTTCCACTCAACTTTCCATTAATATGCTTGGATACAGCACTTTGTAAACAGCCAGCTTCTTTAGAAACGAACTTTTGTGGAGAATGTCAAT
This sequence comes from Rhinella marina, assembly GCA_900303285.1. NCBI lineage: Eukaryota > Metazoa > Chordata > Amphibia > Anura > Bufonidae > Rhinella > Rhinella marina. The sequence goes on from ONZH01003454.1 coordinate 17,984, forward strand.
GACTGTCTTCTGGACAACTCTCAAATTAGCAGTCTTCCCCATTATTGTTTAACCTATTGAACCAGGCTGAGGGACCATTTAAAGGCTTAGGAAACTGCTGCATTTGTTTAGTGTTGATTAGCTGATAAGAGTGTGACACCATGAGTTAACAATATTAAACTTTTTCACAATATTCTAATTTTCTGAGATACTGACTTTTGGGTTTTCATTAGCTGTAAGCTATAATCATCAACATTTAAAGAAATAAACACTTGAAATAGATCACTCTGTATGTAATGAATCTATATGATATATGAGTCTCATATTTTGAATTGAATTACTGAAATAAATTATGTTTTCGATGATATTCTAATTTCTTTAGATGCACCTGTGTCTGTTAGGACATACCTAAGTTATGACCTAAAACATATCTTTATTGGACTGAACTTGTCTAATGGTTTTATAAAACTATTAGTCCAAAAGATTGCACTTTATGATGGCAATTTGAGTTTTATATAGAGATGAGCGAACATGCTCGTTCGAGCATTAGGGTATTCGCATATGCTTGCTACTCGGAAGAGCATATTGCGATCCTTGAGGAAATGGCAACTTCTTCTTCCTGCATGTTAGCCGCCTTTTTTCAGCCAATCAACATGCAGGAGAGTCCTTGGTACCTCCTAGCATCATGTGGGGACCCTACAAGTCGATAGCAGGGATTGGCTGGCCAGATCAGATGACCTGGGAATATAAGAATATGGTCTTGCGCTGCTCGCGTCATATGCATGAGATTAGGGATAGAGCTGCTGTCTGTCAGGGAGAGTGTTAGGGCCTGAATTTAGTTGTTGGTTAGGCAGGAATCACACACAAAGAACCCAACAGCCCTTCTAAGGGCTACAAGCACGTTTTTTTTTTTTGGTCTCCTCCTGGCTGCTGGCTGGGACTTGTAGTGCAGTTACCGCCATCTTGGCTGCACACTGTTAGGGCATAAAATTAGAATCTGGTTAGGCAGGAATCATCCACAAAGAGCCCAACGCTCCTTCTAAGGGCTTCAACGACATTTTTTTTTTGTCCTCCTCTCGGCTGCTGACTGGGACTTGTAGTGCAGCTACCGCCATCTTGGCTGCACACTGTGCACTGGTGGCAGAAAGGGGACAGCACATGGTCCACACAGACCCCAATGAAATTGCCCAAAGTCCTCTCAGTACTCATTTTTGCTGCTGCTGTACCTTGGCTTGCTGGGATCTGTAGTGCAGTCTAGGGAATACATTTTGTCACTCAGTTATATAAACTACAGTCCAGTGAACAATTGTGAGGTGTGCTTTACAGCAGCGTCAGTCTATAAAATAAGTTTTTTTCACTCAATTATATAAACTACAGTCCAGTGAACAATTGTGAGGTGTGTGATACACAAGCCGCAGTCTAGAGAATAATTTTTTTCACTCAATTATATAAACTACAGTCCAGTGAACAATTGTGAGGTGTGCGATACACTAGCCGCAGTCTAGAGAATAATTTTTTTCACTCAATTATATAAACTACAGTCCAGTGAACAATTGTGATGTGTGCGATACACTTGCCGCAGTCTAGAGAATTATTTTTTTCACTCAGTTATACAAACTACAGTCCAGAGAACAATTGTGAGGTGTGCGATACACTTGCCGCAGTCTAAAGAATATTTTTTTTTCACTCAATTATATAAACTACAGTCCACTGAACAATTGTGAGGTGTGCGATACACATGCCGCAGTCTAGAGAATAATTTTTTTCACTCAATTATATAAACTACAGTCCAGTGAACAATTGAGAGGTGTGCGATACACTAGCCTCAGTCTAGAGAATATTTTTTTTCACTCAATTGTATAAACTACAGTCCAGTGAACAATTGTGAGGTGTGCGATACACTAGCCGCAGTCTAGAGAATATTTTTTTTCACTCAATTATATAAACTACAGTCCAGTGAACAATTGTGAGGTGTGCGATACACTTGCCGCAGTCTAGAGAATAATTTTTTTCACTCAATTATATAAACTACAGTCCAGTGAACAATTGTGAGGTGTGCGATACACTTGCCGCAGTCTAGAGAATAATTTTTTTCACTCAATTATATAAACTACAGTCCAGTGAACAATTGTGAGGTGTGCGATACACTTGCCGCAGTCTAGAGAATAATTTTTTTCACTCAATTATATAAACTACAGTCCAGTGAACAATTGTGAGGTGTGTGATACACTAGCCGCAGTCTAGAGAATATTTTTTTCACTCAATTATATAAACTACAGTCCAGTGAACAATTGTGAGGTGTGCGATACACTAGCCGCAGTCTAGAGAATATTTTTTTTCACTCAATTATATAAACTACAGTCCAGTGAACAATTGTGAGGTGTGCGATACACTTGCCGCAGTCTAGAGAATAATTTTTTTTCACTCAATTATATAAACTACAGTCCAGTGAACAATTGTGAGGTGTGCGATACACTTGCCGCAGTCTAGAGAATAATTTTTTTCACTCAATTATATAAACTACAGTCCAGTGAACAATTGTGAGGTGTGCGATACACTTGCCGCAGTCTAGAGAATAATTTTTTTCACTCAATTATATAAACTACAGTCCACTGAACAATTGTGAGGCGTGCGATACACTTGCCGCAGTCTAGAGAATAATTTTTTTCACTCAATTATATAAACTACAGTCCAGTGAACAATTGTGAGGTGTGTGATACACTAGCCGCAGTCTAGAGAATATTTTTTTCCACTCAATTATATAAACTACAGTCCAGTTAACAATTGTGAGGTGTGCGATACACTAGCCGCAGTCTAGAGAATACGTTTTTATTCTTAGTTATATAAACTACAGTCCAGTGCAAAATTGAGTGGTTTGCGGTGCAATAGCTGGAGTCTAAAGACTACATTTTTTTTGCCTCAGAAAGTAATTCTACTGTCTACTGAATACAGTTTTGGCCTCAGATATTAACTCGACAGTTTGGTGAATATACAAAATGTTGAACCCAAGGGCTAAGGGTCGAGGACGAGGGCGTGGGCGTGAGCGTTCAAGTAGTGTAGGGGGCAGAGGCCGTGGTCCTGGGCAGGGTGACACTGTACATGCTGATGAGGGTGCAGTGGAACGCCGCAGTGTTTCGCTCCCTAGCTTCATCTCGCAACTTACTGGGTCACGTGGTACACCACTATTGAAACCACAACAGTGTGAACAGGTGATGACGTGAATAGCGGACAATGCGTCCAGTAATTTATCCACCACCCAGTCTTCCACGCAGTCCACCCACGCTAGCAAAGGGAGTAGACCTCTGTCTCCTCCAGCTCAACCTCCTTCCCCCCAGCCTGCCCCCCCCCATGGAAAGTATGGATTCAGATCAGGCATACTCACAGGAACTCTTTTCAGGACCGTCCCCAGAGACACAAACCACTGCTCAACAGCAACCTGAGCAGTTGAAATGTCCAGATGCCCAAAATTTAGAACTTTTGCAGTCTGTGGGTGATGAGAGTGTGGACGTAGTGCAAGTAGTGCGTGAAGAGGTGTCGGATGATAATGATGATGATGATGAGGCACGGTTGTCAGACAGTGACGTTGTTGTCAGGGCAGTAAGTCCGAGGGGGGAGCAGAGTGAGGAATCGGAGGAAGAGCTGGTGGATGATGAGGTGACTGACCTGAGCTGGGTTGGTAATCCAACTCAAGACAGTGCTTCTGAGGGGGAGGCAAGTGCAGCACCAGAACAGGTTGGAAGAGGCAGTGGGGTGGCCAGAGGGAGAAGCAGGGCCAGAGGAGGTAGATCAGCAACTGTTTCACGGAGTCAAGCTCCCGTGCCGAGGCCTAGATGTTCACAAGTCTGGAGGTTTTTTAAAGAAAGTGAGGATGACCGATGGACTGTGGTGTGCAACCTGTGCCCCAACAAGATCAGCAGGGGAGCCACCACTACCAGCCTAACCCTACCAGTATGCACAGGCATATGAGTGCTAAACACCCGACTCAGTGGAACCAAGGCCGTTCACCGCCTGCGGGTCACACCACTGCCCCTTCCCCTGTATCACATGCTGGCTCAGCGAGTCAACCCCCCGCCCAGGACCCTGGCACGAGCGCCTCCCGCCCTACAACCACCCCTTCACCTCCATGATCCTCCACAACCTCCACCAATGTGTCCCAGCGCAGCGTTCAGCTGTCTTTGCAGCAGACATTTGAGCGCAAGCGCAAATACAATTCCAGCCACCCACATGCACAAGCCCTAAACGTCCACATCTCCAAATTGTTGAGCCTGGAGATGCTGCCCTATAGACTGGTAGAGACTGAGGCTTTCCACAACCTGATGGCGGTGGCTGTCCCTCGGTACTTGGTCCCCAGCCGCCACTATTTTTTCCCGATGTGCCGTCCCAGCCCTACACCAGCACGTGTCACAGAACATCATCCGTGCCCTGACCAACGCGGTTAGTGATAAGGTCCACCTAACCACGGACACGTGGACAAGTGCTGCCGGGCAGGGACACTATATCTCACTGACGGCACATTGGGTTAACTTGGTGGAGGCTGGGACCGAGTCTGACCCTGGGGCCGCTCATGTACTGCCCACACCAAGGATTGCGGGGCCTACCTCGGTCACGGTTTCTCAGATGTACTATGCCTCTTCCTCCAACCCCTCCTCCTCCTCCGAATTACCATCCGTGGGCACGGCGCCTTCAGTCGGTAGCTCTAGGCGCAGCAGCAGTGCCGTAGGTAAGCACCAGCAGGCGGTGCTCAAACTGATGAGCTTAGGTGACAAAAGGCACACGGCCCAAGAGCTGTTACAGGGCATCACGGTGCAGACCGATCTGTGGCTGGCAACACTGAACCTCAAGCCAGGCATGGTTGTGTGTGACAACGGGCGTAACCTGGTGGTGGCTCTGCAACTTGGCAAACTGACACATGTGCCATGCCTGGCCCACGTGTTCAATCTCATAGTTCAGCGGTTCCTCAAGACATACCCCAATTTGTCAGATTTGCTCACCAAGGTGCGCCGCATCTGTGCGCATTTCCGCAAGTCAACCACAGATGCTGCCACTCTCAGGGCAGCGCAGCGGCGCCTACAACTGCCAGCTCACCGACTGTTGTGCGACTTGCCCACGAGATGGAATTCGACATTAAACATGTTATCCAGAGTTTACCAGTAGCGCAGAGCGATTGTAGACTGCCAGATGTCAACTTCCACCAGAACTGGTAGTCAGGTCAGTCAGCTTCCTCAAGTCTACAATGAGGAGTGGACGTGGATGTCTGATATCTGTCAGGTGTTGAGCAACTTTGAGGAGTCAACATAGATGGTCAGCGGCGATGCCGCCATTATCAGCCTCACCATCCCGCTGCTTTGCCTGTTGAAAAACTCACTGCTCAGCATGAAGTCAGAAGCTTTGCGCTTGTCACAGGAGATGGGGGAAGAAGATACGTCGCTTGATAGCCAGAGCACCCTCCGGTCTGTTTCTCAGCGCGGGGATGAGGATGAGGAGGAAGAGGAGGAGAATGTTGGTGAGACAGAAGAGGGTACCAATGCTCAGTCCTTCTTAACTCTTGAGCTTGTATGGGCTGAAGAGGAGGAGGAGGAAATGGAGAGTCAGGCCAGTGAGGAGAGGGAATTCTTGCGTGTTGGGACTCTGGCACACATGGCAGACTTTATGTTAGGCTGCCTATCCAGTGACCCTCGCGTTAGAAGCATTTTTTCAAACACCGATTACTGGGTGTTCACTCTCCTGGACCCACGGTACAAGCAGAACCTTTCCACTCTCATCCCTGTAGAGGAAAGGAGTATGAGAGTGAATCAATATCAACAGGCCCTGGTGCACAAGCTGAAACAATCCTTCCCATCTGACGCAGCTAGCGGCAGAGGGCGTGGTTCTGTGGGCCAAGTAGCGGGGGAGAGGAGGCGAGCAGGCAGCTTGTCCAGCACTGGCAGGGGAACGCTCTCCAAGGCCTTTGCCAGTTTTATGTCACCCCAGCAAGACCCTGTCACCTGTCCCCAGTCTAGGCAGAGTAGGGGGGAGCTGTACAGAAAGATGGTGAGGGAGTACCTAGCTGACCATACCAACGTCCGTAGGGATTACTCTGCTCCATACAACTACTGGGTTTCAAAGCTGGACACGTGGCCTGAACTGGCGCTGTACGCCTTGGAGGTGCTGGCCTGCCCTGCCGCTAGCGTGTTGTCAGAGCGGGTATTCAGTGCAGCTGGTGGTCGTACACGCCTGTCAACTGACCGTGCTGACAGGCTGACGCTTATTAAAATGAACAAAGCCTGGATTTCACCGGAATTCAAATCTCCTCCGGGGGAAAGCAGCTAAAGAATAAGATTCCTTATGTATCCGATTCCTCTCCTCTCCTCTACTCCTCCTCCTCCTCCTCCTTCTCTTCATTGCCAAACGCTGACCCAAAAGGGAATTTTTTAGAGGGCCAACTGGCACTCTTTTAAGATAATGTTTCCGGAGGGCCACCTACAGGCCCTCTCTCCAAACAATTTTTCCAGAGCATCAACTACAGACACTCTAAAACCATTTTTCAGGAGCGTCAACTACAGACACTCTAAAACAATTTTTCAGTATCGTCAACCACAGACACAAAAAAAAAAATTTTTTTTCCGGAGGGTCGACTTCACACACTCCTAAAAAAAATTTTTGGGAGGCTCATCTACAGCCATTTTACTGCAATCTCAGTCGGACAAAGGCATTGGTGGTGTCACCACCATGCTGTGTCAGGCTAAATTTTTGGGTGGTTCACCTGCTACCTCAGTCTAACTCGATCACTCTGTTGTCACCGCCGCCATACAGAGCCACGATAATTTTTTATGTGCTTCGCCTGCTCCTGCACTGTAACTCGGTCACTCGGTAGCCACAGCCATACAGGGTCACGCTAAATTTTTATGTGCTTCGCCTGCTCCTGCACTGTAACTCGGTCACTCTGTAGTCACAGCCATACAGGGCCACAATAAATTTTTATGTGCTTCGCCTGCTCCCGCACTGTAACTCGGTCACTCTGTAGTCACAGCCATACAGGGCAACGATAAATTTTTATGTGCTTCGCCTGCTCCTGCACTGTAACTCGGTCACTCTGTAGTCACAGCCATACAGGGCCTCGATAAATTTTTATGTGCTTCGCCTGCTCCTGCACTGTAACTCGGTCACTCTGTAGTCACAGCCATACAGGGTCACGCTAAATTTTTATGTGCTTCGCCTGCTCCTGCACTGTAACTCGGTCACTCTGTTGTCACAGCCATACAGGGCCACGATAAATTTTTATGTGCTTCGCCTGCTCCTGCACTGTAACTCGGTCACTCTGTAGTCACAGCCATACAGGGCTTCGATACATTTTTATGTGCTTCGCCTGCTCCTGCAGTGTAACTCGGTCACTCTGTAGTCACAGCCATAAAGGGCCACGCTAAATTTTTATGGTCTGGGTGAGCACAATTGCCTTGAGGGTCACCACCAGGCTGTTGCCCAAGAATTTGGGGTAATGATGGGATTAGGCAGCCTCAGAGGCATCCATGCATGCTGTCCCTGCTGTTTCCTGTCCATTTCTGTGGTGTTTCCATCATTTTCTGAGGTTTCCAGGTTTTCACCCAGCCTTCCCTAGGCAGAGCCTTGGTCCCCTGCAAAAAATGCTCGAGTCTCCCACTGACTTCAATGGGGTTCGTTATTCGAAACGAGTACCCGGGCATCGGGAAAAATTCGACTCGAATAACGAGCACCCGAGCATTTTAGTGCTCGCTCATCTCTAGTTTTATACATACCTCCGTACGTATATTTATTTTCTTTATGTGTATTATCCATTATGACTAGTGTTGAGCAAAGGAAAATACATACAATGCAACGGCACACTGCCAACCAGATAAAGCACAAAATGCCATAGTGATATGAGGTATTCTGAAGCTAATGCTATGCTTGTTTAGAAAATAGAGATTCTTGGCAAATATATTTTGTACAAAATTATCTGAGCCCGTCCACCAAATCGTCAAGGTGATCTCTGTAGGACGGGAACCTAACACTATTTCCTACCTGTTATGTGCCAACCTTGGCTTCCGTATAATCAGGGGGTGTTGGAAATGGCAAAAGGCAGAGGGGATCCAGCATGCATGTGGAACCAACACCCCCTGATTATACGCAAGCAGCGTTTTAGTGTCCGCCTCCAAAACGGAACGGAGACTGAACTGAAGCAAACTGAAGCAAAACTGATGCATTCTGAACGGATCCTTTTCCATTCAGAATGCATTAGGACAAAACTGGTTAGTTCAGGACCGTTTGTGAGAGCCTGTGACGGATCTCACGAACGGATCCTGCAAACGCAAGTGTGAAAGTAGCCTAAGAAATTCACTGTTAAGCCAGGCACAATGCCTTGTAGAGCTAGGTCAAACAAATGAAATTATATCCTTCCCTTAGCAATCCTTTACTTCATTTTTAGGAAAAAGTACTTTTAATCCATATATAAATGAGCAGTTAAGTGCACTGAGGGTGGGTACAAGCCACTATGTGCACCTTTGATCCACCTGCTTCTTCTGTCAGACCCTCCCTCTCATTGATTGACAGGGCCAGGTTTCTGCATAGTCGTTGTGCCCGGTCCTGTCAATCAATAATGGAGTGGCTGGCAAAGGATGGGAGAAGGGGAAGAGTGCAGAGAATGGCTTGCACCCACCCTTGGCGCAATACTTACCTGCTTATCTGGATATGGATTAAAGGCACTTTTTCTCCAGAATCAAAAAATTGATTTTTAAGTGAAAGATTTCATAGCATTCAGCTGAGCAAGCCCAACAAAACATTGCAACTATTTTAACAGAAAATTTCCTGGTGACAGATTACCTTTGAGGGTACAGCCTCTTTTGGTCTCCAGGATACAGCCCCATTTTTCAGATATGAAGTGTATCACTTTACGTAGTAATAACTTTAGAGCACTTTTACTTACTCAAGCAATTCTGAGATTGCTTTCATGACATATTTGGTTTATACATTTTGATGGACATTTGTCAAACCAGATAAGCGTTTGGTCTAAAAATGTTTTATGACATGCCAATAGTGACTTTTGCGACATTTCTGCGACATTTTGGAGACATGCCACTTTTCAATGTGGTCTATGTTTAAGGCAGAAAATTGAGATTAAACCTGAATTATGGCACATTTACTGTTTGCGACACTGGAAAAGTCGCACAACAATAGCATACTATACAAGGCAATCCTCTGGTCTATTTTTTAAGACTAAGTCATACTGTATAACACAGTGGGTTGCCCCAAATACGTGAAAACCATGCACCATTTCATACATTTGATGCAACCACACAATGCTATCAAGACTTAAAAGTGATATGAAAAGAATTTCAAATTATAAATGACCCCGTTTGTTTTTGTTGCAATAATTTACATTGAACAAATGCAATTTTATTTTTGGGTATATTAGAAGGCTTATTAATTTTGTAACAATTTTTCAAATTTTCAAAAACAATTTCTAAAACTTCATTTTACAGATCCATTCAGTTCTGAAGTGACTTTGAGTGGACTATATATTAGAAATCCACTATAAATCAACCCATTTACTAAGGGTTTTACATTGTTATTGTGGCGTACAAAAAGTTACAAATTATGGTGCACACCATAGTTGCGCAATAATTTCCACTTAATGAATGGCGAGAAAAGGGAGCAGTATAATTATGATTATACCAAATTTATATAGTTTTTTAATGTATTTTTTGAATTTTTTTAAGAGTTCATCAATTTGGTTAAAAAAACATTGTAAATTTATTCAGTGGGTTGATATGATTGCAATGATACCATACTCAAGCACATCTGCTTTTCATGTTTTATTACTCATATGCCATAAAATCACATTGAAAAACAAATTTGTACCTTTGTGTGGCCATATTCTAGGGTCCTTAATGATTCTCATAATGGAATTTTATTTTGATAACTTTTTATTTCATTTTTTTCTTGGAGGAAACGGTGACCAAATCACTTTTCTTATCACCGTTTTAATATTAATAATTTCTTTGTATGTGGTCATTGTCTTAGACCCATAACATTTTTATTTTCCCATCAAGACAGTGATATGAAGGTTTGTTTTTAGAAGCTGTAGTTTTTATGTGTTGTATTGTATTTTATATGTCAGTATTAAAGGTTTGCCTCTGGGTTTAATTGGTATCCATACATGGCAACTCCAGTTAGGCCTCCAGCTGCCATTGCCACCATCAGGACCCTGTAATTACACTGAAAGGGGCCAATAGGTACAGAGGGAGCCCCTCCTGCAGTAAACCACTTAGATGCCTCATTTTGACATCAGCAAATAAGGTTTTTAACAGGTGTTGCAGCAGGGTTTCAGCTGTACATCACTGCTAATAATGCTGGCTCCTGAGCCAGTGCCTTAACTATACCATCAATGTATAACATGATACGTGAAAGTCCAAGCAACCATTCCATACATGGCATGCTACATAGTGAGGTTTAGGCATAATTGATTTCCTTTTACTTTACTGATATTTTATGTTTCCATTTAGCAGTAATACTATGTGTCTTGAACCTGAGGTTTCAATATCCCCATCTCTATCCATAAGGTCCTCTTCTCTTTTCCTCATGCCTCCCAGTTTGCTTCTCTGATATCTCTATTATACAAAAAATAAAACAGTTGTATAAAAAGTAGTGCTCCTTTGCCATAGTCTACAGGATCTTATCACTGACCCATGCACACTACCATACTTTTGGTCTGCATCCAAAAATATGGTCGGTGTGGATCCATTAATTTCACTAGGCCTGCAAGCACACCGTGTGCTGTCTGCATGCCTATGTCCATTCCACTGTCCTGCAAAAAAACGTCCTATTTTTGTCCAATTTACAGACAAGAATAGGCAGTTTTATCATAGAGCGGGATATGTGGAATAGAAAATTGCTTAACGCAGAGGCTCGGTTTCCATGTTTCACAGATCCATGGTTAGTAGACCACAAAACAGATAGTCGTGTGCATGAGGCCTAAAGAGTTCCAATTAATTATCATATTAATTCTAATAATTTTATACCAATTTTTCACTAAAAAAAACTCCATTCACTTTGAGGTTTCTTTCAAGGATATTGATATAGAGAAGATGTATGAAATTAATAGTAATATCTCTCATCAAAGAAGAAAATAGAAAGCTTCAGATTCAGCCTTTTAACATTTTAACAAACTTCATTTACAAATCAATGTCACTCACCAAGGCAAAGAAACAGTTTGGAAAAGCATATGAATAGATAGTAAAGCTAGTATCCATTCTGAACAATTTCTCTGTATGAATGAGTGGTACTGTTGAGTATGTTTCAAAATAAATAAAACAAGCAACACCTAAGATAAACACAATACAATACAGATGGGTTAGGATTAGATAAACTAATTTGGTTAGGACAAATTTCACACACTCTAATAGGCCTACATTTTAGCTACATCTTTAATACAGCTACATTATTCACACAAGCCCCACCTCTGAGGTTCTTCTGATCATCCAACCGTATGGTGTTCTCATTTCATCCACATTCGAGCAAATTGATTTGCTCATCCAGACAAATTTACACTTTTAAAGGAGCATCCCCACTGTTCTCTCTGCTAGCAGATTTATATGTAACAATATGCCAGCTAGCCACATATTTTGTCATCGGGTGCGTGGGCTCCACTACAGAGCGTTTCTATAATCCACAGTAATTATTAGTCCAGCACCAGGGACTTTAAACCAATCTGTCGTTTCATTTCAAGCATTCCATTAAAACAAGTTCCAGAGGCAAAACCTACAGCAGTTACAGCCAAAGTGTTAAGTTCACGTAGTGGTCTTACTCATTAAACTTCATTTCATGATCAAAACGCATTGTTTGTAACTGCTGTAATTTTTCTTGTGGAAGTTATTTGAACGGAATACTTTAAAAATAACAACCTATTGATTTTAAGTCCCTGGTTCTGGACTATTTTTTTTAATATGATTGGCAGATTAATATGGCTGCACATATCGTGCATGCACCGCTACTGCAAGTGTCAGCTCATGTGTTATCATACTTTAAAGTGGCTCTGTCATCAGGATCAACCCTATTAAACCAGGCATACTGGCTGATAGAGCTCATCATGCTGATTAAAACTGTACCTTTATTTTGTCTGTATGATAAATAGCTGCAGAGAAAGCAGTGTTTTATTCATTTGCGAATAAGCAATTTGGGCACTCAGAGGTGGGGCTGAATATTCTGAGCACTGCTCTGTAACACCCCCTGTGCTCTGCACACTCCCCCCTCCTCCTCTTGATTGGCAGGGCTAGACAGCAGGCTGAGGGCAGAGCTGTGTCCTACAGCTGTGTGCTAGCATGTAAATATCATATACTGTACTACACTACACTGACATCTGCTCAGAAAGCTAATGTACATATTACTGCTTTATTCACAGGCTCAATGCATGATTATACAGACACCACTAATGTGTATTGCTTTATAAGCATAAAAACACTATGAATCTCTATGAGGTGATGCTATAGCTTAGTGGTATAGTGGTCTGCCTTGCATGTAGAGATTCCAGATTCAAATCCCAGAAGAAGTATATGTTTTCTTTCTGTTAGTATATATATATATATATATATATATATATATATATATATACTAATTTATTTTATATTTTATTCAAAACCATATTATTTATATAATAATTAATATATAATAATAAGGCCTTACTATATTGAGAAAAGTGTTTTTTTTTTTGTTTTTTTTTGCTGAAACCTATTACTGGTTTATTCACAGACACAATATATGATTATAAAGAAACCAGTAATATGTATTAGCTTTCTAAATATAATAAAGACATACTTTTCTTATGGGATAAATGTGGAAGAAAAAAAAAGATGTTTCTCCTAAGACCTGGGATCTGTACATGTAAAGCCAACCACTTAACCACCAAGCTATAACATTACTACATAAAGAAGCTTATCTTTTGTAGGCTTATAAGCTAACACACAGTACTGATGTCTGTATAATCATATATTGTGCCTGTGAATAAAGCAGTGATATGTAGATGAGCTTTCTGAGCAGATCTCAGTGTGATGAAGCTATAGTGTATGTGATATTTACTTGCTAGCACACAGCTCTAGCACACAGCTCTGCCCTCAACCTGCTGTCTAGCCCTGTCAGTCAAAGGGAGGGGGCGTGTGAAGAGGACCGGGGGTGATACAGAGCAGTGCTCAGAATATATAGCCCAACCTCTGAGTGCTCGATTCACTCATTTGCATATGAATAAAAACGCTAAGTTCTCTGCAGCTATTTCTCATACAGACAAAAGAAGGTACATACAGTTTTAATCAGCATGATGAGTTCTACCAGCCAGTATGCCTGGTTTAATAGGGTTGATCCTGGTGACAGAGCCTCTTTAACAAATCTGCGTAAACAAATTTTAGCAGTGCTTGTACAATCGCTGATTCATTTAACCACTCACATCATTTGCACATGCATTGATACTTGCAGTAACGGCACATCCGGTTTCCTCCCACACTTCAAAGACATATTGAGAGCGATCTTAGATTGTGAGCCCATTGGGGACAGCCAGATGCTAATGTCTGTAAAGCGCTGCGGAATACAGTAACACTATATAAGTGCATAAAATAAATAAATAAATGCGTGTGATTATCATGGGTGTGAGAGATGTGCAGCCATGTTTATCTGCTGGTATACTAGTTAATTGTCTGTAGCGGGATGTTCCCTCACATACTTAAAATTTGTTTTGATGAAAGAATCGATTTGTTCAAATTAATTCACCCATCACTAATCCACATAGAGCTCGGTGTCCGAGTGTTGAGGCCTTAAATGACTACAAAGTACCATATATTTTAGAGAAGAATATGAGAGGGCTCATGCATACAGCAGACCCCAGCGTGTGGCTTTTCGGCATGAGCTCTGTGTGTTGTCATGCAGGTTTTGTTGGGTGGTGCATCTATGGAGATATTCTCTCTTGGCAACATGCTTATATTTTAATACAATGGAACAAGTCATGGCTTCAAATCGGAGGCATATTTACGTACAATCAATGTCTGCTATCCAGCCCTATCATGAACTAAAGTTAGGACTCTCCTCCTTTAAACCTATTAAATATTGTTATTGCGGAGTTTACCAATAGGTAATATTTCATAAAGCAATATTTAATGTGTTAGTGTCTGATGACAGGATTTCAAGGCCTTAAATCAAAAGTGCTTAATTAAAAAAAGAAAATAAACAAACTAAAAAAAAAAAGTGGAGAAGTCTGAACTTGGCACTTTTGCTGCACTTCCAAAATTTGATGAGTGGGACAAGACTGCCAGCAGGTTAATTAAAATGTGATAAACTAGTTTTTGTTTTTTTTTAACCGAGAGACAGACATTTGCAAATGACACTTGGAGATACATCACTTTTATCACACATGAAAATGCGAATTCATTCAAATCCAAATTGGTCTGTAAACGCTTTATGAAAAATAGTAACAGGCACATCTCTGCTCTTGCCTATAACTGACAGCACAGCTGTACAAATGCTGCACCGACTGAAGATGAGGTAAAGGAATTATTGCTGAACGAACCATTTGCAGATCTTTTTTTTTTAATAGAGAGTTAAAAAAGGCAATAAACAATTGAATTGGAAATCAGAATACTGTGTGTCATCTACTGATCATCCCCCTTCCCAAATCCCGATAGAAACGTACACATATAATGCCCTTCATTAATTGTTAAGGCAGCACTAATTCTCCCTGTGTCCTTTTTGAAACTATTGTGACTTGTTTGTAACATGTTAATGGAAATAGCCTGAATGAAATATGTCAGGATACAGATACTGAATAGATGATTTTGAATAGAATTATCTTGGTTGATTGCATAAGCAATACCTCTTACCGCTGGAATAACACCTTAACAGCACAATAATGACGACATGACAATGTATGTAAATCAAGAACTGCATGTGGGTTTATTTCACACATGAGAAAACAGTGGATTTAATTGTGTGAACCGAAATGTACTGTACAATATTAATGATAGAACATCAAAATGTATAATTCATAGTGCATTGCTTTATTTTGTATTTATTTCTTTCTTTTTTTTGTCAGTTTCTTTTGTACATGCATCTGAAAAGATGCAGGCGCCAGTAAAATGTCTCTGTTTAAGTCAGTCTGCAGGAACTTAATTTTTATTCAAAAATGTGATTTTTTTTTTACATTTTATATACATAGGAATTGAATATAAAATGACAATATAAAAAAGTTCAAAGTGAAAGCATACAGCCATAAGGTACAAAGGAAGCAGAACTGTTTCAAATGGTAAGATATGTAACATGTACTCTTAAATTGTTATCTTTTATTTACATGGAACATGATCCAATATTTTGCCCCAGACTGTCCTCTTGTTATGTCAGCCAGAAGGACTGCATTGAAGTACAAATTTAACCCTTTGGATGCCTGACTGCTCCAAAACTTCCGATGCCCAAGCGGTTAACCTGCTGGTAGCAAAATAGATTCAAATGCAGCACAATTGTAGAAAGGTAAGCTCGTACTGGAGCTTATATTTGCAAATAATTAGAAACCATATAAGTCATTTTGCAAAATGAAATCATTTCAACGTGTTTAAATAAAATATTGGCATACACGATCTTGCTCTAGTAAAACATAATTTTCCATTGTGACAGTTCACGATTGATGGTACAGTATCTTTCCTGTATATTCTTTTTATTTTTTTCAATTTTACATAATGATTTATTTTTCTACACATGTGGCAGAGTAACCCTAGGAGTACTATATAGCCTTCCTCCCTTATCCCAGGGCTGCATGCATACTTTTTTTTCTTTCAATCTAAGATCTGTATTCAGTATTTATTACTATAATATATTTAATTTTTCTTGAATTGTATAAAGAGTTTTAATTAAATATGTTTTATCTATCAAAAGGCACAGAAATGCTATGGCAGTGCTCAAAGGGTTAACTTGATGCCACAAGATTTTTCCAACCTTTATTGTCATGGCAACGTGTTAATTTTAGGACGTTTGTTTTTATGTCATTGTTCTTTGTGTTTCTTTGTGGTTAAATTAATGTCTCTCAATAGTGTCTCCCACTACATTCTACAAAAGATAGCTTAACATCAAGAACAGATGTTGAAAATTAAAGGTCAGACATTGACTCACAAAAAAACAAAAAAAAAACAAACATGCACAAATCAGACAAAGAGAATATAAATATAAATATAAAATATGTGAAAAAAAAATCCAGATAGGCAGTTCAGCAAAACAAAAAAAAAAAAAATAATATTAATAAGACTGATTTCAGAGGCTCAGGTCAGGCCTAGTGCAGTATTATGAATATGTTTAGTGCAATGTTCTTGTGGTCACTTGCATACCTGGCTGCATAACTGGATGTTACTGTTTTTCCAATTCAGTTACATATATCACATGGTCCTCTGGGGACTTTCCATGTGTTTTGCTAAGGTGCAGTTTAACTGCGTGTTTGCTTGCAAAAGTCCGGTTGCAGAGCTTACACTGGAATGTGGAGCCTGAGTCCTCCTCAATAAGTCCGATTGAGCTTAAAGCCTTATTGGTGATAACTTTTGAAACATTCTGCTGCTCTTGAATTTGATTTAGAGAAATCTTTGACAGATCCTTTAAGCTAAAGCCTAGATGTGTCTCTAAATGACTTATATATGTTGAAGCAGTCCGGAACTGAGAGGCACAATCATTACAAAAGAAAACAGGGTGTCCCGTGTCCAGATTCTTTAAAAATTTTGTTCCCCCTGTCCTCCTTAGCTGATATTTGACATTGGCCAACCAATGGCTGATCGTTGTCATTGAAAGACCAGTAAACTTAGAGATGTGTACCCGTTCTTGAGGACCTAAGTCTGACATGATATACTTGCCTTCAGCTGTCTCCCGTAAGCTAGAGGCAAACTGGGCCTGAAGTATAAGAAGATGCTGGGGGTTCCAGTTGGACTGTCTGCCCTTTCTTTTATGTACAGGAGATAACTCATCCAATGCCTCTTCAAAACTGCTGCCATCTGCATCTGACTTTTCAGATACAGTTGACGGAGTAGAAGACTTGGGTGTTAAACGTCCAGTGAGATTCTTCACCATGTCAGAAATGTCCATCAGTGCACTTTCCCTTAGGGGTGAGGAGACTGGGTCAGTCATACTTGCAACAAGAGGTTTGTTTTTGGATTTTGTCAAATCTATTGGCTGGTCGCTGTTGTCGTAGTAGTACCGATCAATGGACTCAACCTGTTTGACAGGAGTGGTTGGATAGATAGGTTTGTCTAACATACTATTGCTAATTTTGTATAACATTGCTAATGGATCCAAAGATGGACTTACTGGCTTTGAAACTTTGCCTAAATGTGTATTCATTATGGATTGTAATGCACTCAGGGGATTTATAAATGATGGCTCAGTTGAATGATCTGTTATGATTCCTAAACTGTTGCACCCATTAGTCATTTTTGTTTTATGAGATTCTGTACCATTTGGTGTGTGAGTTTCCAATGGGGCTTCCTTTTTTGTCTTCTGAAGTTCAGCATCTGTGGATTTCTTTATAGTCTTTATATTGGAGTCATCTGTTTTAAGAATGTCTTTGTTTTCTTTTGCTACTGGAGATATGGGTTTAACTGGAGTCACCTTTTCCTTCTCTGCTGTTTTTTCTTCTTTCTTTACATTTATTTTTCCAGTTACTTTCTCCACTAATTCTTCCATTGCCGATACATTGCTTTTGTGAGGAGGAGGTGATAGGCTACCAGGAGAATGGACCAAAGCGTTATGGTCAGAGGCCATGGATTTGATACTACTGGCATATGATGGTTGCATTTGCACACTCTGTACAGTGGGCTGCAATGTTTTTACAGTTCCGGGCAGCTGATAAGCAGCATGAATACTAGGATATCCACCCCATGATGGTGCTCCATTTTGAGCCTTACTAATTGCAGAGGACACTGTATTTTCCAGTGACTTTAAAATGTCCAACCCACCTTTAGGACTATCGTCTAAATCCTCCTCTCTGAGGTATTGATATGAAGTTGCAGGCTCAATTTTTTCAGGTTCTTCATTTTCTTCCTTTATCTTCTTTTCTGGCTCAGGGTTGATTACTTTTTCCTGTTCTGCTTCTTGTTTGTCCTCTGAAAGTGGTGATGCAGCTGGTGAGTCTGGCTGCTTCTTTATGTATGATGCTGGTAATCTTGCATGTGTAGTTGGGGGTAAAGGTATTGACTGAATTTTCTCTTCTACGACTGCATCCAAAACCAGTTGTTTTCCTTTTTTAGAGGCAGAATTGGTCACTTTTAAGAAATGTCCAGTGACCATCATGTGAGCAGTAAGTTGCTGTAAAGTATCATGGGAGCTGCCACATTCCATGCACTTCAAAATTTGAGCCTTGCGTGCCTCAAACTGCCATGTATAACTAGCACCATTTTGATAACCATATCTGTTGTTAGGAGTCACGTAAGGATTGGCAGCTTTAGGGTCCTTTGCATTATCAGTTGCTGTGGCCCCTGGTGAAATTCCTGCTTGCTCAGGTGACTCAGGTGATGATATATCCTGAAGAGCTCGTTTTTTCGTGGTAGGGACCAGTTTTGTTATGGCTGGTACTGGCTCTTTTAGAGGCACTTTTTGGTAATGCTTCGTTTTAATCATGTGGACACTAAGATCTTGCAGAGACTCAAAGGAATGTCCACAATACATGCATTTCAGAACTTTCTGTGCATCTTCTTTTCCTTCCATTTCCATAAGTGATCTTTTTCTAGGTTTAGACCAACGTCTGGTTCTTTCAGATTCTCTGTCTCTATTATCATCACGATAATGTCCTGTTTCATTCATATGAACAGTTAGCTCTACCAGTGTGTCATAAGCTGCACTGCAGTCTTTGCATCGGAACTTACTGGCACCGGTAAAAACAGACCCATACAGTTTATTGTTTTGCCGGTAGAGTTGAACTGTGCTAAACAGGCTAGGCTCTGGCAGAAGTCCATATGATGTTTGTTGTAATGTCTTTGCCAATGCCGCTTGGTGCCAGTCATATCCAGAAGCACTGTTACTATTTGTACTGTTGCTTGTAGTAATACTGATACTAGTACTTGTATTAGTACTGCTACTGCTACTTGTAATAGGCGTAGGTGTAACAGATTTAGGTTTTACATCTTCATCCTCACTTTGCTTGCTTGCATCTGCACTTGTGGTTGGACTTGACTTTTTCAGGTCTAATGCCAAAGTGGACCAACTGTTTTCAGAAAACAGGTTAGTGTACACCGCTTTAATTTGTGCCAAACTGTCCTGAGGATAAGATGAATTGTCTGCATTCTGACTATCTTCTCTGTCTTGTCCATCCTTGGAAGAAGTACTTTTAAAATCTGCTAGATGGTCACTTGTTTCACTAAATGGAGAACCATAGCCAGCATCATGATTAGTTGCACTACTGACAGGGGAATTTTGGTAGCTCTGAGTCTCTTTTCCTTCTGGTTCTTCGCTAAATAAATATTCACTGTCTTGGACATCCAAGGAAAGTCCATCATCTTCTACATTGTCTTCATCGATTTCAGCTGCCTTTAATTCTTCTGCAGGAACATATGCTGAAAAACAAAACGGCAAAAATAGAAATTAGAAATATGTTGAAGAAGTTTAGGAATTTGTGTATAGTTAGAGCAGGATTGAAGGAAAGACCTACATGATATACTGTAGTAAAAGTATTTATGAGTAAATCTCTTGAGGTAACTCAATCAAACCTTCCCCCTTTTTAATTGTTGCATTTTTTTAGAAGCTTAAAGAAGAACTCCCGCAAAAAATTTTATTCCATGTCCTGCTAGTAAGGTACATGATGTAATCTGTAGTGAATGTCATTTTCTTACCAGTGGCTGAATTTTTGACTTATATCATCCTGAAGTTTCTTATCTGTGTCATGTGACTAGGAATTAGACCCACCAACTCACACAGAGACTTATGTATGGACAGGAAGTCTAATTCTCTATGTATTCCTATGGGAGCCTCACTTTCAGTTTCATAGGAATGAATAGAGCAGTAACTGGCTTTCTGTCCTGGTTCAGTTGGAGGTCAGGGAGTTGGTCACATGACCCAGCTACAATAAAGGTTATTACTCACAAATACATTATCTGATAAGAAGATGACATTCACTACAGATTATATAATGCAAATTTCTAACAGGTCAGAGAATAACAATTTTTGTGGGAGTTCTTCTTTAACTAAACATTATGACTACAATAGTAGCAGCTAAACTCTGGCTGAATGCTGGACATGTTGCCAATGTGATGGGATGAAGTGGCTTTTATAGAGACAAAAATCATGCTTATACATTTCTTAAATGTCACATATGTGTGTCATATATGTATATATCTAAGATAAACTTGAGCAAAACTGTCTTTATGATATATGTAATTGCAGGTAGAAAAAAGATAACAATAGCTAAAATGTTTACTAAGCTTCAGATAATCCAAGCTATGTATAGAACTTCATAAACATGATTATTTGATTGAGCAGAGAGAAGACATACAGCAGAGGGAAGGCACACAGGCACATAACAGGGAAGACATATAAATAATATAGGCAACTAAAGTTATATCAGCAGAGAAATGTTCCCCCAAAAAACACTAGCGTGACCTCATCTTTAGAAAATTGGAATTGATATTTAGAAACAGATGGTCATGGTATCAAAATACTCCAGAAGCCTGCTGGCAAAAGTCCCAACATTTTTGTGCTTGTGCATAGATGAAAGATGGGTACAAATAATCATATAGCTGAGTCACTAAAAATATACCGGATAGTCAGGATAATAGAATCTGTCGGTAAATTACATAAAATAGATAAAACAACCCTAGCTTAAACTAAAGGTTTTTTTATAGGGTATTTTTTTTTTAGAATTTGCTCTAATCATACTCGTGCACAAAATGAGGAAAAAATGTATTTTGGTGAGACATAAAGCATAAGAAAGGTTCAAGAAGGTACTCTTTATTTATTTTACTTAATTTTACATCTTACTTGCCCTGTGTGTTTCATCGTCTATTCATACAGGCATTCATGTTGCCTGAAAACTACAGTTATATACCAAAAATCTAGATTGATCACATGATAAGTAGAACCTGTCACCATGAAATGCAGTGCAATCTGAAGGCAGCATGTTATAGAGAGGAAAGTGCCAAGCAAACTAATATAAAGTTTTATGGGAAATGATTCAGTAAAACGTGGACTTTATATAGTTAAGTCTCTACTCTTTCTGAGTTCTGTTGTACATGGGGCAGTATTATCAGTGACTGACAGCTATCCCTGTATACACACTTACACAGAGAATGCTATCAAGTACTGATAATAGCCAAATGAGATGCCTTGAACGCAAAAAGAGCAGAGGTGTAAAAGTATAAAATTATAAGATTAATTGAACCTTTTCCAACAAAACTATGTATCAATCTGCTCAGCTCCTCCTGCTCTACAATATGCTGCCTGCAGATTGCATACCATTTTGTTATGACATGTCCTCTTGAAAGGTAAGAGGGATGCAGTCCAGCTACATTATACATTATTTCAGTTATTATTTTTTCTTTCCTTTAATTGTAATATTCTTTCCCCTGTGTTGCAATAGGTTGCATATTATAAATAGCTGTTTAATTGCTTTATCCCAGTGTGACAGTTTGACTTTCTCAACTAATGGGTACTTTTTCTGAATACATATTTATTGTTTTTCATGCAGACAATCTGAACTCATCAGGTTTGATCAGCATTAAAGAAAAAAAGCATGAACATTTCCTTGTTTTGTCCAATGGAGGATTTCAGGTTACAGTTGATATAAGCCCCTCGACTGGTGTTTTTTGTGGAATACCTATATGCACTGTCCTGCATCTTAGGAAGCATATGCATTCTAATATCAGGCTAATATCAGCCTGTAATCTAGAAATGGAAGTTACATTTTAAAATCTATATTAAACCAGTTCACATACAAACCATGCATATGCAAAACAAAACCAAAAAACTAAGAAATAGTGGGACCTGCAGCTAAATCAAGCATGCTTCCATGTTTTACAGAATAAGTATGTGTGCAGTGTGTTTTTTTAAGTACTGCCGTGAGTTGCCAACATGGAATGCCTTCTGGATGGCAGTGTCTATTCATTCTGATGAAACAGATGTGCTGTCTTCTCTGGATAACATTAAATGCTGTGCAAAATAATTTAAGCAGACACAATGCGAAATATGAATATTCCTGGTGCACGGAGACAGCTTTCAAATGTGTTTCTTGTTCTACATTGTGCTGATGAAAGACAACCATAAAAGCCCCACACGCAAATAAATTGTTAAAAAATGATACCTCAAGTAAAGACATTTCAATCTTTTGGTTGTAAGAATACACATTTCATTTAATTACCTATGTTAATGAATTTCATTCTAAAATTAGTAAAGGCATGCTTAAATGGGTGTGTCTGCCATTTTTAACCCCTTGAGGACATCCACCGTACATGTACGGCAGATGTCCATTCTTTAAAAATGGTGTCCACTGCAGAGTGCAATGGGCACCATAGCCACCATATTTATCTTGTTTTAAACAGCAGACACCAGGGGTTAATGTGTGTGAACGGCAATAATGCCGATTACAGACAATTAGGTGGTGGTCAATGGTGACAACCGCATCTTCAAGTCGCCTGAAGGGGGGGGCTTAAAATACGTGTGTATGTGTAAAATAAATGAATTAAAAAAATAAAAAAATATAAAATTTCAAATCACTCCCTATACCTATAATATAAATAAGAAAATATAAACATAATATGTTCTACCATATTGAAGCATTTGAGTTGATTAGTTGCTATAGGCAACAGTTCAGTGATTCATATGCACAATATTTCATAAATTTCCTACTGTGTATATTAAGAATTCTTACAATAAAGCCCATCATAGCTGTATATATTATATGTGGTTCTCTTTCAGTCCAGAACATAATTTTAAGAATTTATCCTTAGTTATTGTGATCTCATGTAAATATAAAATTTAATGTAAATATATAAAAGCAATAAAATTCTGAAATTCCAAGAATTTATAGAGCTTTCCATAAAAGCATTCACAATGAAGTCTGTTATTGTGTATTATAATCTAAATTGCCAATATGAAAATGTTTAGGAGGTCTCAATATGGCAACTAACACTGAAAAGGAATAGATCATTATAAGAATATTAGAAGGAAAAGGTAACAAAGAGAAGGTACAGAAGAGGAAATATCATCTTGTGGAGAATGCTCTTTCTCCAAGATGTCTGATGAAATACAAGTCATTTAAAAAGCTGGTATTCAAAGATGGCTGTCACTTTAGATAGGGGCTGGCACGGCTCACCTAGACATGTGACACTTTGGTGGAAGTTAGGTCTGCTGCAATATTGAGAGCAGTAGAGATCAGGATGACAAAGACTGCAAGGCCGAGTTGCCTCAGGCTGTTAGAGAATGAATTCATCATGCAAGTGAATTTTCTTCATTTTTACTACTTGCTGAAAATGAGATTCTATTTCTGTTTTGTATAAGATGTAATAAAAATTAAACAGAAACCTGATTCTTTTATTTCATGCTTAGTTATTCTCTTACACACAGCGCAGTTTACACATTTTATTCAATAGGTGATCAATTCTTAAGGAATTAAATATATTTTAAATATATTTCCATATATGTATGCATAGAAAGAAAGATAGATTTCACTGCAACGCATGTTTGCTAGAAAAAAATAAAAAGAAGTGTAATAGCACCTTTATTTGCTGTCCTAGGTAAAACTGCATCGTAATGAGCTGTATCAAATCACAAACTCAGTTTGCCACATAGAATAGATAGATAGATAGATAGATAGATAGATAGATAGATAGATAGATATAGCTTTGTGCATGTCAAAATACAAAAAAATGGCAGCACTAGATAAGACAAGCACATAAGAAGCAGTAGAGGTACAAGCCCATAAGTCTGACAAGTAAACAAATCAAAAAAGGTCAGGCAGCACTCTCACCTTAAAAAATATGAAAATTGTATTCACCCATGTTGGGAGCTCGAAATTTCAGATCTATACTGGAGCCTTTCTCAAGTGTATCAAATGAAATAGAGCTTTGCTAATCTTGGATAGTGGAGTGAGCGGCGTATGGATTCACAGAAATTGTATAGTTCATACATTGCAAGGAAATACAGCAACGAAGGGGCACAGCATTCGGCTGAGCATTACTGGACCTTGTTTTGGTGATCTTTGGGGTCTCAGCACCCAGACCCTCACTGATAAAAAATTGTAAGGATCAGCAAATCGATTCATACAATTTGATTTGTTCATCAAATACAGTTTTTTAACCTTGAGGGTCTATCCTCACTGCTGAAGAATCTCCCCACTGTTGTTTGACAGGACTGGACATCTCTCCCGACCCTGACAATCTCATGTCTGCGCCGCTGCTCCAAATAGCAGCACAGGTACGGTAGGTAGTGGTGCTTGAACAGGCACTGCTCCAGTACTGAAAGCAGAGCCTCTGCGCTTGCACCGCTACTCGGAGCAGCGGCCCAAGCGCAAGATTTTCAGGGCCAGGCGAGATGTCTGGCCCAGTCACTCAAGCGGTAGGGGGGAGATTTTTCAGCAGTGTGGTCAGCCCCTCAGAGCTGAAGGACTCTTTTTGATGAGGAATCAATTTGTTTGTCTCAATTTCTGACATCTCATTAAGACATGTCAGAAGTTTGTCATAGGAACTCTTTAATAAACTGGAATAAATTAGAGCTTAACCTGATTGGTTACTGCATATGGTTATCCAAACTATATCTGAAATCTTGTAAAAAATGAATACAAAGTTGTCCTTAGAATCTTCTAGAATAACTTGATTTCTACACCTAGTGGAGAATCCTATAAAATCTCTATACAGTATGCATTACACTTCCGCAATACATTGACAGTCAAGGAAGGATTGTTGAAAATATGCTATAATGTGAAGAGAGTGGACTGAGGAGGTTACTCTGAAGACCCTAAATAAGCTAAATTGCATATCTAATGCCTAATAGATTATTGCACATTCCAATCCTCTTTGTGTCTTTCACACTTGAATAAGAACATTAGCCCGAATGAAGTGCATCTCTTAAGCCACACAGCAAGTAACTAAGGCACAAAAAGTCTTATTTTTCCACCAGTGATGATAACAGGACTAAAACATGCTTGATTGCCTAGAAATATGCATGCCACGCTCAATGCAAAATGCTAAGGTATATCTCAAGCACTTCTCAAGTACAAAATCTATCAAATGTATTCCAAAAAGGAGCAAGAAAAAAAACCTGCAGACCTGCATGTGGCAGATCTGTCTTTTCAGGAGGCCTGTAACTTGTTAAATCAGTAAGAATACCTGTCACAGATATCCAGCTACACCATTTGGCTGATGTCAAACCTAAATAAACCAGATCAGAAAACCAGCAAGTGGCAGCATCGTAAATGAAATAGGAGAGGATCTGTCTAACTGTACCTCGCATGGCTTGCTTGCTGATTTTTTTTTCTTTTTATTTTGGAGGAGGGAAATAGTGGCAATCACCACAGTCATTTGTAGTACTAATGTCCAATTCAGCCTCCTTTCATTCTCCTTATTTAGTTGGTCAGAATGGTTTCATAGCCGACACGGAGAAGCTGTGCTGTTTAGAAGGCTGTTTAATGGGAAAGTGGCAGTCTTATTTCTTTTCTAGATTTGGTTTGTCACTAGGTCTCCATTACATGCCACTCAGCTTTGATGCCTTTGGACAGGACTGATCAAAAGATGTCATTTGACCTACACAGCATGGCAGAAACTTGGAGAAGTCTCATAAAGGGACACTTTGGCTGTAAATAAAATGACATTATTATTTCCTCTGTCCTATCATGTAGAAAAGCCAATTATGGTAATGCACGGCATGTCAATGGGAATATAGCAATCTTTTTTGGAGCAGGCAATGCACGGATGAGGGTTGCAACTCTCCTTCCTGTGAAAATGTGCCCACTGGAAACAAGGTGATAGATGTCTTCAAGTCTCTTAATAAATTGTAAGGCAGCCATAAAAAGTGCAAGTCAGCAAAACAATTGAAAGTGTAAAATGCAAACTGTTAAGTTTCAAATTATCTTGTAATTTTATCTTGAATGATTTATATTCCGTCACTGTGAGCTTGCATCACTCTCCTTTGTTTTGACTGGCAAGGAAGGCAATTTATGGCATCACTAAACCTTTAGTACCCACTAATACGTCAAGAAAAAAGCAGACTGTAAAACAGAGCAAGATCTTGACCTTGTTGCTTTGCAGCAGTTTCTTTTAAAGTTGCAGAGGATGCTTTCTCAGTCATTGTGCATGGCAAGAGGTTGACATTGTAATCATTTTAGAGTGCTTTAAAAAATGGGGGGAAAAATGGTAATACATCCTGCTGCTTCTCTTCCCCCACTACTCTCTACTATCTGGGCCCTCTCGACATGGAACATGTGATAGTGCACCTATTGCCAAGCCATAGCATGTCACCACTGTGGGCAGTAACTGGCTCCACAGTCCTGTTTCTGGATCTCGAGGAACCAGGAAGTAGAGAGGGGATCGGGGAAGTGTTAGAACAAGAGCAGCAGAGATCAGGAGTCCTATATATTGACCATTAAGACAACTTATCCCCTATTCACAGGGAATAAGTGTCTGATCAGCGAGAGGCCAACCGATGGAGACCATAGCAATCACGCAAACAGGGGTCTATGGTCCCAGTTTGAATGTATACGAGTTGGCGGCTCCATTAAGCTCTATGGGACCACCAGAGAAGCTAAGTGCATCCCACAGAGCTGAACTGAGTGGCATAACTGCCTCTCCATTCAAACTAGGGAGCATGGGCCCCTCTTCTCTTAATCAGTGATCAGATACCCGCCGATTAGACACCTATTTTCTATCCTGTGGATAGGAGATAAGGTGTCTTAATGGAACAAATAAACCCTTTCAAATAATTTCCTGTACCACTGTATATAAGATGTTCTAGAAGGGTTCCTCAATAATAGAAATGTACATATTGAAGGCAACAGGGCTGCACACATATCACATGTATACATCTGTTGATTGTTTAAATTCCTCTTATTATTCTATCTTTTGTGGGAATGGTTCTAGATAGGCTATGAAGATATCATTTTTATTTGAAATTTTTAACACTACAGACTTTTTAGCTAACTTTTTATACTCCAAATCCTTTTCCCATACCCTGAATACTTGAAAATCTTTATTACAATACACAGTAATGACACAGGCTATCCAAATTCTTTCAATATTCCCAAAACAAGGTGCACATTTCTGGCTACACGAGAATATATTCATGCATCTTCTGTTTGTATTGTGTGTCTTACTACTCTTGTGTTTGAACAAGGATGTTCATTTTCCAGCTCATACATCTCGTGGCAATATTTAGAGTAATCATATAAGACATATACACTAAAGCCCAGCGTATATGGCCTGGGGTACAATTCTGCTCTTCTGGCTGCTAGTTTTGTTTGAGGGATCCAGATAAGCTAGATCAACTAAGACTATATCTATTTATTTCATACCTTCCCTGTGGGCAAATTATATATATATCTACACGTGGACCTAAATATTTCAAGGTTCTACACATGCTGTTCATTTCATACTGCTGTGTTGTCTTTTTAATTCAATGACTAACATAAACCTAAGTCTACATACAAGGTTACTGGCACTATTGTATACTTAACATTTAGACATACATTCAAAGGGAGTCAGTCAGCAGTTTTGGACATGCTAAACTGCTGACAGTGCTAGGTATGGCATAGCAGGACAAACTTACCTTCTGAGTTGCTTTTATTATCAGGAGAAATGTCAATAAGAACTTTAATTCTACTCAGTTCAGCTCCTGCACGTGCCCAGGAGGTGGTGGTTCACTGTGATGTGCTCGCTGGATTGAGCTGCTGCACAGCTTTGACTGACCACTGTGGCATCCATGAGACTCCTACAGCTGTCACTCAGAGTAAAGGTGTGGGCTGTAAAGCAGTTCAATAAATAGATCGGAGAGCAGTTCACTGTGAAGCACCATCTCTAGTGGACTTGCAGTTTCACAGCCAAGCAGAATAAAACTTAATATTCTCACTACTCCTGATAATCAAAGCTTCACAAAATGTATTTGCTCTCATCAGCTTACTAGTACTGTCAGCAGTTTTGCTGGCATATACCAACACTACTGCGGTCATGAGAATTAAGAGAAGGCAACACACAATGCTAAATCAACTTTGGAATCTTTTCATTCCAAAAATGATGAGGGTTTTAGAGCCTAAAGCCCCACTTATTATAAACTAATGGCATAGCCTAGCTATATGCAATTACTTTATAACCCAATATAAAAATCCATTTAAATTGCTCAGGATGTAATATCTTATACTACAGTAGTATGTAACTAGTTAATGCAATATGGAACATGTTATTGTCAAAAGATTCTGAATTGCTGTGTGGACTGGGAGTAAAAAGACACAGAGGGGATTTCCAAAGCTCAACTGAGGATCAGCCGTAACATCAATTATTAAGCCCATGGCACTTAAAACCAAAAGGAACTATGATAGTACAAACTGAATTTTAATAAATCCCTGGGGTTGCTTTCAATAAACTCACTGACAATTTTCCTTAAAATTAAGGATATGGTCTAATCAAACCTAGAAAGACATACAAACGGTACAAAACCTAATCCAATTGTTCTTTCATTTCTAACAAAGATAACTTTAGTCATATCCATTAGTGTTGAGCAAAGCGAAGTATCTGAAGCCGAAATAGCTCCGAAGTTCAGGAAAACTTCAACTCTAAATGAATCCAAATTTCCTCATGCTTTGTGGTAACTAATCCCTTTTCCTAAAATGTTGGCTGCATGTGTTAGAAAGTGAAAGTATAGAGGAGACAAGCCTGGGAACACAAGATCAGCCATAATGCCATGCAGCCAGCCAGTCACTCTGCAGGTAGCCATCCCCTGTGATGTCACAGCCCTATAAAACCCTCATCCCGTGTGGTCTCCGCCATTGTCCTGTGAGCTGAGCATAAGGAGAGATGTGGCAAGTGCTTATGTGCTAGGGACAGTGTTGCTGAAAATGATTAATAGAAGAATATTGGAGAGGGAAAGTGTAGGGACAGTGTAGGGAGACTTATGCTGCATCAGTTTTATTTATTTATTCCTATATTTACTTATTCCTACATCAGCCATAACTAAGATATGTAATTCAATACCAATAAGATGGAGGCCTTTATTATTCCACTGTCAACGTGCCAACCAATACCATCCAGTCTGCACCCCTATACAGTCCGGTCTTCATTCTTAAATGAAAGTCAGCTGCGAGCTAATTGGCCACATGGTTCTTCACTGCAGCCTCTGTGGGGCCGTACCATAATGCAAAGTGGCCTGGGTATACCTGGATATACGCTCATCTCTAATATCCATCATTTAACTCTTTTCTTAAAGTAAGATAGTCTTATCCAATGCTGGTGCATCACAGCAACAGCAAAGCAGCTCTGAAAAATGAAAGGTAGAATCTGACTGGTTGCTATGAGCCAGTTTCCCTTATATTTATGGGAAAAGAATCATTATAACTTGTAATTTATTCATTTAAACCTCCGTTTATGCTGGGCTTCAGGGCTGCCTACTCAGTGATTGACTGTTATCTGTGTATGAGTGTGCATAGCTGTCAATCACAGAATAGGACCACCCCAATGACTACTAAGCCCTGTACTCCACTTCAAAAAGTCCCAAATAAAGGCTTTGTAACTTTTTGGGGTCACAAAAATTTGGCTGCACCACATGGTGTGAAAATACGGTTAGGATTTCAAATGAGATCACTTTTAGATCACTTTAGTCACAATTAAAAAGTAGCAAAAAAGTTGCAACTCCACACTATGCATACCCCAGGTATGCTTTCACTGGAATAGGTGCAACATTGCAATTGCAACAATTTTATTATTGCCATGCTCCATTTTCATAGGTTTGGTGAAGGTGACAAAGCCTAAGGTCTGATTCACACACTGTGATGGTTTCCATTTTTGCCAAAACTGTGACTAAATTGCAATTGTGTGATCGTGACCTCACCTCATCATAGCACCTGGCACCCCATCATCTTGTACAGTGCAGGTCTGACAACACAGTTGCACTCACTAAATAGTAGCATATGAGATGGGAGGATGAGACTATCTTCTTGCACAATGCTAGGTCCCAATAAATTGTTTTTCATAGGTTTATTGCCTGCGTCTGACAACATGTGGCCCAGACAGGTGACCGTTTATATGTCCTTGCTATTATATAGTCATAATGGATTATTCACTACAATGCTGCATTCAGTGGAGCAGGCACCATGATTATTATTGAGTAATTTTATGAGCTTACTGTAGATATAATTAACATAGAGAACAAGCCGATTATAATAACAATCTATACAGCTCCCACGCAGCAGAACAAAGTAGATAACACCCTTTTCATCTGAAACAAACATATTAAAGCAGAGACCACCCTAACCAAACATGCCAAACACATGCACACCAAATGCCATTTCTTTTTATATTCTGCATAGACAATAGCTCTTAGAAGATACCGTCTTCAGGAAATCTTTGATATATAATCTACTACGTCATTTCATTTCTAAAAACCCTAAGGTCATGTAGCACACTTTCTCTGTCATTTGTAAGTACATTAACTCGGTGGCCATGCGACAGTGAAATTATTATAATGGGCTGCTAAAATGGGTCAGGCACGCACTGCATTTTATCTCAGCTTCAAACAACAGAGAGAATACAGTCCAAATCAAACATGACAGCATTATCATCCTCGCTGCATGCCTCACTTTCCCAAAGCATTTCCAGTCAACAGGAGGAGAGAATAGCTGGAATATTTTTTTTTCTTCAGTTTGATTTTTTTTAATTATGTCCTCAAGAAAATCATTACATTGGACTAGAAAAAAATGCATTATTTTTATGGTATTTTCTTCACTCTTGTGAAGAAGAGGCAGCGATTTAGAACATAAACCTTCCAGGCAAACAGTCATTAACTAAAGAGCATAGGCCTATGTGTTCTGTTTACAAAAGGCATTTGCACAATTTACCTAGTTAGGAATCCAATCATTTAATAGGTTCAAATATGCAGCGTTGGTTATATTTAAAGTTCTCCCGTCTTATGATCGGCCATTTAAGACATTGGGTGACACGGTCACACACATAAAGCTGCTAATTTAACTAATCATGTCAGATATGAAATATTTGATTTGACCTTTTCTATCTTTATTTACTGCCTTATTGCACCTAATACTTTAATTTAGGTTTTTTTTTTTTGTTAATAAAACGCATAGTAAATGCAGCTGAACAGGAAAAGAAGCCTACACTTCCGGTCAGGACCCAAGTCCAAAAGCACCCAGTCTGGGTGAGTACAGGGGGGATGTCGGCATTGGCGGAGCAACGGATGGGTAGTTTGTAAGGCTAAAAAAAGACATATGTCCATCCAGTTCAGCCTGGTATCCTGCAAGTTGATCCAGAGTAAAGCAAAAACCCCCGTGAGGTACAAGCCAATTTTCCTCATTTTAGGGGAAAAATTTCTTCTCGACTCCAAACAGGCAATCAGAATAATTTTCTGTTATACTGTTATAATTTACTGTTTTATACTGTTTTTCTTCCACAAGTTACAAGAATGGACCCTTTAAAGAACTCCTTTAAAGCTATCTTTACTGTGATCTGAGTTCTTTTGGGATGTTTGGGCTGACTGTGTGTCGTGCAGCCATGATGCAATTCTCCATGCACTCCTCCAGACAGCATATACATAAGACAAAACTTCCCGATTATGTGTGCTGTGCACACCCAGAACAGATACTAGATGCAGAGCTATGCAGTGATGAAATGGACAACTGCACATAAGAGACAAAACAAACAAGCTGGTGGATGTTACAATCTGCAATGGATTTAAGAAACATAATAACCAAAATGCTTTTACAGTGACATTAAAAATGGAAAAACATTACACAGAACATTATTTTAGCAATGTCTGATGACCTATCTTCAGGATAGGTCATGGATATCTGATCGGCGGGGGTCCAGCATCCGGCACACCCACCAATCAGCTAAGCGCTACTTCCTTTTCAATACATGGCCCTCCATCTCAGAGGTCTCAGCAGTGCAGTGTAATTACACTCACAAGTCACTTGAACAGAGCAAGTACTTGTAATGACACTACACCACTGCTGCAAGGGAAACAACGGGCATTGTAATGAAGAGGAAGCAGTGCTTGCATGGAGCCCCACCTTCTCTCCAAACAGCTGATCGGCGGGGGTGCTGGGTGTCAGACCCCCACCGATCAGATATTGATATATACTGCCTGCACAACTCCTTAAATATAAAAAGGTGGCTATAGTGACAAGGGAGCAATGTCACTACTATAACCATCCAGCATCACACCAAAAGAGTCTATGATGGGCCCAAACCCTGAAATAATAATGAGATCCTAATACAACAAGGCCCCAAAGGTTTAGCATCAGGCTACAATTTGGAGTTGAGTGTGGAGCTAATCACTTGCCATGTCACCAAATGTTTGGGCAAATAAGTAGAAAAAAATCAAAAAGCCCTATTTTTGCAACTGGCTTCATAAATCACTCCCTTCCTATGTGTCATGCCAGAAAAATAAGTTGTACCATATTAGCATTAGAGATGAGCGAGCATGCTCAGCCGAGCATGCTCGAGTGCCATTTTTGCGTATTTGAGTACGCATTTTAAAATTCGTACGCTATTCATATGCATATTTTAATCTATACGCAAATGCGTACGAATAGCGTACGAATTCAATTTGTACGCTATTCGTACGCTATTCGTACGCATTTGCGTATAGATTAAAATATGCGTATGATTAGCGTACGAATTTTAAAATGCGTACGCAAATACGCAAAAATGGCACTCGAGCATGCTCGGCGGCATGCTCACTCATCTCTAATTAGCATGCTTATTAACATCGTAAAATTAATAAGAACTGTTACATACTAAGTAATGCTAACATAAGAAGAAGATACCATCTAAAACAAAATCTTTATTCAGTCAAAGGAAGTAGGTGAAATTATAAGCTTTGTGCGGTGGGGTACAATGTCTTGTATTATGACAGTCATTTAAAATGTAAATGAAGAGATTTTCATTCCTGCTGTTTTTAATCATTGAGTAAGACCTCTGAAACCTCAAGATCTGCATTGTACGTCACCACATTTTTCAAAAGGATGTCACCTGCAAGTGTCACAGAGGAAGTTTTTACATTCACAGATGCAGTAAGAAACTACATGACATGATCATTTAGGGTTTAAAAAAAACTTTTTGAGCTCTTTTCCATTTGATTTTTTTCTGGGATGTTACATGATCATTTCTAGTCAGGTGTGGGTCTATTATTAAGTCTTATATTGCATATGTGCATATTTTAAAACGACAAGTACTGAGAGACAAGAGTTTCAAGTTACCAAGTAAATTAGGTATCAAATCTAAAATAACAAACTTTGACCTAGATCTGGCTGTTATAGACCTGGAAAGGATAACTTTAACTATAAAGGTCCCCTACACCTAACGCTCTTTCCCCCGACTCCTCCTTAAACAGACTAAGCTGATTGTGTAGATATTTTCATTGGGAGCAGATGAGAAAGCTGTTGTCAGACACTTCTGATGGTGGTTTATCTACCATAAGAACAATAGGATCAGGTAATGAAATTTAATGCGCCTGATCCATCTTTCCCCTGACATCACCGGTCGGTAGTCATGAGGCCCCCATGCACATTAGATTATCGCCAAGTCAAATGGCGGGTTTGGCCAAGGATAGACTAATATGCATGGTGGCCATAATCATCTCCCTTATATTTTCATAGCCTTGCAAGCAGTATACACAGTATTGAGATGTTATTTAAAGTGTACCCCCAGATATTGTACCTCTAACCAAAGCTTATGTTGGGACCTTTACTCTGAAGAATATAGACATGCCATAAACTTGCTTTACTGTGGGCTACACCTGTACAGAATGCAACCAAGAGAAGCCAAAAGGACATAAAGTAGCATAGTGGTCTAATGAGTATCAATGCCTGTCTATTGTAAGAATCTCAGTGCCATTCAAAAAGAATGACTGACGTGCCCTTTTGGCAGGTCAGAATCTGGGTTATCTGTGTTTTTTTTTTTAACTAATGTGCCCCCCTTCTTGTGGCTTACAACAATCACATTGATAATTATGACAATGTCCCTAGCTGGGCAGTGCTAAGCTCCTTGGTGTAATTAGGCTCCCGGCACTACTTGGACCATGTGCCATTGTGGCTTGTAGCCAGGCCCGGATCATGTGCACAATATACATCATGTGATCCAAGAAGTGCCAGGAGCCTGAGTACACCCTACAGCATGGCGCTAGCCCTGTAGGAACATTGTCATCATTATCAATATGATAGTTGTAAGCCACATTAAGGTAGGCACATTAGTTTTAAAAAAATATGGCTAACCCCTTTAATTTAAAGGATCTATCCTGGCAAATCCTAATCTTCTTTCAACATCATCCCACAGCAATTTTATCTTTACCATTTGTTGGATGTGCTAGTTCCAGGCAAATGTGTACCAGGCCCTCACTCAATACAGACATCATAAATATTAAGAAGGACCAGCCATGAAATGATTTGACTTTTTCTTTCCCTTACTTCTTTCTCAACCTTTGTAATGTAAAATTCTACACAAGTATATTGATTTTATCGAAATAAAAAAAATCCATGCGTAATGCTCTATTAAATAATGCAATACCCAGGCCTGTTATATGTATATATTACCTACACAATAGATTTGCTAGCAGAAATATCAATGACAACACTGAAAGCATTCTTTAATAGCATTTCTTTCCTCCATAAAAGATAAAGCACAAAAAAATGATTCCGCAGAACATTGGACATATGTAGAATATTACTGTAGTTATTGTGTGACAAGATAGAAAGAGAAGAGTGAAGTTGTTTCAGGGAAAGATCAGAATTGTCAGCTCAAGCTTGTACGCATCATGAACGCTGGCCAGCTTGACTGACAATGGGATTTAATGTAGCCTAACGACAGTGGCCTTAAGCATAGATACCATACTACGACAACGGCAGCAAAAAGGCAAGCTAACTAAAATGCCTTGGAACTCCATGAATTGTTTCAAGCGATCGTGGTGCAAGTTGACAGCCATTGCTCCATGCATCTATTAACCTGTTCATTGCTAAAGAAAACAAACAACTATGCAGCAAAGCAAAGTATAGGGTGGTTGCTTAAATGGTTGGAAGATGAAGACTTTCTATCCCAGTGGATTTACTTTTTTTACATTTAAAATGAATTTGTGTAATGCAACGATAAATACAGTAAACGTAATTTATATAGTAGATGCTTCTTACTCTTCCGTATTCTATCTGGGTCAAAAATACTGTATACAGTGCATTCAGAAAGTATTCATACTTTCACTTTTTCACGTTTTATGATAGGCCTTGTGCAAAGAAAAAACATCTATTTTTTACCCCATCATTCGGCAATCTGGGGACAATCGGTGGACAGCCATTTTCAGGTCTCTCCACAGATGTTCGATTGGGTTCAAGTCAAAGCTCTGGCTGGGCCACTAAAGGACATTCACAGAGTTGTCACACTATCACTATCACTATCACTATCCTGTGTTGTCTGTGCTGTGTGCTTGTCATTGTCTTGTTGGAAGGTGAACTTTCTGCTCAATCTCAGAGCCAGGGCACTCTGGATCAGGTTTTCATTAAAAATATCTCTGTACTTTGCTCCATTCAGCTTTCTCACAACTCTGACCAGTCTCTCTGTACTAGCCGCTGAAAAACACCACCACCACCATGCTTTACTATAGGGATGGTATTGGGCAGCTGATGAGCAGTACCTGGTTTCCTCCAGACATGACGCTTAGAATTGAGGCCAAAAAGATCAATCTTTGTTTCATCAGACCAGAGAATCTTGTTTCTCACAGTCTGAGAGTCCTTTAGGTGCTTTTTTGAAAGTTCCATGCAAAAATTTTATTTTTTTACTTAATAAATTTGGTAACATTTCTAAAATTATGTTTTCCATTACCCCCTACACTAAATCATTAAAAACATGAGCAGTCATTTCTGTAATGAATGTGCAGTATGTTGCCACAGAATTACTTTCTTTGTACATGACGCATACAGTATATACATTTATAGTTTTTGTGACTATAATTCCATATGTTGTTGATGATGCACAGTTATTGCACCTGTAGACCTTGTGATCTGGAGCCCGCAATATATGAGTTACAAAAAAAAATCATAAAAGGCATCACTATAAAAGAGAACAAACTTGGGAAAAGGTCAATCTGTTTTCCTCAATAATGCCATGAAGAATGGCAGAGTTAGGTTTGACATGCCTATGCAAATAGGAAAAAGAAAAACACCGCTTTTCTGTCACTGAGAATCTCTGCATCTGTATTTTTCATACACCACGACTAACAATTTACGTGGTTTAATTGGCAATAAGGAGAGATTGAACATGGCAGATCTTTGTATCGTGATAAAAAATCTTCTAAAACCTTCATTTTATAGTTGTAATTCTGTGATCTCAACTAGTATTGTAGTACTAGTACTATACCTACAAGAGACTACACACCAGAGAGATGGGTCAATAGCAGGAGATGGTTTACCCCTTGGTCCTTGGAGCCTCTGTTGTGTTAAACAGCCCTTTGACATTGCTGACTGCAGGATAGAGCCAATTCCAAAATTAGGAATTAATGGTTGGCTAGCAGTGGTTTGGAGTCAGTCCACATACAGTACCAATGCCATACCTTTGTAATGTCAGAGCTACAAAGTATAAATTCAAAAATAAAAATTCCCGCGCGTAAAATTATGTAAGCCTCTGACTAGCTATAAGATAATGCATGCATCTAATATATTCAGTTATTATATTAATAGCCCTGCTTTGTCACATTTTTGATAGAGGTTTCCATACAGCAAAGGCAGTGAAGACACCACTTAACAAAAAGACCACTTAAAGTCTTATATTTATGGCTACAAGCTAGATGAATGTCACAATAAATTACCATTGAGTCAATAATATTCAAATGTATTTTGCTCATGGAAAGCGAATCTATGATGTTATTACCTGCAACTGCTTATTACTGTATTCTAAAAAAGATTATTTGGCAATATGCTTCCTTCATTGGGTTCTTCAAGCCTTGGCAGCATTATACAATTGTCTGTGATAAGCAGAAATCTTAAAATGCAATCAGCATTAACTCTTCAACTAGACAGTAACATTTAAAACATTGTCGGAGAGAATTATGCCCTCGTAAGTGGACTGAAAGATCTGTCCTGTGCTGTATACCGTAGGTTGGCAGGCAAGCCCTCCCCCCTCTATACTGCCTTATTTGACTGACATTAGAAAACATTAGGTGAATGTATTTGATGTGATTGTGATTTGCAAATAATTTCTAATTTATTTTACCTAATTTCATGTACGGACTTTCAAATTGCAAGTTTTGCTCATCTTTTATGTCCAAAGGTTTCCAGTTTCTAAATGTGAACCCTTTAAAAATCTCTTTTAGAATTTCAATTTATGCATGGACATGTTCTTGGAGATTCACAGGTCCAGAGATAAGCAAGATTAAAGCTGGCAGTACACTTTTCATAGTAGTCGGTTGACCACTCGTGCAGCCAGCTGCTATGGTATCTCTTCAGATGACCCACTCAAGCTGAGCATGCATGTGTTCTAAATGAGTAGAGAGTAAGTTGCTGCCAGGCATCTCTGGCGGAGGCTTACATGACCTGAGAACAAACATTGGTCATGCTGATATCCAACACTTTGATCCTTCTTTCCTCAATATCTCATACAGTTGGCCTGTCCCAACGAAAACACTACATTGCCTATAAGCCTACATCGTGGCTTATAGGCAATAATACATTGTACTCAACTATGTGTCCCTTTAAAAGTTTATCTCCTAGCCAAGGAAACCTTTCCTTGTGTACTATGGACCCAAATCAAGGTCTTGTTTGCTACCACACTGCTGATTTACCACTGGTTCCTGATCTTTAGGCCATACTGGAGGTAGCTCAGCCAGTGTCAGTGACAAGTTTGTCTACAATTGTGGAAGTGCTGCTTTTCTGTCTACAATATACAAAGAGGGTCATTAGAATCTAGATTGTGAGCCCCAGGGACTGATGTCAGTGACATCTATCTATCTAAAACAAAAAGAAAAAAAAAAAAAAAAAAAGAAAAAAAGCAGCAGCACAATAGAATAAGATCGGGTGCAATTCCTCAAAAGAAACTCACGGCACAGAGCTCCAAGTAGTTATCCAAAATCCAAAAACGAGGCAGCACTCCAGGCTCTATCTATCTATCTATCTATCTAACAAAAAACAACAACACTTGTCAAAATTGATATGGGTGCAATTCCTCTAGTCTGTAGGGCATTGAGCCTAAGCATTCACAATATGAGGCAGCACTCCAATTTAGTGAAAAAGGTGGTGGACCACTTTATTTCACTCAAAAGCAATGTTTCAGCCCAACACAATGAGGCCTTTCTCAAGCCTTTCTCTATCTAATATCTATCTATCTATCTATCTATCTATCTATCTATCTAATTATCAAGCAGCCATGTATCAGTCTCATATCTATCTATTATCTGTCTATCATCTATTAATCTCATATCTATCTATCTATCTATCTATCTATCTATCTATCTATCTATCTATCTATCAATCATTCTGTCTATTAATC
Source organism: Rhinella marina (assembly GCA_900303285.1). Classification (NCBI taxonomy): domain Eukaryota; kingdom Metazoa; phylum Chordata; class Amphibia; order Anura; family Bufonidae; genus Rhinella; species Rhinella marina. Next base: position 56,617 of record ONZH01003454.1, read on the forward strand.
TATCTATCTACCATCCGTGTATCAATCTCATATTTGTCTATTATCTATCAATAATCTATCTGTCTATCTATCTAATCTATCAATCAGCCATGTATCAATCTCATATCTATCTATCTATCTATCTATCTATCTATCTATCTATCTATCTCCTTTTTGGATAAATATAGACTGCAAATAAACCTACTAAATTATAAACCCATAAAGATGGAATGAAGTGCAAACAAATGATAGTATAATTATTATTAACCAATTGTCTTTGCATGCTATAAATCATTATAAAGTAACTCAATACACGATATGCCATTCCGATTAATCATTAATACAACACTTGGATTTTCTAATTGGCATTTTTATTTAAATCCCAGTTAAATTCATTTACTAATCAAACATCCCCTCCTTCTTCCAGATGACTTCCTAAGCATTTATGATACTTTGCACAGTAAATAATAGCTTTGAAATTGATGCTGTATCAAAGTTTGCTTCCCTCCCACTCATATCCAAACACGGAGCGCAGATTACTTGTGTTCGGTAAACAGAGGTTAACAAGAGTCTAATGACATTCTACGTGATGCACATGCAATGGAACAGGTGTAGCTATCACAAATTATGGGATTCTTTTTTAATTGCACATAAACAGAATGAAAATGCAGTGATTAGATCAATTAATTTAGATGTTGCCTTGCACATATTTATAAAAGGCTACAGGCTTCATCAGCTCATTATTGTCGACTTCTAAAATACAGATGTAAACAGCCCTTCACATTGTAGTATTCTGGAGGATACGAAACAATTAGCTATTAATATGGCAAACTGCTGTACTGCTGCGCTAGCCTCGACGTGAATAGTCCTGTTCTGCAGACATTATGGGGCTTACTTATAAGAATAATATAGCATAATGTACACAAAGATATCATCAGCACTCAATAACATTATAGTGTTGTGACCGAGAATGAAAAAAAAGAGTCATTATTAAGTGATAACTGTATAATATAAAGTTATATAACTAATACTTTAAACTTAAATTTCTCTTCAGTTTTAAGATGTCTTCTTGCTATCAGTGATTGGGAACAGTCAAGTTCAACAATCCATGCTAATTCATTTTGCTCACATTGGTAGGTGACAGGAGAAAGATTTGCACTGCTGATGTATTTAGCCCTTAAAGTAGTGTTTATAATGGATGCAATTCTAGCAAACTCTGAGATATGGGAAGCACTCAGGAGGGAGATTTATTAACTTAATTTGTCCCGCATGGGTGTGAGATGTTCCTCAATCATTAGGAGGCACATACCTCTTAATTACTGTGGCGCATATCAAGCTGCCCATGTGCCAGAACTAAACTCTACTCCAGTCAGGAGCTGGAGTAGATTCCTGTTGTAATGTGCGCCAGTCTTTTGGCGACATATTGTTAAATGAGTCGGAGTGTGGAAGTTCTGCCCGTGACCTGCCTCCTCCCGGCCATAACCCATCCAAAAGTGGCCAAGGGGTTGACAAAGGATAAAAAGTTGTACATTTTGTCTTAAACCAGGACATGCTTGTTTGTGGATGTTCTATGCCAGAAAACTGGCATAGAAGCTTGATAGATGTATGCTGATCTATGCCCTATGGGTTTTCAGCCATTGGATATTAAAAAGAAAATTTTACTTTATTGACAATAAAAAGTAATATTGAAAGTGACAATGAATTAAAACCCAAGAGATAACAGAAAGTTGCATAATGTGTCATTAGATAATGATTAAAGGGGGTGTACTAGACTTAAACATTGATGACCTGTCCTCAGGATATGTCATCTATATTAGATCGGTGGGGTTTCAACTCCTAGCACACCTGACGATCAACTGTTTGAAGGAATGATGGCGCTCAGACAAACACTGCAGCCTCTTCATAGTATAGCAGGTAAAGTGTGGTACATTGTAAAGTGACTGAGCTTGGCATAGCAGCTCAATTTCAATGGGATAGAGCTGCAGAAAAGCTAAATGACAAATGGACGTGATGTCCAGACTGAGGAAGACGCTTCAACACTCAACCGAGGGCCAACCCCCTTTCAGCAGCTGACTGAAGGGGCTGGCAGGAGTCGGCCCCACCAATCTGATATTGATGATCTGTAGGATAAGTCATCAAGACAAGCTTTATTTACTTTAAATTAGGAAATCCTTTTAACGACTTTTCAAATTTTATTTTTCACGGAAAGCATTATGAGTTTCTTCAATGCATACACTAACCCACTAGGAACAAAGCATTTTATGATACTAAGTAAACCCCCCACCCAACTACTGTCAAACTAATTTTTTGAACACTCTCATAAATATAGTAAATGTGTGGGCTGGTACGGCTTGAATTCCTAACTTGATTTACACTATAAATCCATCTTACCTTCCATTTTCTCTAAATGTAATCTCATCTATGGAATGGGGTTTAAGCAGACCACACCATGATTCCAGATTACATGTTCAAATAGCAGGTATCACAAATACAGTGAATTGAAACAAATGTGTTTTTCTCTAACTTCTACCCTCAATTCAAAGCTTTAGATTGCTCCAAATCTCAGATGCTGAATTCAGAATAGCTGGTTTAGCCTTCCTATTTAAAATAAATGTAGACTAAATCAAAGAAAGGAAACAAAAGTTAATGAGTTCTCTCTATTGGCTCAGTTATTCACATTTAGATAGTGACTAGGGGACCAAATGTGATGTGAGTCAAATAGATTAGTAGCTGTAAAAGTGCTCTTTTCCTCAAGGCTCAGTATTGTAGGACACATCCCAATTTTTTTATGGGTGTCTACTGATCCAATCAGTGATCACATGCAGTACATTCTATTACACACCATTTAATTGGGGTCCCAGTGCCAATTATTTGTCACCGAGTGTGTCACTAAAGGCTTAGCTAACTCACTAATGATACCTTAAAGGTACTGTATGCTAAATGCAAAGTCTTTGATGATATTGATATCATGATCTGCTTTTGTTTTGTCATCTTTAATTTACCAAGTATGATCCACAGAGCGCAGGTGGTATCCATCGTGTCTCCCAATCCTTCTCAAAAATAAAAAAAAGGTTATACCAGTCCCTTGTGGGAGTCAACCTGCTGCAGTAAGACTTTACCCCACTATTCTGTTTGGAAATTTAGGCAATCTAAGTTGTGTTTGCCCAACTTGTCAATGTCCCATTAAGCTGGGATTCTAGTACCAGGTACAAGACTTTGATTTAGCACAATTTAAAAATTGCCTATACAAAAGTTTTAACACAGTTGACTATTTCTATGAACCAAGCCAACATGTTTTACATGACATATAAATGAAGATAAGACCTGGTACAGAAAGCCTTTTCTGCTTCCATGCAATGCCTAAGGGAAAGACCAAGGTATATATGATGTACATTTTTTTCTAAAGAATTTGACAACTCTTCATCAGACTTGGAAAAGCTCACAAACAGCCTTTGGTTAGTCAGCTGCATGTGGCGTCAAATTTGTCAGAAGTGTAAAAACTTGTTATTTCCATAGATACATCTTATAAATCTCCATACTGCAATCAATCATTCACTATTAACCTGCATGTGATCACAGAAAACTATATAAGATAAATTGTGTGCATATTGATTAAAGGGGTTCTCCGAGTTATATATATTGATGACCTATCCTCAGGATAGGTCATCAATATCAGATCAGCGAGGTTCCGACACCCGGCACCCCCGCTGATCAGCTGTTTGAAGAGGAGGTGCGCGCAGTACCAGTACAAGTTCATTGTTTACATGCTGGCCGTAACGGGGTAGTGGTGAGTAGGTGTAATTACACCTAACTGCCCCATTCATTTCAATGGGAAGAATCGCTCCCATACAAGTCTATGGAAGCGATTCTTCCCATAGAAATGAATGGGGTGGTTAGGTGTAATTACACCTACTCACCACTACCCCCGTGTCGGCCAGCATGTAAACAGTGAAGAGGAGGCAGCGCTGGTACGGCGTGCGCCTCCTCTTTAAACAGCTGATCAGCGGGGGTGCCGGAACCCCGCCGATCTGATATTGATGACCTATCCTGAGGATAGGTCATCAATATATATAACTCGGAGAACCCCTTTAAGGCACGCTGATGCAATAAAGGGGATTCCCCTATTTGGGCCATGAGAAGTATTGACTGTCCCTCTACCTTCTGCTGAACCATCTGTGTCCATTGGAAGGTATGTTACAGAAACGTGAGCCTGAGGGAACTATAAGAAAGCTTAAGAAAAGAATATGGCAAGGATGTAAGTAGAAAGATCAATTGACATGCACTGTCCAAATTTCTGACCCTCGCCATCCCCAAGATGAATATTTTGGGACATAATTTTTATAGACAGTGTATTATCACACTAATATACTCTGTAATGTAAAGGTCTATATAATAGGACTGTTTATAGAATATCACAATTATTTTCCACCATACATGCAGAATCCTGATTGCCTTTCTCATATCAGTAGAGTTGACCATGATCCATGGGCTGAGTGAATAGGACTAAACTTGTGACCCATGATATTCTGTAAGCAACATGGCTACATGGCATACAAGTGCTGGGACAGTCCACAGAACACCTTCATAGGACAACTTTATAAGACTAATGGTGGAATAGTGCTTTTTATTGTGGTTATTACAACAACTGCTTCACTGTGCATTTACTTGTAAAACATGGATGCCTTTCTTTAGCTGAATTAAAAAATGTCTGCCTGTCTTTAGTTGATTTTTTTAATAAAGTTAAATCTGAAAAAATACACAAAACACACATAGGAGATAGGGGGAAGAGAAACAGATGCTTCTACACAGACACAATAATGGGAAGCTGCTGCGGGCAGTAATACTGTATATGCTGTATAATACAACTTCTGCTCCTCAATAGCCTTCTATTCACCTATCAGATACCTTAGCACTGTTACCTGAATGCCAGGGGTCACATTACACTTGTGAGGGCCACATAACTGATGTTATCTTTAGTCCTATTGCAGTTCTTTTATAGATGGATTTTACCATACTTACCAAAATTCTTATTGATAAATTCAGAGAATATAAATCTTGCCCATGAGATTGTCCTAAACACGCTAAAGAATGTCCACTTTTCCTTTTTCCTTTTGCTGGGGCTCAAATAAAGCTTTTTTGGTCTGGGAGAACCCAAATGCACTGTCTATGAAAAACTGGGGACCATCTCTGCAAATTCAGCACAGTTGGCAACTATTCATTACACCGGATTAATCCTGGCCATAGCATTCTTTTCTAGACAAAGACTACTGCACTATAAATACAATATATATTCAAAAAGTTGAGTTCATATTAATGATCATTGGTATAAATCTATTGCAATTGAATTGTTTTGCTTATTTTACCAGTAGATTTTAAAGTCATTAAAAAACTGTATCTGTATGGATGGATAGATAGATAGATAGATAGATAGATAGATAGATAGATAGATAGATTAGATAGTCACTGACATCAGTCCCTGTTCCCATTGGGGCACACAATCTAGATTCTAATAACCCACTTTGTATATTGTAGCTTGATAGGAGGATGCTATGTTATTTTTTTCTCACAATGAATATTTTTAGCCTCATATACTCTTCTGTCTTTGATTTACCACAAAAAAAAGATTCTATCCTCCCACAGTTCATTTCGACATAAAGACAGTCACAAAAAACAACCCTAATTTCCACAGATTGCAGGTTTAATTTTAATTTGTGCACCAGTGCCTTGAATAACAACTATTTCACATATCCATTAAAAACCTAGCAGTAATTTAATGGAGGGAAAAAAAACTAATAGGTTTTGACTGGAATTCCTTCATTAACTTTTAAAGGATGCTTTCAATAGTCATCACCAGTGTAAACACGAATATCTTGTAAATAGGATTCTGCCATAGTCATGACTGGAGAAAAGGGTGAAAGCTCAGACAAAGGCATTTTCCCTTGGTATGTACTGATTAAAGGAGGTCAGCGAGCTAACTTGCACTGCACACTACACCCGACATTATTAAGTTCATTCATTAAACATGGTGTGGGGAATGCAGAAGCGCCACAGACCAGAGGTCAGTAGGTTTAATACGGCTTTGATTCAAATACACACACATCGTTGGGAGCAAATTGATTCTTTTAACCCCAACATGCTGAACGGTTGTTTGGCAGTTGCGCTATAGTTCCAAATCACTGCGAAAGGACATTGAAGTGTGTACAGATGTAATGAAGTGTACTCTCGTCCCAGTTTTATAAACTCTATACAGCCTTTCTACCCTTCAAGTCAAATAACCATAACTAAAAAAAAAAATAATGGACATCTTATTCACCTCATTTTTCATCTCATTGTACAAGCAGGTCCACATAATCAGCATGTGCAGATGCTATCTATATATGTCATTTCCAAACTTTGCTATAGTATTATGTCAGCTCTTGAATGAGATCATATAAGAGGTATTGACAAAAGGGATCGTCTGGACAGTGGTTTAGTTTTTGTTTTTTTAAAGGGTGAAAATGGTATAAAAAAAGTGATCCACACTTACAGATACCCTACTGTACCCACTCTATCGCTTCCTAGGTCTGTGTTTTCTCTACTGCCCAGTTCCTCTTGACATAAAGGAAATGATCACTCAGCCAATCATGGGCCATAGTGATTACTCACTGTGTCGAGAGGGACCAGGAAGTGGAGACCAGTCGGCAACCATGGCAGAGAATCAGTGAGGATCAATTTTACTGGTGTGACAACCCCTTTAAAGGAGTTCCAACTGAGGTTATTGTGTGCTACATAAACTACATATAACATTTATCAAGTCTTTGCTATAAAAATGTCATATGTGATGTGAAATTTGGTAAAATTTTGTAACATTTGGTGAGCCATGCCACTTTTATATGTGGAGTGAAAAATACTGTATTTCAGATTACAACACCTTTAAGTCTCATTTAAGTTTGCATCTCCATGGCAGGCAATCCCTGGGGTACTTTTCCAGACATAGGCATACAACACATTGCACTTGCTCCAAACATATTATTACTTTGCGCCATTTCATAAATTTGGAGCAACCTCAAAAGCAAAGACAAAACCGACACCCAAACCATTGCAAATGGTAAATTCCTCCCTTACTCGTTAAGTCTTCAACAGCTAAAAGTTGTGTTGCCGACATAAGTGTAATAAAATATATATTGGAATGTTAACTCTAATGGTATTAGAAAGTAATCTACATATTTTCATCCTTACTGTGAGACTATGTTCAGTGTAACCAATCTGTAACAGTTATGAAATGATTTACTATGTCTAAACACCGTCACATACAGCATTCATGGTAGTTGATTGCTGAGGAATTATCCTATAACGTTAACTGACTGCTATTTGTACCATGCATGTGGTATCTGGTGGTATCTCTCACAGTATGTGCCTCCTGTCCTAATCCAAGACTTCCAAGCTGCAGATACTTCATAGCAGTGCCAGGAGAATGCCAGGGATTCCTAGTGTGGTGAGCAATTACAGCTCACTAAATGCATGGACTGGTATGTAATCAGATTCTGTCAGATATATTTAAAGGCAAAGTGAAGGTATTATTAGAATATAATATGGATATAAACTGTGTATAGGTCACAGTTTAGGTCATCAATATCTAAATGGTGGCGATCCGACAATCGGCACCCTCGTTGATGACCTGTTTCAAGAGGCTGTGGGGCTCTGCTGAGCACCATGGCCTTCTTGCAGCTTACCAATCACAGCGCTGTACATTGAATAGCGGCTGGTATAGGGTACTAAGCTGAACCTATTCCACGGAGTGAAGAATGTGACATCACTGTCCAAGTAGGAGGCTGCGGCTTCTTCAAACAGCTTATCTGCTAGAGTGCTGAGAGTTAGACCCCACCGATCTGATATTGATGACCTATCCTTTGGATAAGCAATCAATATTAAACACCAGGACAACCCCTTTAAGTCCCTATCCTTAACTCCTTAAACAGATCCTTTCATAGTATTTAGACTTGTACTTTATTTAAGACACAACTCATAAGTAATATTATCCTGCCAGAAATCCATTGAAGTACTCAATACTTTCACTAAAAGATCTTTCTTAGAAGACATCTTACGTCATTCATAGTACTTACTTTCAAAATCTATTATTTAATCAGGGACCTGGATAGCTTTTTTTTCTTGGGTCCAATACTGGCAGCGTACAATCTTTCAGTCTTCTAATAAGTCCATCTGCATATTCATACTCAAGTTCTAGTCACCTCTATTTTTAAATTTGATCAAGTGTGGTAATAAATGAACTGATACCTGAATGACACGCTGCGATTTCCCTTAAAAGCATCACTGCGTCACATTTTCTGGACATGTGGTCTATTATGATGATATGAATTTCTCACTGTATAAATAATATCCTGAAAACTTCAAGCAGTAATGTCCATATAGTGCACAGCAGAGAGTGTTTATTTAATAGTGCATACGCTAGCACTCATAATAAAATTACTTTGTAGCAAAACTGTTTAAAAAGGGGAAACTTTTTTGAAATTTTTGGGATGAAAACAATTATTCTGCCTTCCTGTTTCAGCTCCCAGGATACATATTCAGGTAAAAGGCCTCCTCATAACATTACATGAGATAATTTCTGTAAACATCATAAAACTTCATAAAGCACCTGTCAGTTTTACATATATATGTTGTAAAGAGACGCTGAATACGCCTGGGAAGTGTTAATATCACACTGCTTAACAAAATAACATCTCACGTGCTGCACTTGGTGGAAAAATGTTTGTTATGTAATTATTATATCCTTTCTGGGAAAAAGATATCACCCAATATGGGACATTAGTGCTTAATAAACAGCACACATTACATAAAAACAAGAGTCGAAGGAGTCCCTTACAGTATTTTAACCGCGTACATTCATTAAATCACAAGGCTCGGGAATGAATGTTTTGTCACAAATACGGGCTTTATTTACAATTGCAAACCTGATGGGGGAAATTTGTGAAAATTTCACTTTCCTACAGGCCAGAGGAGAACTGTTACTAACCAGTAATAGCCCTTTAGTGGAGAAAGGGTCTCACTAAACAAATTCAGAGACTTTCATCAAAGAGAAATGTGCTACTTGCAAATGAAGGCAGGTTTTAAAAATCCAGCACTAGACAATTCCCCAAAACGTATGAAGTAATTAAATTGCTGGAGACAAAAGCTAAAATGAAAATAAAAAGTTACATAAAAAGGATGTACAGGAGTAATGTACATGGCTGCCACAAGGGGATTTGCTAAATTCATGGTGAAGTCTACAAGCAAGTGTAAGTAAGACCATCAACAGGTTTTGTTCTGTCCCCCTCTCTAACATGGCTTCATATCTAGTACTATATCAGATAAACCAGTAAAATTTGTTCATATGCAAGGACAACATATCATGTTCCCTGCATGCCCTTTATTCTGTGCTTATAAAGAGGGCCTGACTATAGTGTATAATCTTTAAAAAGGTGTTGATCCCTCTAGTTACTTGAATCTAAAAACTTGCACTGTATACTATGGCTCATTGGAACATTTACTAGCAAAGAGCACACATATATACTGTAGCCAGTCCCCATACTACAGACAACATTCCTCAGAGAACAGCTATTGCATTGTTCATATCAGTGGAGATATTGTATCTTTGCATTGAATAATGATTATATTTACGTCTTTGGCCAACATTAATATCTAGTATTAATCCATCTATGTTGTTTTGAGCTCCCAACATGGTTACCTCTAGTACAAAAGAAATTAAAATGTGGCCGGACCAGCGGAGGGAATCATACTTAATTGATCCCCACTGCTGTGTTGCCCCACCTTCACTCCCCTGCTGCCTCTGCAGCTTTCTAGTCTCGCCATCACAACATCTGGTTTGACTTAAGTCACGTGGCTGCAGAAGCAACTGACTGGCCGCAGTGGTGCCTTGTTCCTCATGAGTCATGTTACTGGGTCATTTGGCGGATCATGTAAGCATGATTCCCTCCTCAGGTCCAGCCACGTTGGGGAGTCTTCCCAAAAGGCCCCCAGGGGTCAACAACCACGTTAAAGAGAGTTTATGAGATTATTATTTTTCCAAAACAGCACCAATCGTGTCCATGAGCTTTGATACCAGATACAGCTCTGAAATTAGTACCACTGCTTAAATGGTTTCCTGGGCTCCTAATATTGATGACCTATCCTTATGATAGGTCATCAATATCCAAATGGTGGATCCAACACCCAAAAAGTAAATGAGAGCTGTTGTAACCCAACACAGCCACTACACTTTGGATGGTTCCATTCAAAGTGGTAGTCTCAGCCGGCGCCTGTAGGGAACACCTGATCGGTGGAGGTGTACCCACTAATCAGATATTAATAACCTATCTTGAGATTAGGTCATGAATATTCAAAACCTGGAAACCCCTTTGAAGGGTTTTCTGCTTTCACCATATTGATGACATATTCACAGGACACAGCATCAATATCAGATCAGAACTCTTGAACCCCCCCCCCCCCATCCGCTGTATGAAGAGAATGCAAGGCTCATCCTGAGGATGGGTCATCAATAGGAGGAAGGCTCCTTTAAAGAAAAAAATTCAAAGCTTCTATAAAATCTTAGGCAACCACTTTAAATTGAAAAAAAAATCATAAGCTTAGTTTTCCAAAGCATGATTCTTTTACAGAGTTTCTCTACTTGCGTGTTTAAAACAGTCTTTTATTTATATGGTATATCCAATTTACACAACTTTATTTTACATAAAAAAATAAATCATTCACATTTTTGTAGCAAAGATTTATAGGATTTTTTGTTTAACTTTCCACATTCTGGACACATTGCATGTCTATATTGGTGGCTGTGATAATTCTCCAAGGCACTAAAACAGTCACTAACTTTAATTTTGCATGCATGCTAATGTTTTTTACCGCAAAGGTCATACCTGCATGTGATGACTGACAACTTTTCAGCTTGATTCAAAGCAAACAGCTGCTGGTTTGATTGCCTAGCAACTAAAAGTTGATGGATGACCCTAAAGATGGATAACTACCATAAATCACCTCATTTAGACGCTGGGAAAAAAAAGATTAAAAACAATGGTTTTCATGACATTTCCTGCACTCAGTAATGTTCTGTGATAAATTTGCCTCTTTTATGGGTACATGGTTGTGGCTGCTGAAATTAGACACTTTGGTTTTTAATACTGAGCACTTCTCAGAGCATTTAAAGCCTCTTTCCACCTTCTTTGCTAGAGGTGTGCTAAAACACAGATTTCCAAGAGGACACCTATGCATCACAATAATGCAGCTGCTATAAACAGCTTGTAACTCTCAAGATGAGGTTCATGAAACTCTACAAGCTGCCTGGGCAAATGAGAGTAGAGATTCAGCAAGTGATGAAAATCCACAAATTTATATTTTCCTAATAAGAGTAAACTGTCAAATCTTTTTTCATGAACTGAATTATGAGAAAAACAATAACCAGGGGCGGATTGGCCATAGAGCCTGCAGGGAAATTTCCTGATGGACCGATGCCCCCGGAGGCCACCAAGTCCTCCTCTCTGCCGCTGACTGGGTACATAATGAGCTTTCAACAGTAATTAACACTGTGGGAATCAGGTACTCATGTACCTAGCCAGCGACTGGACATGCCCTCCTGAATCCAACTCCTGTGGCTCGCACCTCACCTCCTAAGCCCCTGCTCCATAGACAACTGCAGGACAGAAGATGGTAGCTATTGATGGCCACCACAGAGGGTAAGCTTTTGAGAAAGTATATTGTGCTACACTGTGTTATTTGGTTCCACTGGGATGTTATTTTGCACTATGTTATTGTTGACCCTGCCTAGTTGTGTTGCCCCGCCTTCTGTTAATTTGGACCTGACTACAAAATGGGGCCACTTCCCAGCCCACCCCTGATAATACACCAATAGCCCATGAAGTCTCCCCAAAATCAACAAAATGGCTGCTTAGACATGAGCGCAGCCGCTCAATTCATTTCCACGAGAGTTCCTGAGAGTACAGAACTGAGAGTACTGCTATCTCCAGAACTCCCATAGAAACAGCCACAACCCGCTGCTCTGATTATTTCAGGGGGCTCCACAGGGTATGAGGACCCAATTCTATATATTATTGTCAGTGTGGATGTTGTATTGTAGTATGGCTCCCATCGCAACCTATGGCCACTGCTCAAAATTAATCCCTTTGTATAAAGATTCAAGTAGTTTCTGTACATTTTATCTCAAAAGCAAGCAAAAATATGCAGCTATCAGTATTATAGTGTATTATATTTTTGGTAACTCATTGGACATCTGCTTCAAAGGCACACATGGTCATATTTCAGAAATAAGGCACAACTGAGATACTTATGAAAAATAAACCATGATTCCATATGCTCCGGCTAATGTGATGTTTCTCGCACATTAAACTACACTCAAGCACTTTCTAAAACTGAGTGATGAATTATCACCTTCTCTAAAATATAATCACGCAAAAAAATGACTCTCGACAAACAAGTAAGAGAAACATACCTAATTCTCAAGTGCCTAAAAAAGACACTCCAGGTTGTAAATTTGAAATGTATCCAAATATATTAGCAATACCGAGGGGACATTTCAGCATGAATCATAACTTTAATGATTTCTATGAAATCATAACATGTAAAATTACATTTACAGATGGAACATATTTTATGTATAATACATGTACACAAAAGGGACATTTCAACACAAATAACACATACAATGGTACAGTATATCCTATTTTAATCAAATACACCAGATTTCAAATGTGGGTCACATTGCACAAGTCCCATGAAAGTGATAAACCATCACAGAGGCAAAGAAATCTGGTTTCATGTTTTCATCTTTTGAGAACTCATATACAAGGTGGTTAGATTTTCATAATCATGGAATGTGGGATCAGGGAGCACAGCCTTAGGCCCCTTTCACACGGGTGAGATTTCCGTGCGGGTGCAATGCCTGATGCGAACGCATTGCACCCGCACTGAATCCTGACCCATTCATTTCAATGGGGCTTTTCACATGAGCGATGTTTTTCACGCATCAGTTAGCCGTTGCGTGAAAATCGCAGCATGTTCTATATTCTGCATTTTTCACGAAGCCCTGGCCCCATTGAAGTGAATGGGTCTGCGTGAACCACGCATTGCATCCGATGCAATGCGTGATTCACTGATGGTTGCTTAGAGATGTTGTTTGTAAACATCCAGTTTTTTATCACGCGCGTGAAAAACGCATCAAAACACTTTGCACCCGTGCGGAAAAAGCTGAACGAACGTACGCAATCGCAGTCAAAACTGACTGCGATTGGTGTGGATGCGTGCGGATTTTCCAGAACGCATCCGGACTGAATCCGTGACGCCCGTGTAAAAGAGGCCTTAGGGTGGCCACCATACACATTCAATAGCTTTGGGCTGAATGATCATTCGCCAGACAGAGATTTCCCCCGACTTCCCCATATGCATGCACATTCAGCTCGCCCGAACATGTATGTCTATTTACTGGGGTGGGGGAGAAAGCTGCTGCCAGACACTTCTAGTGGTGGCTTATCTCCTGAGAGAACAACATGGGGGAGAGAAGGATAGGATGAAAGGAATATTTTTGCCTGATCCTTGACGTCCTCCCTGATATCAACTGTTGGGAGAGAATTGGGAGAAACCCACACACAATAAAGTGTTTCTGAACCTGCCCTTCTCTTTGTGTTTGGCCGACAATACACTAATATAAATGAAGACCTTTAGGTGTCTGTGACCGTTGTGGTCACATAGGTATTTTCCCTTGTCATTACTGAATGGGGCAACTTTGGCCTTGAGCACACTAATCCCCAAGTAGTTGGATACTCTTTACCAACAGTATTCATATTCTCTATGATTATATTATTTACACACTATGTGGGACATCATAAAAAGGTACTGCATGGGGTACCACCAAACTAAGGACAACCCTGTCGGTAGGCAGTGACCTTAACAAAACGTTATACTGCACAGTGAATATGTTCCACTGATTAGCCTACAATTACACCAACAGACAAAAAATCACGGACAGATATTTTTATAGACATATTGGAAAACTATAGTGAATCATAAAGAATATAAGTGATAGTCTGTGGCTCAGATTACTGATATGATCTCATTATCAGCAATTAACGTGAACTGTAAAAATCATAATGAAAATCACAGTAATCTGGACTAGCTCCTTCAGCTCCAAAAGCTGAGGAATCTATTTTTTCAGGGACACTGCCCGATTTTCATTGTACCATAAAATTAAGAAAGGTTGGCTGATACATTGTCCTATGCAAATCTTACTAAAAGTATAACTAGCAGATAACGCCTAGCCTAAGCTGGAAATTGATCTTGTCATTTCGACATCTTGTTGAAAAGCAGGAGTGACACCTGTCTCCAGCTTTAGGAGAGATTTATTTTAGCTTGTCTGAATTAACATTTCAAAGTTAATATATGTATAGAAATATATTTACAGTAGTTACTAAAAAGTACAAAACACAGAACCTGCAAGCTTTATTAATATATAAAATTATACCAATTATATAATTCTTCTGGAAAACTCTATTTTTCCATTAATGCAGGTCCCATATTAAAGAAAAAGAACAAATTTTGAAGTGCCTGTGTAATGAAACAAGCTGAAAAGTTGTTTTCTGGAGGTAATCAGACTTAAAGAGATTCTCCAGTTTTGTATAAACAAGGTTAGCCAAAATGAAAAGTATGTGGGTTTGTATGTACTACGAATAGAGATGAGCGAACGTGCTCGAAACGAGCACTGTACCGCTCGGCTCCCTTGCGCTCACATGGGCGCAGGCAGCCGCTTCCGTCCTCCTGAGGAGGACGGATCCAGATGGCTGCGCCCATGCGAGCGCTGGGGAGCCAAGCGGTACAGTGCTCGTTTCGAGCACGTTCACTCATCTCTAACTACAATCAAATATCTTTGAAACACCTACAGTACAAAAATTTGCATTAAAAAGGGGTTTTCTAGGGTGATGATCTTCTCAATGAAGATGACCAGTGGATTGTATATGGTGGAACAGAAAATCTCACAGGAAATCTGGCCTGGATAAGGATGTGGGGGTAATGTATTATCCTGAAATACACCTATATTAGATGTATTTCAGGCGCAGATTGCAGCACAATGGTTAGTTTCTCCCCAATCAGAGACTTTTCCCCGCTCACACCAGGTCTAAAAAAGGGATCGTGGGCAGGGAGGGGCCAATAGGCCCTTCTCATTCATCATTTTCTATGCCTGTTTTAGGTGTAGAAAATGGTCTAAATGTAAGATAGCAAGGAAGCTCTCTTACATTTAGACTGGCATTGGATGCGCCGAAGTTATGGAGAGGCCTGCGCCTCTTTATAACTTCAGTGGATCCAACGCCATATATAGGTTATTAAGACCAGTGTCTAAAACGCTGGTCTTAATAAATAACCCCCGTGGTCTTTTCAAAGAGGTGGTTTATTGGAAGAGTTTTGTGTATATCTTCTGCCGTAATTCCGTTTCGAAATTTCAGAGATGAAGGAAACTGACATGAGGTATCTGCTAACATAAAGCTTAAAGAGGACCTTTCATGGTTTTACATTATAGTAGTTAAATAGACGCCCATTGAGAAACCCGGGCGTCTCCTCCTCCCTGTACCGATGCTCAGTATTAGCATACTGAGCGCGAAAAATACAGGGGGGCAGAGCGGGGCGCAGGAGCGATATTTTGAAAAACCTGGGCGGTTGGCAGCATCAGCGGGGGGGTGCCCTGCAAGTAAAGGTATTTACCTACTATAATGTAAAACCATGAAAGGTCCTCTTTAAAGAGGACCTGTCACATCTCATGACATATCTTCTCTAGCAACTACTTCCATCCCCTATGTACTATAATAATAATAATTCTAGAGCATCTATTCTTATGACTCTATGTGGTACTGTTCCCTTATATTTTTTTTCTAAAAGTTAAGAATGAATTACTAGTTTGCAATGAAGGTCCAGATGGGTATTAGCAGTTTGGGCGGGTGTCCCTGCACAGCCTGTTTATTGGTTGCACTGATTGGATAGTCGCAGACTGTGGAGAGACACGTCCACAACTGGTAACACCCATCTGGACCTTCAGTGCGAAATGCTAGTAATTCATTAATAACTTCCAGCAGGAATGGTAACAGTCATAAGAATTAATGTTCCTGAACTGTTATTACAATGAGAATGAAAGTAGTTGCTAAAACAGACATATCAGGAGAAGTCCTTTTTAACAGGGTGAGGGGATGGTCCATAAGGGTCTATGTGCATACCTCATCTATGCATGTAAAGGGAGAATTAAAAAAAAAAAAAGGTTAATTAGCCCTCATTCCTGAAATCTGTTGTTCAATTTCAATTAACTGTATTTATACAAAGCTGGAGAGCCCCTTTAAATTTTTCAGCTCTGAATAACATGTTAAGTGACTAAAACAGCTTGAATAAGTGGACAAATATTGTCTGCCTTTTTAGATTTATCGTCTGCAGCTTTTTTGGTGAGCGCTACATAGATAGTTTGAAAAATCTCTCTTGTTGTTATTCCAACTCCATCTCATCTCTGTTGTACAGCAATTTCCAGACACCAATTCACTGACATGTTATAAGTTCATTGTTTTTAAACCATCACATGGGATAACAACTGTATTTGACAGATGGTTTATATGGTGACATTTCAGAATTGCATTGTCATATTACCGTGTGCTGGAGTGAACTGTAAGCCAGGTGTCTCTTATAACAATGTAACTCGGCTTTGTAAAAATCGGACTAAATGAATGAACGTGCTTGTGATAACAGCAGAATAGCTAAAAAATATTCCTCTAATGAAATAACATTGTAGAATTACAAGACACAGCCGTTTTGTGTATTTTATTTAAGGGGATTAATAATCGCTATCTTTTTCATCATTATTACTTTATTTAAAGAAATGCTTCTTAGTTATATTTAACAGCTTGACATTTATTCATATTTATAAGCTGGAAATCTGGGTTTTCATGTCCTAGGAGTCACCTCTTTAAACATATCAAGTATCATATATCAGATCTTCTTCACAGATTCATTTAAGAATGTCACTCTTAACTCTTTAGTACAAAGTGAAGAATTTCGTGAAATTTGCTTTCTTACAGTAATGAACGCATTCTCTAATGCTATGGCTGTAAACTAGATCTTGGTATGGCAAGCTGTATCTATCGGAATATGCAGTACTATTACAGTGGTACAGGTTGATGGATTTCTGACCAGAAACTTACAGTACTTAAAAGGAATGTGTCACCAATATTTTTATGGATTAAAACATTTATTGTCTAATCTGTTTTTATTTTCAGGTTGCAGGTCTTATTATACTATTTTATGTACATGACCATGGGACAGCCATCTTGTCTGATCTACTACTGACAGCATTCAGAGATATACTTAATAGCAGCCACATGGTCCATATGAATCTGTAGTCTCATTGGATTGGGGAGAGTCATTCCCTGCACTCCCGAATTCCGCCTTCAAAAAGTAGCAAAATACTGGTTAGCTATGTTAATGAGATTCACTCTAGATTCATCACTAGGAAGTTTTTTAAAAAGTTGCAAAATAAATCCCAAGCCACTCCAGAAGGAGGGATGGGTGTAGAAAAACTGGAGTAACATTTCTAGATAAAAGTGTTAGGCTTAAAGATGCACCAAATTTAACAAGCAACAAACATGTGCCATTTGCTAAATTTGACTCAAAGTATGCTAACATAGAAAAATGAATTCAAATATTATCCTCATGATAAACTTTCCCCCCAATGACTTCCATGGGGGAGTAATCTAGACATGCTCTGTGTACTTTGCAGAGGTCATTGTGCAGGGAGGTGGAGGAGGTGAGCTGTGTCCATCACCTATTGTCAGGGATGTAATCCTTGTTATCTGCTTCCAGCTTTTATAATAGAAGTGTTACCTTGGAATCCTGTCTCTGAAGATATTGAGATAACTATCGAAAAGTGATCTCTACAAAACAGGAAGAGTGAGGCTAGTTTGACTCTTTGGTCAGTGTAAAACTTGCAATACTCTGGATTTTTTTAAGTAAAAATAATAACATGGAAATAAACAACAAACATTCCTAAAAATATATTCAACTGAAACTTGATTTAAACAATTGGCTGTTTTCAGATAATAGACTCCCTTTAATATAATTACATTTCAAAACAGTCACTTCAAAACAGAAGTGAGTGTACTTGGGATGTCTATGCAGTTCTCAGAACACAAGTAAGTACATAACAATGGTTGGTGTATAGGTAGCAGCCCAATGGTCCCTCTCCCATGAATAGACCATAGGGAGACTACTACAGAGTCTGCTTTGGTTCCCAAGTAGCTTATTTTAGACCTCTCAGTTGCCCATGGCACAAGTTTTTGTGATGTTTGGAATAAAATGTTAAAGTTGTCAGAAATTTTATATTGATGGCCTAATCTCAAGATAAGTCATCAATATCAGATTGGCAGAGGTCTGACCTTCTGCACCCTCACTGATCAGCTGTTAATTTGTACAGTAGCTCCATCCTCAAAAGTCAGCACCAGAATTACATAGCTGCGTTCATTGTGTAGTGGATGGAGCTGATAACTGATCAATGGGAGCAGCATGCAGTTACCATCTATGTCCATTACACAATGGACAGAGCTGTGTAGTTCTGGTGACAGCTTCCAGCGCTTGAGTTACTGCAGAACACTTTATTGATGGAGGTGAGGGTGTCAGACCACCACTGATCAGATATTTGTGGCCTCTTCTAATGGCAAGCCATGAATATCAAAATCCAGGACAACCCCTTTATGGCTGCAGAAACTGTCCAAGCACTTCTCAGACAATAATGTCTAACAGTAACCCAGGTCTGGAACTTTAGTTACCAGTTATAAGTAGAGATTCATAAAAGACTGAAATATTTGATAAGTGAGATTGGCTAGAATAGTCCATCATGACAGATTAAAACAGAAAACTGAATGAATCGGCAACAATCCTGTAGCAAATATACTTGCCTTATAGAAACATGCTAAACATTTTATTATAATGTACACTTAATTTTCACATTAATTTCAAAGATGACTGTACATGTAAAGTTTTGGCACTTTGAAAAGTTGGAGGTTTTTCTTTCCCTTCCATAAGAAAGCTTGAATCAAGACAGAGGAGAGGAACTTAGAAAAAAGGAGGAAAGATATAAATAAATAAAACAAGACATCCATCTATTAGAGTTCACAGATCTTCGTTTCCAGATTGTCCCTCCTCCTCCCCTGGCTGTGTCTCAAGTTACAGCCTTGTACAATCCAAGTCTAAATAATATTCACCATGATAAATGACACCATAACTCCGATATCCACAATCAATCTTAGCTTTAAAGATACATCCATCTTCAATAATGTTGATGGGGATTCTGTAAAATGGGAAACGTGACTATTTTGCCGACCTCCGAAAACAGTGGGGGGAAGGAATCCCTGAGTGATGGCTGTCAGCCCACATCTGGCGGCAAAAAACATAAATTAGCTGTATGCAGACAAAATGAAAGGGGACCAGCCCTGACTAGAAAACTGACTCTCTCCAGCCACGGCTCATCTGGAAGGTTTAAGACTTCAGGCTCCAAAGTTATCTTTTCCTCTTTGATATATTTTTTTCTAGATATAGCTAAATGAATTGACCCATTTGTTGCCAGTTCACTCCCTCGCATACAGTATTTATTCACCAAGCTTCTATACCTAAAGCCTAATTCATGTACGTTAACTATTGCCCTGTGCTTATGGTTTCGATCTACAAAACATAAGCAGAAATAATTTTTTATTCCTGTATTTTGAATATAAATCTAATATAGTTTCATATTTACTATATATATATATATAGTATGATAATAATAATTCTGGACATGAAGCTATAGACAGGTTAATAGAAGTGCTATAAAATATAAAATCATTACTGTTTATCGAGATACTAACACTATAGCCACTGCGGTCTTATAATAGTCCACAGAAAATGCATGTCTTACATGTGGTATTGCAGTTTTCTGCAAGGTATCTTTAAGGGATCATAAATTTGGAGAAGCCATGTTCGTCGACCTTGCCCAGGTTAAATTAACAGGGTGGAATATCTCTGTACTATAGCATTCGATGGAGCATACTAAGGTTGTATTTCCTAGGAATGGTCCAGAATTTATATCGGGATTTTATGAATATCTGCTGCTCCATTAATGCCATGTGTGAATGTACCCTTAGGATACTGTACAACAGGTAACTGGTTCCTCCTTCATATTACTTAAGCTTTGTTAACATCACGTGTCCCACGATTAACATATATGTTGGGAAGAAAGGAAGCAAAAGTATAGAATATACTAAGCTTTTCCATCCAAAATATATACATTAAAAGGATATTTATGTGGAAGCTTATGGTGACTGATGCCACTGGATGGCCTTCTTGAGCGGCAGCTGTTTTTTTACAGCCTTAGCTATAGGTACTTTGGGGGTCATTCATTAAACATAAATACGCCTAAATTAGGTGTATTACTGGTGCAGATTTCGGTGCATAGGTCTTTTGCGCTGCAATCTGCACCTAGGTCGAAAAAGTGGGCATGCCGTAGCGGAGAAAGGGGTTGGGCCTGTAGGTACATCTCATTTACCATTTTATATGCCTATTTTAGGCGTAGAAAATTGTCTAAATGTATTACAGCTAGGAAGCTGGCTTACATTTAGAAGTGGTGGTGGATCCGCCATTTATGTAGAGAAGGGCACCTCTGCATAACTGTGGCGGATCCACCGCCAGCTTATTTAGACCAGTGTCTAAAAAGCCCCTTTGTGTGCTGCTGAAGTATGGTGGCTTATTGAGGCACCACATTCTATTGTGGAAGCAACGCGCATCTATAATTCGACTGTGTGCATTGGAAGAAATCCTAATCCGTATTAACTAGGGGGTAGCAGTGATTGATCTTTATACTGTAAATTATGACACAATTAAAAAAAAAAGTACAATTACTTCTGAAAACCAGCATACAAGTCTTTTGCGTATTTTCTAAACAGTGTAATTTGTGAGCTTCTCTAGAGCAGAATGCGTACAGTATGTAACGTGTACAATATACTAATATACAATATACGTATATAGAATATTGGATTAACATTCTGCATGCACAGTGGGGTTAAATCTTTTGTCGGATCATTTGGTTCATTTGTAGAAATAATAAAGAGACATATGCGATGATATCTCTGAAAGTGATTTAGAACATTTTCTCCTCTCAGTTCCTTCCTTTTCAGGAACTTTTCTGGTTAACAATTAATCCTATATGGCCATTTTGACGACACACTCTCTTATAAAACATACTTGTCTCATGACAGATGAACTTCAAAGAAGGTTATTGTGGGTCTTCATATTGTCGAAGTTTACCAGCCATATGTAATGTTACTATTTACATGTGTTTTCATCATGCTTTTATGTTTTTTTCCTGTTTCTTTTATATAGCGCCAGCAAATCCCACAACACCGTGAAGAAACTGTCATCGCTCACATCCGTCCAAATTCCCAGTGGGATGGCATTTATTTACCAGATAGCACAATTTTCAGTTAATTTTAGCATGCTATACAAGTAACGAAAAGATGTGCAATCAGTTTTAGCTCAGGTAATGACATACCTTTGACCTATTACCCCCAGTTACATGTATGTTGTATTTACAGCGGGAGAGGGGTCCCAGACACCTCCAAAGCTACTAGTCCCTATTGAGAACAAAATAAGATTTCATGATCATCTTGTCTCCCAACAATGATTGAGTGGTAATGTCTGTGCATTACTTATTGACAGATTTGTCCACAAAAGGTGAAATCTACCAACAAACGTTTGATATATGAACTTGGTATGTGCAATGACAGGAGAAACCAATCTGTTACATGAAATATGCAAAATTTAATTCAAACTCGTCTGTGATTCAAAGGGATAAATGCCAATATAAAAAGTTTACTATGGCTTCTTTCACTCTTCCATTTTTAGTTTCGGCAGTCTGTACTGACAGAAAACAGCCTGCCAAAGTTCTTTGGATCCGGTATTGCCGGATTTTACTGCAATTCCCACCGGCCTCATTGACTCTAATGGGGTCCAGGATAGATCCGGAAAAATATGCCGGAATTTGCCCAGACAAAAACCGCTGAACACAGCTGTGGGAACAGCCTGCCGGAAGTATAACGCCTATGGCATAGCTATGTAACCGATCCTTCATTTTCCCATATAGCCCTACAGTTTTCTTCAGGCAAGAGAATATTTTAGTTAGCAGTGCAGGAAAATTGGACATTGAAGCGCTGAATAAAACAATATACTAGTATTGCAACAACTGTAGACAGAAAGAAATGGATCACACATCCAGATGCCATGCATTGATCTATTGCTGCTAAACATAATTTATAAACAGGAACACTTTATATATGCTATGATCAAAATGCATAGGGTCACTAATCACGTCAGGGTGGCCTCTTTCGAGTGGGTCCCTCCTTACACTAATTTGGTGCAGTGCAGAACCACATAGTGACTACCACCACTGCAACACATCACTTGAACCCAATACCCCAGCAACACTCCCGCTGTCAAAGCTATGCCCCCTTAGCAGTGGGTCCCTTTGACTAGTGTATATGAGTGCAAAAACAAGAGTGGATCATAAATCCACATGCTATACATTGATTTATTTATGATGAGCTTAACCTATAGAGAAGAACCTGAGGCACTTTGTGTACATTTTGATCAGAATACAAAGACTCACTAATTAAATCAAGGTGGTCTAGTCTACTGTCTATATGGTTTCAGTCTGTTTTTTCAGACCTCATGGAAAGGTTTTCAGATTTGTTCACATGGTGGGTTGCTGCATGGTGGTCCGAAAACTGAGACCCCAACCAATCACGATTGGGTTTACTACACAGAATGTACCCTCTTACAACCCCAATCCTGGTACAGGTGTTATGAAGCTAGATAGGTGATCCATCTTGACAATACACTATACCTTTATGGTCCAATGATCACAAGTTCTTGGGTACCACCTAGGTTGTGTTTATCATCGACTCTATAGTTTACATCTTGGTTGGCATATTTTCTTTCTGTTCTTCATTTGTAATGTAATAATTATAATTAAAGGATCTTCAAACTCTAAATGTTGTTCAGTTTTCAACAACCTAGACGGATCAGTCTAATGGATACTGGAGTAATATTTTTCATGTTTATCATATCCCCAATACATGGTATTTTTTTCTCTTTGACAAAAATAGATAAAGTGCTTATTTCTTGGCAGTTATAAAAGAAGAATATTCTTAGTTACTGTTCTCCATATGCAAAATGAAATGTATAGTCTAGGTTTATGTAATGTTATTGATTTTACTGACTTATATGGCGTTGACATATTCCACAGCGCTTTACAGACTTTATCATCACTTGATGTCTCACAATCTAAGTCCCCTATCAGTATGTATTTGGAGTGTGGGAAGAAACCCACAAAAACGCAAGGAGAACCTACAAATTCCATACAAATGTTGTCCTTGGAGCCCATTGCTGCAAGGCACCAGTGCTAACCACTGAGTCACCGGGTTGCCCACACGTTTTAACCAATTTAATCGTTTTCCATACACATAGCTTCGGAGAATCAAATCATTAACACATCGATTGCCAAGCAGTCAAGTCAACTGCACCTTACCAGCAAGCGGCACGTAGATTTATAAGGCCATCAGGAGGGCGAAAGTTTATGAAAAGGAAACACTACAGTATCTGTACAATTCTATAAAGTGAATTTGCATATTCTCAAGCTTCATGCACAAAACTGCAATTTTGCCCTAATGGTTTTCAATGCAGATGAGTGCCAAGGCGGAATTTATTAAAACTCGAAGGCTGGGAATAAATGAGACCAACATTTATTCCCACGGCTTTACACTGTCTCCTTAGTCTAGCCAAAGAAAACCACCTGAGCTCACTAATTTGCCTACTGGATAAAGATGGAAGTCAAATGACAAAGATAGATAACTTGCTCAGGCTTCGTAGCATAAGGTAGCCTGGCATTATCATTCATGAATAGAGGCTATGTAAAAAAAAAAAAAAAAAAAAAAAAAGGATAAAACAATAGGAACCCTGCAAAGTTACCGCTTTACCAATGGGACTGACATTTGTCATATGGTATACGACTAACAGAGCTCAATCAAGTGGACAGTAATTTATTGATCTCAAAGAATATAAATGGGACTCTTAGTATAAGGCCTCAGTATTGTATTTCTGACGGTGAACCATGGATCTGTAAGATATGCATATCCTCCGCATGCATTCCACATTACACAGAAATGTGTTGGACCACCCACCGGTCAGGTATTGATGACCCATGTTGAGGACATACGGATGCGGCAGCACATGGATGGTATCCATGTGCTGTTGTTTTGGGTTGTTTTTTTTTCACAGACCCATACAAATGAATGGGTCCATGTGCTATATGGAAAGAATGCGGATAGAAAATAGAATCGTGTGCATGAGGCCTGAGAAAAATATTCAAATCTCAACGATTATATGTCCTGTCTGCCGACTGGAGATATATATACTTCTGGATAAGACATGGCTTCTGCATTTCACATCTTTAGAGCATATATGTGACAGATTATTGTAGATAATGGCTATATTTTCAGGCAGATTTTGATGAAGGGCATAATCAGGCATTTAATGGCTAAAAAGAATAGGTATGACACGACGGAAAGCTGAAAGACAAACCAGAACACTGCAAGCCATTCATAACCCAGCACAGGAAAGACACTTTGTCAGATGAAACGATCATCTTACATTGCAAGCGGTTTTTGTTTTCATGCATTTCATGACCTTTATTAGAGATTCTCCAGATGATCTGAAGGGTTAATGGCGTGAACGTTGAGGAACTTACAGTAACACTGTGAAGACAGAAACATCACAGGCTTTCCTGGCAAGAGGCTCGCAGAGGGTAGGAGGGGACTGCGAAATGAACTCTCTCAGGCTTTGTCGTGTATGTTTCCCAAGGCCTGCCCTGGCCCCTTTGATAAATGACACATGTCATTCTGTCACTGGCTGACACTGCAGCTGGGAGAGCTGATGATGTATGACTATACTGAAAAGGAAATCAACTTTTTTGGCACCCACCATGTCTATGCCCTGTATAAGGATTCTGTTACTAAAGAAAAGTAAAGGGAAACGCAGTATGAGGGGGGAAGAAAAAAATGTAATGAACGACAGCTTACACTTAACATAAATTAGCTGGATAATAGTGAAATGTGCTCGGCAGTGATAAATAAAAGCAACATTAGTCAATTATTAATCACACTCCAACTTGTAGCGAAGGCCCATGAGTTAAATCAGAGGCCAGGGCTGCCTTGCAAACAGATAAGACAGTACATGATGAATGTCTTGCATAGTATAATCAGGGTGGAATCACAAGCCTAGTCAAGCTCCCCGCGGCAGGCACGTGCAGAAGGTTCTGGAAACAGGAGAGTAACACTGAGCACACCTTACCCAGCGAGTCAGCAAAAATGAGGAATTATGGAAGGAAGGCTACTTTAAACTAAAAAAAAAAGAAAAAGAAAAGAGGTCACGCAGGTGCTTCTAATAATAACGCTTGGTGAGCTATAAAAGTGCCAGCGTTTAAAGACACTCAGTCGTTCCCATGGCGATGACAGGTTGAAGTGAAGGGAAAAGGCTCTCCCCTATCAGATGGGTTCAATTATGTTAGAAATAGTGTGCATATTCCTTATTCACTTATCATGGAAGGTGATGGGCACTATGCCCACTTGTACCTCTTACCTGTGTAGCACCATTCATATAGTTTCTGATGAATTATTTCCCTATGAAATTGGATTTTAAGGCCCTCATACACATTAGCATTCTGTTGGCTGAAGCCCCGAAAATGGTGCATTTGGCTGATGGTTTACTGTGTATGGGAGACAGATGACGTCAGGGGAAAGAAGTATTGGGTGAAAATGATCCCCCCTCGCCATTGAATACACATATATGTGTATAAGGGTGCTCAATTTTCCCAAAAGTGGCGTACACAACACTATAGCCTTCTTACTCATATGATGTTATAAAGGAAATCTGCCCTGATGTTCTCATGCATGAAGTTTCACCTCCTTGTTTCAGTACAGTCTTTTCATCGACTGTACGGTGCTGCCATCCAGAACATGGCCACTGATAGAGAGTCACATGACCAGCCCATCAGTCAGTGGCTTCTAGTGCGCGATATTACATATGCACTAGTTCTCAAGCTGTGATCAGTGATAATAAAGGGGTTCTCCGGGAATTAACAAAATGAAAATACTTAAATATTACTTTATAATAAATATATTCCCAAATACCTTTCATTAGTGATAATGGGTCATTTTGTCTGGGGAGCAATCATTAGGAGAAACAAAATGGCCTCCGTCCTATTAGTACACACAAAACCTGTCCTAATCACACAGGAGGACAAGTTACTTCACAACACTGAGGTAAAGAGCTGCCTCATCCTCCTCTTTGCTCTGCTTGTCAGGGATTATGATCCTGAATACAGATGATAAGATCTTGAGCTAAATCTCTGGGGAATTTAGTTCATGAGGAGATAAGTACAGAGAGGATGGACAGAACAGACTGTGGTAATGGAGACTGCATACAAGTGCTGCTGCTCATTACCCACACCTCACCTTCCTCTCATGTCTCCTCATCATCTTCATTCTCACAGAGATTCACCTGTATTCAGGATCATGATTCCTGACAAGTACAGTAGAAAGGAGAATGAGGCAGTTCTTTACCTCACTGCTGTGAAGTAACTTGTCCTCCGGTGTGATTAGGACAGGTTCTGTGTGTACTGATAGGACGGCGGCCATTTTATTTCTCCTAATGATTGCTCCCCACACAAAACGATCTATTATAACTAATGAAAGGCATTTGTGAATATATTTATTTTAAAATAATATTTAAGTATTTTCATTTTCTTAATTCCCGGAGAACCTCTTTAAGTGGAGGCCACTGCTGGAAGAATCTGGTGAAGCATCCCTTCATTAGCGGCCATCTGCCAGACTGGATTTCCATGCAGCTAGGTAAGAGAATGTACTGAAACAAGAATGCAGAACTTCATAGTACTGATTCTCATGTGTTCACAGCACTTTTGGATAAATTATAGTAAGGTGGCTAGACCCTTTAAGATAGGATAAAGTTCCAATATATGGTACTATTATGGTACTATTAGAATTTCTAGCCATGAACAGAGAATGTTATTAATAATACCACTTCCTCTTCCCAAAAGAGCTCACAGTCTAACTTCCCTGTATCATGTATTGACAGTTCAGAAGAATGCATAATTGCCAACATTTTCTGTGGGCCCTCTGCTCCCTATATCTGATGACACCACCCTAGGGGCTGATCTTCAGAAGGTGTGTGGAGGCTTCCGCAGCATCTAGGAAATTTGTTAATTCTACCAGGAGTCTGAGAGGTCTCCTTTTTTCTGGGATCCTCCTACACTTTCCGGAAGAGATGGCAATTATTAGTTTTCACTTGTTCGAAGTCTGTGGTCTGGTAACAATCACACATGGAAGCCATCTTATGCTTCTGGTTGGCTTTGGGATTTATTGACAAGCCTTGCCTGTTATTTCGTTGTCCAAGGACCAATTTGTAGGGAGTTGTTTATGTATAACACACAAAGTAAGGTGTCAATTTTATTGGTTTATAGATGCCCTAAGTGAAAGGGGTTTCTCTTATTGACAGTCATGTACACATTCGACACTATGAATAAAATACAAAAGATCCAAAAGTGATATTTCAAAATGGATAAAAAGTAGGAGCAAGAATTGGTTTAAAATCATCAAACCCAAAGGTAATCATGGATATTCAATTTGGCTGCAGCCAGTACATGCTTTGCTCCTCAGGTACCACCCACAAGCCAAAGATATATGGTGCTAGCTCCATACTATAGGGTTAGATTATAGATATGCCTACTATTACAATATCAATGTACGGTAATAATTCCTTAGAATATTCTAGATTTTAGAATATAAGTCAGATAGTATGAAATAAAAATCCTAAGAAAAGAAAAAAAAAATTCTGTCAGCGCAAGAATTAATGCACTGAACTGTAAGTAATGTTAATATATCATGTTACGTTTATTTTGTATACTTTGATGAATTATGTAAGATTTGATGCACATATAAAAAAATAAACCCCAAATTATATCCCTGGCTGCTTCTATGTGAGTTCTTTAGCCCAGTCATTATTAAATGGATTCACACAAGGACTTCAAGTGTTTCAAATGTGATCATTTTTGCACGGATTGCAATTCGGTTTAATCGAATGAACTCACCACGGGGCCCTTAGGCATAAGAAAATATACAAGTTGGAAAAAAATCTATCTATTCACCCATCCATCCGCATATACCAATTCAAATAATTCTGGTAAATGAATCAAGCGAAAGAATATATTGTAAACTTAAAGCAAGGGCATTTCATGTTTTAACTGGATATATTCTTACACAATGTTCCTACAGTACATCGCTTATGACATCCTTGGAAGTTAATGCTCCAGATACAAATACATGTAGAATTTACATCCACGAACTTTGTACACTACTAATTGGGACAAAGCATGCTGGTGAGAATAGTGAACACCCCCTTTGCTTTAAATCAAGTGGTCTACAATTTAACTATAAAGTGTGCACATTTCCATATATACAGTATACCCACAAATTTGAAAACAAGTAAGGTGATAATAACTGACTTAAAGAAGTTTTCAGGGTAATCAATACTTGGCCAGTCAGTTCAGACACCCAGCAACCCTGATGATCAGCTGTTTGAGGAGGCTGTGACACTCTGGTAACGACCATGGCCTCCGCACACCTTACCCAGAAAAGCACCGACCACTGGACAATGGCTGTGCTTGGTATTACTTGAATGGGACTGAGCTGTGCCTAGGCCATGTGACCGATGAATGTGACGTCACTGTCACCATGGCCTCTTCAAACAGCTGATTGGTGGGAGTGTCAGACCCCCACCAGTCAGGTATTGATGACCTAACTTAAGGATAGGGGATTAATATTAAACACCTGGAAAAGCCTAACTACATTTACAGTGGCCCAAGAAACTAAGATATAATGATTTGCTTGTACAGTGCTCTAATGAATCTGTTTTCCTGTTGATCAAAAGCAAGATAAAATATAACCACTTTGATAGTCATTTATCAAACTGATGTAAAGCAGAACTGGCTTAGTTGCCCATAGCAGCCAATCAGATCCCATCTTTCATTTTGGACAGCCCCTTTGGAAAATGAAAGGTAGAATATGATTGGTTGCTATGGGCAACTAAGGCAGTTCTACTTTACACCAGTTTGATAAATGACTCCCTTTGTTTTTCCAACCACTGGCACTGCCAACTCTACTGAACTTTCTAAACTCCTAAGAGGATTGGTAAAATTAAATGCCATGATTAACAACACAATTGTCAAATTTGTGTTTTTTATACTGATTAGTGATTAAAGCAGAATCTTTTTACTTTCTGCATTTATAGATGTGTCCACTTTTACCTTTTCTTGAATTAAGGACTCCAAGTTCTCACAAAACAAATTCAATACAATATCGTAACACGTTAGCAAAACCCTTGTCAGGCTACAATTCACATCATAACCACTTGGTGGCTAGAAATACTGGGGGACTTTTACCAAAACCGGCGATTTACATGCCAATCTCAGTCCATGTCTGCACACCGGCCTCTACAGAACTTAGGCGTTGGCCGTGCAGCTTGCTTAAATCTACGGCAGCTGGTGTACATTTAAGTAATTTTCTATACCAAAAACAGACGTAGAAAATGATAAATGAGATGGGCCGGCAGGCCCCCTTCCCTGCCCACGCCACTCCTCCTTTTTCCACCACCACAGAAAAGTGGCGTGATTGCAGATTTGGCTGCAAATCCCTTTTGCAACCAAATCTGTGTATGTCAAAAAGTGGAGTACTTCGCTTCATAAATGACTCCCACTGTATATAGGATAGACACCTTGTGACAGAATACCGTGAAATCATCTCTTTTTAATTTGGTAATCTCGCTCTTCATATCTCAGGAGATGTTGGGCCAAATTAAGGAAGGACACATCTGTATGTCGTATCCATTTGACTGCTGGAAACAATCCCAAGAATGGTTGTTCTCAGTCAACTGGACAAGAGAGAGATCACGTGAAAGCTGGAGCTTTAAAGGTCTTGCTCCAAAGTGATAAAATCATAGATTCATAGAATAAAAAAGTAGATGAATATAGCTTATCATAATGAACCAAAATGTACTTGACAGCAGTCAATACAGATGCATCTGAAATGGTATAACTGAATCAGAATAAAACATTTTGGTGGATTCCAAAATTCAGTTCTCCAGATGAATAAATATATTTCAATCTCAGTCTTTCCCTGGATAACACTCAATTAATTAAACATGAATTTCCACTGGGAAATCACACTCAGGCATGTATAGGCTTGAATCGCTGGCAAGTTTTTTATACCAGGTTTAATCCTTTGATGAACTTGAACATACTTACCAGACATCAACTCTACAGTGGTAATAGCAGAAGTACTCCTCACTATGATAAAACAAATAATAAGGAGTAGAGATTGACACCCTGCTCTTCTATAAAGACTAGGCTAGAGCAGAAGAGTACCATCTGGCCATTCTACTCTTCAGACAAGCTCTTCTCCAAGTATCACCAGATCCATATCTACAACCAAGAGTGTCTTTAATGATAAATATGACTGTGTTTGTCACACTTCTCATCATGCGCCACACATATCTAGCACGTCTTGACTTGAGACATTGATGCCTCCAACAAAAAACACATCCACTATGGTAAAAACCAGCAGGTATTTCTGCTATTAACTGGTTTTGACACTAATTGCTCAGTTTTTGGCGCCAACCACACTTCAGTATCACTTGATAAGTGAGCCTGCAAATCTTAATTTTACACTTTTCGATCATTAGAAGCTACACTGGAGTCACAGTTGCATTTTAATAATGACATGCCACATCATATGAGCAAACACACAACGTATGAACCAAAATAGACAGAATTGTCGGGAATGTTGCCATTTGATTAAAAAGAGTAATATCGCCATTTACAGTTGAAGATACTGTTTGTGAACGCACAGAATTTGCAGATGTTCTTAACTTGAACCTCCATAAGTCGATTCTCAATGACTCCAGTCTTATGACTTATGATTAATTAAATATAAAGTGCTGGCGTACCACAGTTGTTTTTTATTGCAGATTGGAGGGAGTAGGGGAATTGGAGGGGAAAGAACATAGGTTTTTATTCTGAAACATAACTAATCTGGCCCACCACTGAGACTTTGGCTATCAAGAGAACTCGTTGCTGCATTATTTAATAAGCAAAGCTTTGTGTGCCTCATACAGTTATTCCTGCATTGTGTAAAGCAGCGCGTTAGATGGCCGTAGCCATGTATTCATGTCCAGCCTATGATCGTCAGCCAACAATTAAAATAAGGAAACATTTCATGAACATAAAAGATCAACTCAGCAAATCATTCATGTGAATTTTTATGGAGCTAGTAGGGATGAGTACCTTTAAGTTACTTCAAGCAGCCGTTGGGTTAAAAAAAAATAGATCCCAGGAAAAATAAAACCTGGAGGCTCCCAAACGCCGAAAAGTTTCTGAACATGGCAATACATGGCAACATACTATCTGGCAGTTATAACTGCTGCCAGTTTTTATTTGTCCCAGTTCACAGACTAGTTGCCAAAGTCCCAGCTTAGTAAAATTGATGGCCTATCCTTAGAAAAGGGCATCAATTTTAGATTGGCGTAGATCCACTTTTCACCACCCTGCCCATCAACTTTCTGAAGGGCCATGGTGCTTGTGGGAGTGCTTTAGCCTCTGTAAAGTTTATATTGGGTTGCTTTGTCTGATTCAGCATCCTAAGGATAGGCCGTCAATTTTACAAAGTTAGAAAACAGACTTATCTCTGTATACATAGCTAAAGGGGGTTCCATTTCATCTGAGCGGTATCAGGTTATTGTCACTATATAGCTTATTCACATTCCTAATAGTTAAACATGCTGGTATTGGCCAAATACATTTTTGTAATGGGAAAATGGCAAGCACACATTACACATATACTAAGTACATAGTTAAAGCAAATAAATTATAGCCAGGGACCTGATAAGACAATGTTGACAAGTAAAACTAAATAAAATAGTAAAAAAGGTCAGTCAGCACATCCCAGTGCGCAGGTGCACCTTGCTATGGCTAGATACACAAAGAAAAGAAATACAGGGTGGGCCATTTATATGGATACACCTAAATAAAATGGGAATGGTTGGTGATATTAACTTCCTGTTTGTGGCACATTAGTATATGGGAGGGGGAAAACTTTTCAAGATGGGTGGTGACCATGGTGGTCATTTTGAAGTCGGCCATTTTGGATCCAACTTTTTGATGCTAATGCTACGCTCATTTAGTAAATTTGAGATTCTTGGCAAATATATTTCGTACAAACTTATTTGGGCCCATCTGCCAAACGTCAAGGCGATCTCTGTAAGACGGGAACCTAACACTATTTCTTACCTGTTATGTGCCATAATGGCCTCCATAAAATTCAGGGGGTGTTGGTTCCACATGCATGCTGGGTCCATTCTGTCTTTTGCCATTTCTGGTGCTTCAAAGGCCTCCACTAAATCCAGGAATGCAGGTACCAACATGCATGCCGAGCCCACTCTATACCTCTATACTAAGTACAATAAATAAAATAGTAGCCAGATAACACTACCTAAATATATATATATCAGAATGGTACAGCTAATGCATTTTGCCTTCCTTCATCTATACAGGAAAGTCTATGGTGCAACACACGATGCAGTGTTCTAATGTATTGCAATATAAAACCATTTCTACAGAATGAACTATCTAACTATACCTAACGTTTATTCGATTTTAAATGCTAGCATCTCTATATCGGTTGTCAACTAGTAATAGCATTGCGTATTCCCCTATAGTGAGTTCTAATCTATTAGCTACTATATTGAAACACAGGAATTCCTGGTTCTTGCCTAAGAAGAATGGTTTCCTTAGGGAATGGCTGTCTAAATGCTGTAGGTAGCCTTACCGTGACCCTCACTGGCTTATTCATGTCCCCCCTCCATTCCCTGACAACCAATATGAACCCTATTACATCATTTTTATAGCATGCAATGTAGTAACACAGTAATTACAGTATGTGTATGTAGCTTTTTTTTAATCAAAATAGTAAAACACTTGCATACTGTAGCTGTTTTAGGGATTTTTATGACATAAATGCATACATACCAATGGTCTAGGTGGTTTAGGCAGTCTCACACCAGAGATGCACAAGATGTAGCAAACATTCAGGGGACTGCTGTAGCTGTACCTAGTGCACCTTTGCTATATTCGTGGTTCAACACTTTGGAGGTCATTTATTATGCCAGAAAGTGGCAAAAAAAAAAAAAGGTGCAAACCGATAGTATGCAACTCCTTGAACACCATTGATTTAGATTAATGTAGACGCATGTGGTGTTTCTACACTGCCCTTGCCACTTTCTGAAGAGTATTGGGGGTGGGGTAAGGAAGTAGTATAGGCGAGTCCATTGGCCCCGGAACATTCACATTTACATCATTTATGCCAGTTGATAGAGAATGTATCTAATTTATAACAAGGCACACAGGGATACCAAAGACTGGTGTAAAACACTGGTCTTTGATAAATGACCTCCATTATTTATTTATCCTATATAGCACTGACATATTTAACAGTGTTTTACAGACATTATCACCACTTGCCATCTCCAATGGAGCTCAGAATCTAAGTTCCCTATCCATATGTCTTTGAAGTGTGGGAGGAAACTGGAGTACCAAGAGGAAAATCACGCAAACACGGGTAGAACATGCAAACTCCATGAAGATGTTGTCCTTGGGTCAGATTGGAACCTAGGACCTCAGAGCTGCTAACCACTGAGCCACCATGCTGCACCCTTTCTTTCAGAACTGCCACACCATGCAGAATAGTAAAGAACCATGTGGCATGCTATGTGAGGAGCAGTTTCCTTGACGCTTGTTACATGTGTAACATGTTATAGTATTAAAACATCGTGGGGGTCATTTATTAAGCTGAAAAACACCTGCAACTTCTTCCGCTCATGCCAGATCTAAAAAAGTGGGCTAGGGCGGGGAAGGGACGGGCCAGTAGGACCGTCTCATTTACCATTTTCTACGGAAGCTGTCTTACATTTAGAACTGGTGGAGGAACCACTGGCCAGTGCCTCTTCATAACTTTGCCAGATCCGCCACTGCTTAGGGGTTTATTAAGACCGCGTCTAAAACACTGGTCTTAATAAATGTGCCCCTGTATTCGAAGGATTTCTCCTATCTTTACCTCTTGTCCTGAGACTAGTGCTAGAGCCATACTACATCCACCACCATGTTGGATGCTGCCAGCAGGGGTGCACCACCAATGAGGGCAGGTGAGGCGATTGCCTCAGGCAGCACCAGGTAGGGGAAAGAGGGGGACAGCGGAAG
Organism: Rhinella marina; assembly: GCA_900303285.1. NCBI lineage: Eukaryota > Metazoa > Chordata > Amphibia > Anura > Bufonidae > Rhinella > Rhinella marina. The sequence continues at coordinate 91,079 of ONZH01003454.1, forward strand.
GGCCATGGGCAATGAGTGCTTTTATTGTGGCAAAGAGGTTAGGTTAAGAAATTAGCATGGGGGGGGTCTGTTTTCGCCTCAGGCAGCAGAAAGGCTAAGTGCACCCCTGGCTGCCAGTTATATTTCATTATAATTTCCTATTACCTACATTTAACATATTTTGTGTGTGACCCATGCTCAGCTTATATCGCCATGGACATCTACAAAAAAAGTTTTGTTTTGTTTTTTTTTGCCAGCTCGCAGTGACTTTCTAGTACTTGCAGACTTTTTGTGCAATAAAAGGTATAAATGTACACTAGATTTACCTTCTGGAAAATCTTCAAGGGAAAAAGTGAAAAGATAAACACATATACAGATAAAATGGCATTTGAAACTTCTGCCGTCCCTTTGGTATCATATAATTTTTCCCGAGCCCGTTCAGAATTCTGATAGTGTGCAGTATGTTTATATTACCAAGGTCTCCCCATAAAACGTTTATACTTTTACTTTATGACCTGTCCTTGATTTGACACTTCCGCTCATCAGAAAGGGATTTATAAAATAATCCTGAAGGTGAAGAACAGACATCTGTCAGGGACTGGCTGGGTTTCACTCTACGAAATTTAAGAAGGGAAAGAAATCCTGCTAAACCCTTTTTAGTCACCAAAAGACATCAAAGGTAATTATTAAGGGAGACAGACGTCATTAAAAAAGAAAAAAATAATAAAATTAATGTCATTCTCGAACAAAAAAAATAAAAGAAGAAGAAAATAAAAGAAGAAAATACACAATCTTTCTAGGTATAAAATAGGTAAAAAAAAATACTGCATTCCACACAATCAGATTTTTGTGCAGTAAGTGCGAATGTGTGATTTACCAATTTAAAGGAAAGAAAACAATTTTACAAGTTTAAACTAAAAGTCTTTCAAACCTTGCCATCTGTGGGTACATGAACTATGGATGACCCCGAATGATTTGCACTCAGCTCAGAATCCCTTAGAAAGCAGGGAAAAAGTATCATTAAGAATGACTGATGACTGCCAGTCATGGTTGACCTCACCCAAGCTTTGGTCTCTGCCTCAGTAATAAGCTGTCCTTTATTAGCACCAACACTCCATAAAAGGGGTGTGTTTAGTCACAGGATAGCAGGCTTCTAATGCTCATTGCTTCTCCTTGAAAGATTGATTAGTGCTCATTTTTACTGCCTCCTCTGTATATACAGTGAGGATACTGTGGATTGTCAGGGCCTGTAATATTGATGACTCCTCCAGCTGCAGAATTCAGCCAGTGAACGGGAAAGGGACAGAGTTCTCAGACTTTTACTTGCTGGGAGCCAGATATGAAGTGTAAAGTAATCTTTTTATTCCAGGCGGCCTTAGACACGTGTGCAGGGATTTACAGGGGATGCGTTTGGAATCCTATCCCAAAGAGCTTGCTATCGAAGAACAAAAATTAACTCTTCCTTCAGCAGAGAAATCCCAAGGGACTAAGATATTTTTTAGGACGTCTATAATCAGAAGTGACAGCGTTTATGTAAATGACGTGCGGAATAATTAACATGTATTAGCCAGATAGGTGGATTTTGTCCGAAGCAAAATTTGTCACTCTGTAGGGACCCGTCATTACAGCAGGGGCTGGGATACTGGTGTACAGTAGGTTTACCTTGCTCTTTTCTGGATATTTGGCTCGGGTCTATATTTCAATATCTTATAACAAAAAGATAAATAAGTAAATGCTAAAAAATAAACGAAAATGGGCTGGATAAAATAGTGAGAATACAGATGTAGCCAACGTTATCTTGACAGAGTCAAAGCAACAACATCATATTACAGTAAAACAACAAATTGCATTAAAGATAAGGCTGGCTACATCTGTATGTGTACTCTATTCAGGAAGTGGACACCTGATATTGAAGGCAAGTGTCAAGAGAGATATTAATATGGAAAAAACAAATGTATCACCACCGGGAATACAGATGTAGCCAACATTTACTTGACTGACAATGCAACAAAATCATATTACAGTAAAAAGATAAGGCTGGCTACATCTGTATGGGTATTCTATCTTGGATATAATCAGGCACTGGACACTAGATAGAGAAGGCAAGTGTCAAGAGAGGTATTAACTTTGAAAAAACAAATGTATCGCCACTGGGAATACAGACGCAGCCAACCTTATCTTGACCGACTTAACGCAACAAAATCTGTATATATACTCTATCGTGGGTATATTCACACACTAGATAGTGAAGTCAAGTGTAAAGGGAGACATTAAAACTAAAATAAATGTAGTGATAAGTCTATAACAACCATTTGTATCGTATTTGGGGATACAGACGCAGCCAACCTTATCTTGACTGACTTAACGCAACAAAATCATATTACAGTAATAGGAATCATGTTAAAGATAAGGCTGGCTACATCTGTATGTGTGCTGTGTCTTGGGTATATACAGGCACTGGACACTAGATTGCGAAGGCAAGTTTCAAGCGAGACATTAGAACTGAAATTTAAATTCAAATTTAATGACAATGCTATAACAGCCATTTGTATCACCACTGGGAATACAGATGTAACCAACCATCTTGACTGGCTTAACGCAAGAAAATCATATTACAGTAATACAACGAATCACATTAAAGATAAGGCTGGCTACATCTGTACGTGTACTCTGCGTACTCTGTCTTGGTTTTGCGCAACAAACTCACATTACAGTAAGGGTGGGCTCATATAGCGTTTTATGCCTCCGTTTGATGTATACATTAGGAAAAAAAGGAAACAAAAACACAGCACATCACGTCCTTGTATCCTGCAGAGTCCGTTAAAAAAGAAGTATACTTTTTTTTTTTTACAAAGGAACTCTATAGTGAACGGATAGTACTGTATGGTATCAGTCTGAGGTATCCGTTTAACATATATGTTTTTAGTATACGTTAAACAGATGGGAAAAAACGCAATGTGATCACTTTAAAGTGACCATCCTGGCACGCTGGGAGTCAAGATAACGCTGTCTACATCTGTATGTGCGACCTATCTTGGGTATAGTCTCACGCTGGACACTAGATAGGCAGTAAAGTGAAGGCAAGTGACAAAGGATACACTAGTATTGAAATAGCGTATTTAATAACGGCCATTTGTATCGCCACGCCTTTAAACCCCACATTAAGTCAGCAGTTCACGGATGAGAAATGATTCCACGGCGTGTAAAGATTAAAGGTCAGCTTGATGTAGCACCGGCAGAGATTGTGGCACTGTACAATCAGCAATGAATTGGATTATTCAGAAAGCGTATATTAGCGCTTGCTATTGATCTGCACTCTCGTCGGCCCCTTAGTGACCTGTCAAAGGTCACTGCCAGGACTCTGAATCTTTTACCTCAGCGCAGGCCCGGACCTCTCACAGCAAACACACTGAATAATACCCCATCCATCAATGCGTGTTAACATAGGTGTAGCATTGTAATATATGAACAATATAACTGGATGACTAGAGCTTTATTATCCGTGTATTTTCCTTCCCAAACACAAAGCGGGGGGGGGGGGGGGGGATCATAGATGTTTAACCTCTTCACCCAAATCTAGCTCTTCCCTCATAAGGTCAACATTGACTGAATTTACACAGACCCGGTGCCCCCTTCTTTCCATGAAATGTTATGAACGAGGAGCATAAAAAGAGCAGACACTGAATGCACTTCCCATGACAGGAAAATCTCATTTCAGACGTCTCTACAATGTGCAGCTATGCAAACCCTCATGTACCGCTTAATGGGAGGAAAATAAAACCTGCTACCATACAACAGGTCTGTCAGAGGCTGGCAGGTGGGCTGTATGGCTCATGGAGCCCTACTGTAGAGCGCGCTCTGTGTCTGTGGCTTTACAACAGGTTTACAAGATGTTACAGCAAAGTGCTGCTGACAGGAATCCTCTATGTTACGGGGAGACTGT
>ONZH01003454.1:105000-302953 GCA_900303285.1 Rhinella marina
CAGCAGTCCAGATCCATGCTTTCTGTCTGTGTTCTTCATACAATTGTTCACTGGCTGCTCCCCTAGAAGATGGTAAGTGCAGTCACTCCCCCTACAGCCCTTTATCCGAGATCAAACAAGAGTCTCGAAAGCTGCAACTTTTCCCCCCTCTGCCTTCAGCTTGTGGCTCTGGGCTCTCTGTGGATTGCCAGGGCTTGTTTCATTTCTGCTTCCCCTTTGCCAGCAGCCGGTTGACTTCCGAGTGTCCTCTCCGTCTTAGCATTTAATGGCAGAGCTGAGGAGAAGAGCAGAGATACATACGCTGGGTGGCTTCCCCACCTTCCAGCATCCCCGGGAATTACTTCCTATTCTTCTTCCTCGCCGATCATTGATACAAATGCCTGCTGTCAGGTAGAACGCATGTTGTAAGAAAAGAAAACGCTACGTTTAGAATCTGCAACAAAAAGCAGACACAAATAAGCTTCTTGCCAATGTAGGTTTAAAAGAGTTAGTAAAAAAAAAAGGATTTTTAGAGCAGTGCAGAGAAGTGATCACAGGCTGGGCATAAACTCCAGGGAGAGGAGGAGATCCAGCGTCCCTCTCTTCTTTTTTCAGTGGATTATAAGACACACATTCAGATCCCTGGGCTTCTCAGACACTCTCAACTGATAGACAGACACATCGAGCTGCCTTTCCTGCTTCACTTAGTTACTCCTCCTCCTCCTGCCAACGTCACCCTGACACTTTCATACACATCTCACACAAACCACACCTGTCAATCTATTTAATTGCTTTGTTTTCATTTCTCCCATGTCTGTTCCTCGCTCCCCCCTTCCTTCTAGATAAACAGCAAGACAATGTTAAAGGAGGCTTCATACATCAGGAGCAGACCCATGTCACAGCACTGATTGCAGGACCCCCAGAGCAGCCCTATAGGCGTCTGCTGAGGTTTCTTCTATTGTACCGCGCTACGGATTAGGTTGGTGCTGTCACACTTTACGTATTTATACCTCAGTCTCTTTATAAAACATTGTACATTCATATTTCACATTCTCTATATAAAGCGGTAACGCTATAAAAATATTCAGTGTTTATTATGTTTTATGTGTAGGACATTGAATATTCTGTATATAAGATATGGCAGTAGTAAATGACATCAGTACAGGGCAGTCTTTATATCAGCTATAGTGTATATGAGGTGATACAGATGATTTATACTCCTTAGCCCTTTAAGGGTATGGTATGGCGGTATTATTGAAATCAGTACAGGGCAATCCTTATATCAGCTATAGTGTATATGAGGTGATACAGATGTTTTATACTCCTTATCTTTTTAAGGGTATGGTATGGCGGTATTATTGACGTCAGTACATGACACTCCTTATATCGGCTATATGGTATATGAGGTGGCTGATGTTTTATACTCCTTAGCCCTTTAAGGGTATGGTATGGCGGTATTATTGACGTGAGTACATGACACTCCTTTTATCAGCTATATTGTATATGAGGTGATGCTGATGTTTTATACTCCATGGCCCTTTAAGGGTATGGCATGGCGGTATTAATGACATCAGTACAGGGCAATCCTTATATCAGCTGTATTGTATATGAGCTGGCAGTGATATTTTATACTCCTTATCTCTTTAAAGGTATGGTATGGCGGTATTAATGACATCAGTACATGATACTCCTTATATAAGCTATACTGGATATGAGGTTACACTGATGTTTTATACTCCTTATCTCTTTAAGGGTATAGTATGGTATGGCGGTATTATTGACATCAGTCCTTCTATCAGCTATATTGTATATAAGGTGAGGCTAATGTTTTATACTCCTTGTCCCTTTAAGGGTATGGCGGTATTATTGACATCAGTACAGGGCAATCCTTATATCAGCTGTATTGTATATGAGCTGGCAGTGATATTTTATACTTCTTATCTCTTTAAAGGTATGGTATGGTGGTATTAATTACATCAGTACATGACACTCCTAATTTCAGCTATACGGTATATGAGGTGATACAGATGTTTTATACTCCTTATCTCTTTAAGGGTATGGTATGGTGGTATTAATGACATCAGTACATGACACTCCTTACATCAGCTATACTGGATATGAGGTTACACTAATGTTTTATACTCCTTATCTCTTTAAGGGTATAGTATGGTATGGCGGTATTATTGACATCAGTCCTTCTATCAGCTATACTATATATAAGTTGAGGCTAATGTTTTATACTCCTTGTCCCTTTAAAGGTATGGCAGTATTATTGACATCAGTACAGGACAGTCCTTATATTACTCTGATGTTTTATACTCCTTAGCCCTTTCAGGGTATGGTATGGCGGTATTATTGACATCAGTCCTTCTATCAGCTATATTGTATATGAGGCAATGCTGATGTTTTATACTCCTTAACCCTTTCAAGGTATGGTATGGCAGTATTAATTACATTAGTACAGGACACTCCTTATATCAGCTATACAGTATGTGAGGTGATACTGATGTGTTATACTCCGTATCCATTTAAGTGCATGGTATGGCAGTATTATTGACATCAGTACATGACACTCCTTATATTAGCTATACAGTATAAAGTAGGAGGTGACTGATGTTTTATGCTCCTTAGCCCTTTCAGGGTATGGTATAGCGGTATTAATGACATTAGTACAGTTCTTATATCAGCTATATTGTATATGAGGTGACACTGACATTTTATACTTAACCCTTAAAGAGTATGCTATGGTGGTATTATTGACATCAGTAAATGGCACTCCTTATATCAGCTATACGGTATATGAGGTGACTCTGATGTTTTATACTCCTAATCCCTTTAAGATTATGGTATGGCAGTATTAATGACATCAGTACAGTCCTTGTATCAGCTATACGGTATATAAGGTGACACTGACATTTTAGACTCCTTATCCCTTTAAGGCTTATGTTCATACACCTCAGATACCTTGCAGAAATTTCTACTACTGAATATCTGTTCCACACCTGTAAGTAGAGTAATTTCTGAATTTTTACAAACTCCATTCAGATCTATAAAACGGTTGTGGAATTTTCTCCAGCATGTGAACCTACCCTTACTACTAATCCATGCTTTAAAGAGTTTTCACTTCTCCTGTTCCCCTGTCATTACATCTCTACCCTAATACCCGTTTTCAGCTGTGGCACGTATATAAGAATTAATGGGAAGTAATTAGCTATTGGTATTTCAGCCTAATTGCTCATCGCTGGAAGGAGCTGATTTCTGCTGGTTCCTCTCCCTGGAAAGTGTTGACAGTGATCTGAAGTCACATATTATGCTGGGGAAGGCAGCATGCTAATGGTGGTGAAACAGTTAACGCTGTCAGGCTGAAGATTAAGCGAAGCCTTCAGGTCACGTGACTGTGCCTGCGCGGAGACCAGCGAGGAAGGGGTTACCGCAGCTTGCAGCTCTGCCCTGCGTGCACCTCGCGGGCTTTTCTGGAGAGGGAGACGGAGCTGTCCCTCACAGACACGTGCAGCATTCTCCTACCAAAGGGCCCCACACGAGAGGTCGCTTTGATGTAGAGAGGCTTCCACCTCCAGACATGAAAGGCTTCCCTTAGCAGCTGGCTGTATCACCTTGTGAGGGAAGTGAACATTTCACATGGGAAGAGGAGGGACTTACCAGGGGGCAAGACTCAGTCACAGCCCAAACCGTGTCCCCTCAACTCTCCTGACCAGTGCCTGCAAGAATTAACTCCTTCATTTCCATCTCTGTGCAGCTTGCAGGAGATGAAAGGAAACGCCCCCCTCACCATAAACAAACTGCATGTTCCTACCACAAACAAGGGAACCTTTCATGCTCCATTGTTGTCACTGTGTTTTTCTACATGCCATGGGTTAATAGGTACAATATAGCGGTTAATCCGCTCTGAGAAGTTTGCTGCAAGGTTCTGGCTCTGGGGCGCGTAAATAAACAACTGCCTATTCAGATTAGTGAAGGAAGTGCGATGACGGCTGGAGGTTCTGCAGCGGCGAGCTGAGGCTGCGCTGCCCAGAGACGGTGGGAGGTTGCAGCCAGAGCTCAACTTTCTTCCTGTTTCATTTTAGTGACGGTGCAGGGGAAGAGCAGCTTCGGGGGATTTGGCTGCTGGTTTTTTTTTTTTTTTTGCTCTCCACTTTCCTTCCTGAAGGTTTGGGAAAGAAAAGGGTGGGAGGGACGCAGGCAATAGCAAGGCTGTGTCAGCTTTGCATTCAGAGACCCGCCTAATTATTTGTTTCGATTGCATAGTGCTTCCCCTAGCCTGTGCAGCAGCAGCCGGGGTGTCAGAGCCGGCCTGGGTGATCGCTATCCGGCCTGCTCCGGGTGCAAAGTGCAGCCACAGGCATGAGCTTTCTGCGTGTCAGAGCAGTGCTGGGTCGAGGCTGGCAGTGCAACAGGACCTGGCCACCCAACTGTGCCGCGCGGCCCATTGTGGACATGTCTTACTCTCACCACTTTGTGGATTTTCACGGCTCTTCTATCCCCACCTTTATGAAAAAGCTGGTGGTCACTCAGCTGAGCCCAGACTTCAGAAAGGCGGTTACTTTAATGCCCAATGTGCCAGTGCCAGTTCCAGGGGATGGAGAGCTCCTCATCAGGAACCGGTAAGCAATTTATTACTGTATTCCACCTATACCTGGGCACATTAAGTTAAGCTGGCACGCCCCCATCAGCAGACCATAACCATTTATAACCTTTCACAATCAGCAGGCCTTTGCACTACAATCCCCATCGTGCACTGGAGATGACATCCCACACCTGCAGTGATCTGCACATATGTACAGCAGAGACCCTCACAGTAGAAAAGTTTCATGTCCACTGTTTTGTTTCTATCCCTCACAGGCCAGCTTCATTCTTTTCCTTCCTGTGATCCCAAAATAAGTTGTACCAGCCGCCATCTGGCGACTGTTAATTTTATTTTACCATCATTCTTTTCAGCACCCTGCCAGGTTCCGCCTTGTACAGACGCATGCCCTGACACTTCTGTCTAGCTGCCAAATGACAAGGCACTTTTTCTTACCTGGCATGCAGGAATAGTATATTTAGTGGGAGGGGTGTGATGCCGGCTGCTAGCACACGAGATACAGAGTGGCCGCACTGATAACCTAGAGATGGAGGCTGAAGTCCCTCCCAGTATCATGGAGAGCGAGGGGTGCTCATCCAGTGAGTTATGCCTCTCAGGGTGCCCTCGCCCAGTTGTCTCTCTTGCCCATCTCTATCATCCTGACCGCAAGTCGCCTTCCTTATCCCTGGGAGACGCAACCTACAGGCAGGAGGGCAGAAGTAACCCAAGTATTTCAGTGTCATATGTGTTTATTATTATCAGAGGAGACTTTTTATTCTTTGCTATACCGAGCAACCACAAGCCATGGATTTTCCGGCTCATTGTGATTTATTAAGCTATGTACTATAAAATATGTTGCATTTTTAAAAAGTTAACCCTTTGCTACTAGGTGTCACAGCCAGGCTAGGTTTTCAGATCCACAATAACGTGTGTGAATGAGGGGTAAAGATAGACCTACAGGTTAAGATGTTCCTCATTAGCACTGACAGTAAACGTCATATATGCGATGGAATAACAATATGACCTAATGTTCAAACACGTTTGTTAGTTCCTGGGGTATTTTTTTTTCCGTAGCAAATGGGAATATTTTCATCCTTCCAGCATCCCAAGCTAACTCTTGCAGGGCCCCAGGGAGGACAGACCCATATGCCACAATGCCACCCAAAAGAAATAATATCTGGACCATCCTCACAATTAACTGTTTAATCTCTGTACCAACTTTTCGCCTTCAGTTTATCCGTCCTTTGTGATTGTACATAAAGGTCATCAATACAACAGTATCATAGTAAAACTTTCAAAATTGTGTGTAATAAATAAATATATATTATATAAACACTATAGATATATATACACAAACATATAACATTTTACATGCGATTCTGTAACAAGGACCCCCAGAAAAATAAGGGTGTGGCATAGCTTTGCCGCCTTTTCTACATGACATGGAAGCACCTTTGGTAAGTCGCCATTTTCTTACAAGATAGTGAGTCGGCAGCAGCCACAAGTGTAAATACGCTGTGAACCTAAGCTAACCTCACGACTTGTTCCTCTGAATACAAGAGCACGTACAAGGATGCCCTAAATTATTCTTCTTGTCGTCTTTCACGTTTTTCTCATTTCAATTATTATATAAAAAAAATAACAAATTTGAATGCTTTAACGCTGATAATATTTTCACTTGTTTTTTGCTATTGGCATTGAAGGAAAAAGTTGCTTTTATGAATATTTTTGTAAAAATAATATTTTAAGTCCATAATCGGATTTCAGAGCTTTTTGATAATTTCCACTTCAGACTTGTCTGTTTTTCCTATATATATTAATATGATATATCTCAAGGTCTCTTTACTCTAAGCAAACAACCACGGAGACGGCTGTGTGTAACCTGTAGTAACAAATCTCTTCAGCATCACGTTACCTGTCTACGGGTGGTTAACAGATCTACTACACTTAAATGTTGGCATGGACCGATATAAATAACGCAGCCTCCTCCATGGCTGTTCACAATCTAATTGCCTTAAAAATAATTTCACGATAAAGACCAGAGATTCGGAATGAAATTTAAGTGATTACATAATTACGCAGTTTAACAACTGTTTCATAGGCTTGCTGATTTTTCTTGAAAACGTGCGAGCAATTGGAATTAAATATGCACATATTATTAGGTACAGATTACTAGTACCAACCAATTAATGTATTTTTTTTTTTTTTCATTGTGCCAGTTTTAGAAATATTGACTGTCATTTTGAAAATGTTTACAATTATGAAGGAAACATATTGTAAATTTATTCCAAACACGTACATTAGATAGACAGGAAAGTTCCCTTTATTACAAAGTGCGACTTTATGACAGCCTACAGATACGTTTCTCACATCTTAAATGGACACAATAAATGTACAGTGTTACACAAATGCTGAATGATCCCGCGTTTTAGGTCTTAGCAGGTATTTAGCAGGATGGTAAGTATTGAGAGGGTACTTTAAATATTTTTTATGCAAATCGATGCTACTCGTGGGTATTCTGAAACATTTCCTCCACAATGACTACACTAATAGGGATATTCCTCCTGGAGAGGGTCAGCAGGCATTTTAACATATGGTTGTATTAATTATTTTCATCCTGCCTCGTTAGATGTTCCACAACCCTTAAAAGTATAGAAGGAGAGAGCTGAGGGAGTTTGTAATAGTTTCTTAGCTGAAATCCATACCTTGAAGCACCTGGAGGCAACCTGAAGAACGTGACCTCTTCTATCAGCTGGTGGCTACCTGAAGTTATTCCTGTCCACTTTCCACGAGCATCATTTTGCCTATGCTAATACCATGCTTATCACCCATGAAGGAGAGGAATTTCTTGCCCATAACTTTCCTCTGATGAAGACAGGTCTTGATTGTTTTTGGCCTCAGTACATGTATTTGTATGTTGCATGTACCAACCCTTCGCTCTCCCTTCCAAGTCTATATATTCAATTTGATTCGGATCTACTTTGTTTAGACTCGAAGAAATGAACAGATTCTGACAGCAGAAGTCGTCTTGTGCTTTCTAGATCTGGGTGAAAAGTGCTAGCTCTGTAACCTAGAACTGCTCCCCACCCTCCTGATTTTATCGCTCACATTTACTTTTAAGAAATTCATTTATTTCAGTTTAATTTACGGTTTCTATCACTATAAACTTTTTTTTTTTTTCCAGTTTTGCCTGTGCAAATCCCAGAAATTAAATGGATCTTTCTTTTAGTGACCACAAAGTGACCCATCATTGTCGAGGAAGGTGCAAACAAAAGGTGGGCATACCAGGCTGTGATTTATTATTATTTCCCAGCAATTAACCCCTTTTACAGTGGAAGGTGCCTGCAGCTTGTTTGCTGACACTTCAAACACTATGCGGGTTAATCTGCTGTGCCCCTACCTCTCCCCCCTCCACCAGCTTCCTCAGCCTCCCCCCTTTCTCTCTTTCAAAGAGGCTGGGTAGAAATGGGAGTGTTCCCTCTGGTCACTCAGTCCCGGGTGTGTCTGTAGTGTGTGTACACTATATAGAGCATTAAAATGAAGACTGTAGAGGGTTAATAGTTACGGCGGCATCTCCCTGCAGTCACATTATTTAGCATATGATACCACGTGTATATTATAGTTCTACCTTAATGGTTGCAACAAAATATTTGGATCCTGTGAATTTGACCATAATCATTCATCTTTTTATTTGTTTAGCACCAACATATTCCATAGCGTGGTATTCACCCCCAGCAGCCCAGAATTACTCACTATTTGCGTGATGCAATATGTAAGAATGAATTCATTACTGTCACCTATAGTATACATACATTCCAGAAGGATCCGCTGTTTTTGCATCAAACCATAAATAATGATTGTTTTAAGTCAGTCACATCTAAGGTGCATTGACTGTACATTTTTATAACTTACTCCTTAGATTTGGTTGGATTCGTCAGTGCAGTTACATCACCTTTGGCATATCATGATGTTCCATTTAAGTAGCGGAGTAACTTATGAAAATGTACAGTCAATGCCCCTTAGAACCGATATGTACCATGTTAGGGGATTTAGTGCACCCTTCATATTGTGACTGGCCTACATGTCAGTTTTGATAAATCTCTATTGTGTATAACAACTCTTAGGGCATGGCCACACGTCAGGTTTCCTCAGCCAAAAACCAGTGAATTCAAAAAGTCACTACTGGTTTTGTCTTCCAAAACTGCATCAGGAAACCTGACCGTGTGGCCGTAGCCTTATATGCTTTGAAAGAACATTAATAGTGAATACGTAAATTTCATTCAAAACAGAACTGACACAGATTTGGTAAATTCAGTGCCATTGTGGTAGTGCGCTATAGTAATGTACATTATATGCGTAGCATACCCATTCTTACATAAATTAATAGATTTTTTTTTTTTACTCATAAGTGTAGGCCAGGTTCACATAGAACATACCTATTGCAATAAAAAAGTAAAACTATGAACAAAATGTTTATTTAAAGTCATGTCAAACAGCAGTTTTGGAAGCTAAAACCAGTGAATTCAAAAACGAGCAGAAGTCGTACCTGTCCTTTATATTCTCCCTTCTTTTATGATCTACTCCTGGTTTTTGGCTTCCAAAATGGCATGGAGAAACCTTATTGTGTGGTCGTACCCTTATATGCTTTACAAAAGCATACACAGGGAACACGTGAACTGCACGCAAAACAGAACTGATTTGTTAAAATGACCACCGGTGGTCAATGCCATTGTGCTAGTGCGTTATGGTGCTGTACTTTATTTGTGTAGCATACCTATTCTTACATACATTGAGATTAACGTGTTTGTGGCGCACCACAGTGGTCTTTTCAGTGCTACATCTGCAATGTAGATTTTCTGATTCTCCTCTTAATCTGTGAGGCCCATCGAAAATACAGAAACGTCAAATCCAAAAAATTCTAGACACTTTTTGGAAGTATGTTATATTCTGTGGGATCTGAAATAAAACTCTTGGATACTCAAATTACATAATTCTTTTTCATGCCTTTGTCCATTTGCTGCGTGTTGAAAAGTGAATAAGGCGATTGTCTTTTTGCAGTAACGTTCTTTATTCCGTTATCATCTAAGTTCTACAACATTTATATCAGCTTTGTCAATTTATTAAGAAATTATACAGTAATCCGTTCTTTGCCCCATATAGCCACATAGCACTGGGTTCACTTGGTGCAAAGGGATTTTCCATTCATTTTTCATACATGGATTTTTAGTATAAATATTTTATGGTAGCATATTTTTATGTATAATTTTTACTCATAATTTTAGGCCAGGTTCACATAGAACATGCCTATTGCAGTGAAAACATATATTTAAAATTGTAAACAGGATATTTCTTAAAGGGAACCTGTCATCTCCGAAACACCCCCTGAACTAGAGTAAGCGGTGTATAGTGTAAGTGATGCTGAATCCGGTTATGTAATTTTTATCTTCATACTCACTTCCACTCCGACGCTGTGCTCCCACAAACCTGCAGTAAAATGCACTCACTGGACTCCGGTGCTCACTCACATAATGAAGAGGACTCAAAGAAGAGTCCTCTCAATGCATTTTACTGCTGGTTTGTGGGAGCACAGCGTCAGAATGGAAGTGAGTATGAAGATAAAACTTACATATTCAGATTCAGCATCACTTACACTGTATACCACTTACTGTAGTTCAGGGGGTGTTTCGGAGATGACAGGTTCCCTTTAAGTCATGTCAGTCAACAACCTACCTGCAGCCCTGTCATCTAGAGTCAACTGCATTGTGTTTGACTCTATCTAAGGGATTAATTACACTGACCGATGTTGGGGCAGGGTGAGCATCGATGGGTGATATCGCACCCGAATGTGGGAGGAACGATCGCTACTGCACTTGTTCCTCCCATATTCAGTTCTGTTGAGCATTACACAGGGAGATGTGCTGGCAACAAGTGAGCGTTTACGTGTTTATCGGAGAATTATACGGGCCAGTTATTGGGAACTAGCATTTCTGTCTCTTGTTCCCAATACTTGGCCCAAAAATCATGAATTCTAATAGCGCATTACAGCCTTGTTAACACAATGCGGTTGCCGTGTTTATTTCAGTTTCAACTTAGTTTTAAACCTAAACTAAATATAGCTAGATCTGGGAGAGTGAACCATTTGGTCACTTGGGCATCTTTACATTGATAGAGGCCTGCCTTGTAAACTTCAGGTGGGACCGACACTTTAAGAACTTGACAGAGGTAATTGAGGACCTACATATTTTTTAGTGAATATTTACATGGGTGGGGAGTTGCAGCCCATGGTCTTTTCAGTAACGTCATACTGGGGTTGTGTCGTCATGCTGCAGGAAGAAGCTTGTGATGTCACGTGGGCCAAGTGACTAAGGGCACCCTGGCTGATAGCATTCCATGAGTAAGTTTCATGTCTCCCTGGATAAACCCTTTAGTAGATTCGCCCCTTGTTTTTACACCCTGTGAAAAGGTTTTTTTTTCTATTTGGGTAGGGAACAAATTTGCTAATTAAACAGGATGAACAAATGATGAAGGCTTTTTTTTCTTTCCTGTTGAAGAAGAGGATCCAGATGAATCCTGTTTTTGTACAAAAGAATCAGCCAATTACATAGCCGACTTGTTTAAATGTGCTCTTTTTCTTCTATTCTTGAAAAAAACAGCATCTTTCAGATGGATGCAAAAGCCTGGTGTGAACAGGGCTTTATTACAGAAGTCAAATATTATTTTGTGACTGAAAATGTGATAAATAGTGAGAGTCAGGAACAGCTACACACCATGCAGGTCTTCCCAGATTATTACTTTAATCCACAGTGTTGTGAAATTATGGGAATATCTCCAGCCACAATTTAGTGACTAGACGTTTAAGAGTTGCATCTCTTCTAAAGAGGACAAGAACTAGTCTATGAATTTGTAGTGAGCCAGCAACACGTTTTGACTCCAAGGGCTCATTCACACGACCGTATGAATGGGTCCACAACAGTGCCGCAATTTAGTTGAATGGGTGCGGACCCATTCACTTCAATGTGAACGCAAAATATTCGGACAGCACACCGTGTGCTGTCCATATCCACTGTTCCGTTCCGCGCCCCCCGCAAAAATATAGAGCATGTCTAATTTTTGTTCGCAATTGCGGACAAGAATAGGATTTTCTATAATGGGCCTTCCGTTCCGCAAATTGCGGAACACACATGGGCAGCATCCATGTTTTATGCATCCGCAATTTTATTGGTATTATTACTAGAGATGAGCAAAGTTCGATTAGGCTGCTTCACCAAATTTCACAAAGAAATTCACTTTGTGACGAACTACTTCGTCCTTGCCCCATCATTGAATCCCTCAGATGTCGTGTTTATCGCTGATTTAGGCATCTGGGATGACCATTGAGAGCTGTCGGGTTAATCTGTTAAAAAAATTAAATAGAAAATACTTACCTTATCCATTTGATTGCAAACAGCCCATTGCAGCCATCATACTTGAAGATCCAGCACAGTGCGTGATGACGTCCTATGTCACCGTGCATGAGATTTCATGCGAGATCTTCAATAAAGATGGCTGCAGAGGACTCTTCACACGCAAATGGATGTGGTGAGTAGGAATGTTTTTTTTGTTTTACAGCCATTTTAGGGTAAAATGATCACCAAGAAGCACAAGGAATTTCGACTTTGTGGCAAATCAAATTTTCCCTGAAAATCGGATCCAAGTCAACTTCGATTCGGTCAACACTAATTATTAATTCTTTTATTATTAGCAGTAGTAATAGTATTAATCCTCCATCAAATGAGTGAAACATACAGAATGAGGGAATGAAGTTGAACTCTGCTAGAAATGGATTTATGGACTATATTTTGGGTCTGTTGGTCCAAAATAGGTTGTTTATGTGAAAGGTCAAAAGAAAATGACAAGAATGATGCATGTAACCAGAAAGGCCATAATTAATTTAAAGTATGTGCAATCTTGTAGAGCACACATAATGACCATTGCTCTGAAGAAACTCTGTCGTAAACCTATATGGAACTATAAATCTATCTTGCCTGGTGTCAAAGGTAAAGACTGTGCAATTGGTATCAGGAAGCATTCCCATCTCCATTACTCCACTACCATCAATGTCTGAATCATGCAACATATCTAAACATTTTTGCTGACCAGGTGCATCTCTTCAAGGTCACTGTCTTTCCTGCATCTCAGGATAAAATGGACAAAATGGAACATGACAATCACTTTTGCATAGTTCAATGGTTTACACGGTCCCTTGACCTCATTCCTTTACAGCACCATTGGAATGAGGCATAAAAAGTTCATAGCGTATACCCTCTACCATATAACTTGCAGCCAATGCAAGATGTCATAAGCACAAGGGCAACTATCCTTGTGTAATATGGAAGATGAAATGAGCTTGTGCTGCTTTTTAGTGACTTGTCTACCATATTGGGAAATAAGGGTCCATTCACACGAACGTATATTTGCGGGCCCGCATTACTGCGGACCCGCAAATATACGGGGGCCGCCCGACGTGTGCTCCGCAGCGCTCGGAACACACGACGTGTGACCCCATTGAAAATGTCTATACTTGTCCGTGCGCATGGACAAGTATAGGACATGCTTCAAAAGAGCCGCGGCACGGAGCTAGCTCTAGAGGTGAATGGGGCCTCATCTATTCCCGCATTTTTGCGGATAGATATAGCCTCATTCACACGGTCGTGTGAATGGGGCCTAAGAGTGTTGGGTAATGGGGAAAACATTTTGAGGAGTAATGTAAAGTTAATTCATGCAGCCTAGGGCAGCGATCAGAACCACCACAGCTGTTGTCCAGTACTAACTTATATGGTGGTTGCAAGAACAGTCAAACATGCATGCTGGGAGTTGTAGTTTGACAACAGCTGGAGTGGTAGAGGTTTGCTGACCTATGATCCTAGGGCAACCACAAATGCCATGTATGGTTGGGTTAATACTTGCTTTTATCTAGAACAGGGGTCTCAAACTTGACCAGATATTGTTAATAGAATATAGAACCACATATCATTAACTTCCAGTGACGTCTCCTCTGATGTAGATGTTCTCATTTCTCATCTGACCAGATAGCCTTGACAAATTCTTTCAGTCTCATCTTGTCTCTGCAGAGTTTGACACACAGAAATCTTAGGTTCCTCACTTTTCCATCATTCTCCCCCTCCTGATGCCCCAACATCGTCTTCCTGCTGACTCCTAATACTGTGCCTGCTCTGCTTCACAATGCCCACAAATACGATACTGCAAAAATAATATTGCCATACAGATAGTCCCATCACATAGTAATAGTGCTTCCACACTGCCCTTAATGACCCGTGCAGTGCCATCAATAGTGATAATGCTCCCCAAGAGTGCCCCCATTAGTAGCAATGCCCTCCATATTGTGCAGAATAATAATGCCCCCACAGTACGCCAGTAGTAATTATGCAACCATGGGGCCCCAGTAGAAATAAGACACCCCCCCCCCCTGCATAGGCATCACCGTGACTTCCTGCTCCATTCTACTTCCTCGTAGACTTTAGGCCATAGGCTTCTGTGACCCGCCATAAACTGCCATTCGCTACATTAAGGTGAGATGCCGGACCCCTGATCTAGAAGCTGTAAATTCACTCGTGTAGATTTGGCACACTTTTCCATCTTGGTTTTAACAAACCTATGAAGGCAATTTCAAATGGAGTCAGCCTATATTACCAAATAGAAATTCCAGACTGGCCAGTCAGATGCCATATTTTTGGCAGTAGATACCCCTAGAAGCATGGTGTGCTACATGGTGATTTTTCTACGTCATAAAACGGGCATAATGGCAGCATTGGTAAATTTCCTTCTATATGATTTACATGGAACTCTCTTTAGATTAGAACACTGAACATTGAATGGATTTTGAGGTTATTATAAATCTTTTGGGTGGTGATGTTGAGATAAAAGATAATTCAATTAATATGTGCAGCCCACCATTCTTAGTCAATAAAGCAATATTTGGATTCCTTACGGTGGTTAATTGGGATTTATCAGTGACCTCATGGGATGCAGTTACTCATTATTACATGCAGATATTTGTATTTCATTCTTTTTTATTATAGCCTTTAACACCAAGCATATTACAAGAATGTTGTGTACCGGTTATAAAATTCTACTATAATGCTTTGAAGATGGAATTGTACTGTTTAATATTTCTTCTTTCCTTGCCCCTAGATACATTGGCATCAATGCATCGGACATAAACTTTGCATCTGGCCGATATGAAATGTCTGGAAAGCCTCCCTTTGATGTTGGATTTGAAGGAATCGGTGAAGTAGTAGCCCTAGGGCTCAGTGCTAGTAAAAATTTTGCAGTTGGCCAACCTGTAGCTTATGTGAAAAGTGGTTCTTTTGCTGAATATACAAATATACCAGCTGATATAGCTGTTCCTGTTCCTGTAGTAAAACCAGAGCTTTTAACTTTGCTTATCAGTGGCACTACTGCTTACATCAGTCTCAAAGAGTTTGGGTACTTGTCTGAAGGAAAGAAGGTCCTGGTGACTGCTGCTGCTGGTGGAACAGGACAATTTGCCGTACAACTTGCAAAAAAAGCCAAATGCTATGTTATTGGGACATGTTCTTCCGAAGAGAAGGCTGGATTCCTGAAGTCTATAGGCTGTGATCTCCCAATCAACTACAAATCTGAAAAAGTGTCTTCAGTTATTAAGAAAAAAATTCCAGAGGGAGTAGATGTTGTATATGAGTCTATTGGAGGGGAAATGTTTGACACATCAGTCAACTGTTTAGCAACAAAGGGTCACCTTATCATAATTGGTTTCATTTCCGGGTATCAGACATCTAGTGGTATTTCGCCCACAAACTCTGGGGCTTTACCTGCAATTTTGCTACGCAAATCTGCAAGTGTTCATGGTTTTTTCTTGACCCATTATATGAATGAATACAAGGATGCATTAATAGATTTGGTGAAGATGTACCACAGTGGAAAACTGGTGTGTGAGGTAGACAGTGGAGAACAATCACCAGAAGGCAAGTTCATTGGTTTGGAGTCTGTATTCCGGGCTGTAGATTATATGTACACAGGGAAAAACATTGGAAAAATTGTAGTCGAATTACCTCACCTTGTCAACAGCAAGCTGTAAAAACAGAACAATGATATAAATCACTTTGAAAATGTGATTTCTGCCGGGAAATGTCTAAAACATGTCGTTAATGGATAGTGTATTAAAAAAATCATATGTAGGTGTTACTAAAATGTTTTCATTCAACAATAAATAGCTTAGTAAATTTTAGGATACCTCATTGATATTGCACGAATTAACCTCACAAGTGCCTAAATAAAGGGTGGATTATTAAAAAAGGCAAGAATAATGTACTGTACCTGATTTTTTGTATGTAGGTATTATTAAAGTGTTTTCATTCAACAACAAATGGCTTATGAAATTTTAGGATACCTCAATGAGATTGCATCCATTGACCTCACAAAAATAATAAATTGTATTTTTGCGTAAAGGAAAATGTTTTTCTTTGTAATTTAAAAAAAAATAAAATAGTAATAAAATCTTATATTTAATATAGGAATTGCTGCTTAGACATGTTTTCATATTTTTGGCATATTTCAGTCCTGTGGTAAAATAAAACCATATGCAATAATATCAGTGGAGATTTTTCTTTATTCTAAAGTCACACCTGGCTCCTCTACTTTTTTTCTTTTTTTCCCGCAACTCTAGTACATAAACTCATCTGAATGTATAAAGGTCTTGGTTTAAGAACATAATAATCATTTGCATCAGTAAACCAATCGGTAAAAAATTTGCTACTACCATAAGGTCTTTTACAAAAAAAAGGGACTTAAAGGATCCAAAATAAATTTCTACTGCGTTCTGCTTAACAATACTTTGCTTCAATTGTGGAACTTAACAAGCTGATAATTTTCTTTCAGACATCAAACAATTGCCCAATTACTAGGAAAGCAACAGACATAGACTTTGGTCAAGCTCCAGATTTTTAACTCTTTGTAGATTTGAAGCAGTCAAACGTATGTTTTAGATTTGGCCGCTTAGTTAATATTTTGATAACTTTTTGACCTGTGCTTTATGTACTAGTATTACAAAGCTTGCTAAATATCATAGCGAAATTCTGAAGCCACCAGTCTGCATTTGATCTATTCTGCACTATTTCCTTACTGCAGTCGGCAATGCTCTGTACACAGGTATAATTTTAGAATTTTGTTTGCCCTTTGTGGTAATAAATGGTTGCAGCTTTCACTTTTTTCCCTTTGAATCAGAATCACATGTCTACATTTTACGTTTTTTTTCCCCCTCAGCCAGCCAAAACCCAGATATTCTTCACATTTAATTGTCCTGCTGGAATGTCGTAATGCCTTTTCAAATTAAGGTAGATCCCCACCAGGATATTTTTTAAAGGGAAGCCTGGCCAAGTATAACAGTCCTGTCATGTGCAAATATTATAATTATAGTTTCAGAGTTTTCTTTTTATTTTTCGTTTTGTCTTAATGACATTTAACGAGTGTATTTTTGAAATGTTTTTTTTCTTCCCTCAGCAAACCTGTTCTGCCATTGAGTGCTGATAGTATCTATTTTACAAGATTTACTCATTTTCAAGATTCCTAATGCAGTAGCTAGCATGCATGCACAACAATACAATTTATATGGTAAATGGAACCAAATAATGACTTTACTGAATGTTATGGCTCAGCTGAAGGAAAATGTCACAGTAAATAGCTGCCAAATTATGGATCGTGCCAAAGTGTCACAACTGCACTAAAGACAAATGGCAAGGAAGGTTATTGCCATTGTGACACCTCTGAATTATGAAACTGAAGGCTATCCTCTTGTTAAGCATTTTATGCCCTCATTACAGTAAAGGGTTGTTTGGAGGATAGTTGTAATAACCACTTTAAAGAATGCAGGCATTCAGTGGCGTCCTCGCTGTATGTATATCAGTACAATTTGAATGCAGACTTGGGCTTTATGTAGGCATACAGTACAGTGTTTGCATAGAAATTGGTATAGAAAGTCTAATGCATAAATATCTTTATAAAACCATACATGACAAAAATAAGATGGAGCACTCATGTATACCAATGTGGATCCGTTTAATTCTAACATACGTTACAAAAAAGGTGGTATTACTTGATTACAATAGTCTTAGCAGCTGGCATGATGTACGTGCCAAATCACCAGATAACTATTACATACCAAAAATGAGATTTGATAACTAAGGGATATAATATATCTAAAATGTAACTGTACAGCATGAAAATAGGTTATAGTTCGACATGAATGGTCAAGTGATGTAGGCATTTTGATTTCTTGTGGACCAGATTTTGCATCAGTAAGTTGTTTTAATTCTGGACAACCCCTTTTAATGACGAACTGGCAACCGAAGTAAAGTATAAAATTAGCCATAAGGCTCATACACACAAACGTATTTTCTTTCCGTGTCCGTTCCGTTTTTTTTTTTTTCTGGCATTCATTTCAATGGGTCCTCAAAAAAAAACTGGAGTTACTCCGTGTGCATTCCATTTCCGTATATGTCTGTTCCGCAAAATAATAGAACATGTCCTATTATTGTCCGCATTATAGACAAGGAAAGGACTGTTCTATTAGGGCCCAGCTGTTCCATTCTGCAAAATACAGAATGTACACGGACGTCATATTTATTTTCTGCTGTTTTTTGCGGACTGCAAAATACATAAGGTCGTGTGCATGAGCCCTTACTATTTGATTGCTGGCCATCAACATGCCTGACTTTAAAGGGGTTATCCTATGATTAATGTAAAAAAAAAATGAAAATCAGAGATCATATAGAACACGACAATGTCTTTCTAACAAAGCCCAGTACCTCACATGGATCCAGAGATCATCCCATTCATTGTTCCAATTGTTCTGTTAGATTTATATCAAGCTGGGGGGGGGGGCAGGTCCTTTCTCAGGGGTGTGTCTTTTTTGTTGCAGCTGGTGGAAGTTGAAGTATGGAACTGAGCATGTGTGTCCATCTCGCAGGACAGAGAAATTAGAAAATGAGCAAACAGCAGGTGGCGCTATATAGATTTCATTGAATAATTCAGTAGCTATAATACATTTTTAACTACACACAGTTACAAAAAGTATTCAGATCCAGGTGCTGGTTTAAAAACGGTAGAATATTTTAATTGGAAAATCCATGTAATAAAACAGACAAAAAAAAACTTATTTGGAGGGGGGATTTAACTTATTAAAAAAACTAATGCTAATGGATATCAGTCGGCTTCCTCCCAAATAATCTGTGAAACGGCCCTAGTCTGTGTATTTTGGTGAAGGAAATTACACTGTGACACCACTTAAGGGACTGATGCGAGTGATAATGGTCTCTACAGAACTGGGAATATGGTAGTGCTATAAAGGTAACAGGAAATGAGTCTTTTTCATAGGCCAGGAAAGCATGCTGTATTTTTAAAGGGGTTGTGCGGTGCTACAATAGGATAGGTATAGTATAAGTATCTGATCAGGGAGGGTCAAACTCTCTGCCCCCCACAGATCAGCTGTTTAAAGAGGTAGTGGTGCTCATTCGAGAGCTGCTTCCTCTTCATAATTACCTAAGCGTTGTCTCCTTTGTAGAGGCGGCACAGTGTGATTATAAGTCCCATTCAAGTGAATGTATTGTAATTACACTGCAGCACCACTTCAAAGGAGATGACACGCAAGTGATTTTGAAGAGAAAGCAGCCCTCGCATGATCATTAGTGATCAGTGGGGCTGCTGGGAGTCGGCAACCTGCCAATCTGATATTGATTACCTATCCTGAGAATAGGTCATCAATATTGTAGCACTGCACAATCCCTGCACACGATGTAGATTACGCCCGGTTATTTCACAGAGAATATTGCACATAAAAACTGCAGCATAATACAGTAACAGCAAAGTATATGAGATTTGACAAATCTCACGTACACTTTACTTTTTCCTTCCGTGTGGAAATTGACCTGTTGTGCGGATATTAAAAACCACAGCAGTTCAATTGTTTGATACCACACCTTCTGTGCAGTGGTTTTCCCAATAGACTTCTATGGAGTTTTTAAAGAAGGTCCACACGAATATGCTCAACAAAAAGTGCATAAAACCTGCACAAAAATGCACCAATGTATGTGCGTTTTTGTGATTTTCTGTATACAAATCTGCACCATGTTTGGGTTCACCAAAACCCAAAAAGTTTTTTAATATAACGTAGCTTCATTGAATGGATGCAAAATGACTTGTTCTTATCAGTCTGAATAATCTGCTATGGATAACAATTTGAAATTTATTTAATGCACTTATATAGCGCTACTATATTCCGCAGCACTTTACAGACATTAGCATCCATCTGTCCCCAATGGGGCTCACAATCAAAATCAGCCCCCTATCAGTATGTTTTTGGAGTGTGGGAAGAAACCGGAGTACCTGGAGGAAACCCACATAACACGGGGAGAACATACATACTCCATCCACATGTTGTCCTTGGTCAGATTCAAAACTAGGACCCCAGCACTGCTAACCACTGAGCCACCGTGCTGCCCATGGTGCAAATATGTATCAAAAATTCTACACTTTCATTGTTTGGTGTACAATTGAAATCATGTAGCACTAGAGGGTTAACAGTTTTACATACAGCAACTTGTGATAGAGTTTCAACATAGCAAAGTGCTAGCAGTAGTAATGGTTGCCTGCCAAGAAGGAAGGAAGAAAGGGAAATGTGAGACAACAGCTCAGATCATACATGTTAGTCACATTTTCACAAGTAGATAGGTCAGCTGTAATAAACAGTATGTATGCTTGTTTGTCTTCTGTTAGGTACTGTTCAGGGGGCAAGCACTATTTTTCTACCTATGTAGATGTAATATATTTGGTACTCACAATGCACATTATTTGGGCATGATGGCCATATTTTTTAAAGGTGAGGATTTTAACACTCCATAAATACATCACATACTGTAACATTAAAATATATATATATATATATATATATATATATATATATAGACAGAGGCACTTCCACTTAGCAGCGCTGGGGTCCTACTGTAGGTTCAAAATCCCACCATGGACAATATCTGCATGGAGTTTGTATGTTCTTATTGTGTTTGTGTGAGTTTCCTCCCACACTTCAAATACATACTGATAGGGAATTTAGATTGTGAGCTGCACTGGGACTGCAAGTGATAATAATATTTGTAAAGCTTTAAAGTGTTGTATAATATGTCAGTGATAGATAAAAGTGAGTACATTTTTCTGTATAGATCATTTATTTGGAAAGGGGGACCCTCACAAATCCCAAATCACATTTTACAACAAGTTTGGCTCAATGGGGGTTTGAACTTCCTGAGTATCCGGGTATATAAAACAGCTGCGGTGGTGGACTGGATCTCCAACACCTCCCATTTTACCGACTTCTCCTGGAAACAAAGTTGCATACCTAGAATAGCCCTCTCTAATTTGTTACATCTACACTATGAAATGATCCCAGATCAATGTAGATAAAACGTGCTCCTAATGAGGACCTCATGGGTGTGGCAAAGAATACATTGCAACAAAACTCTCCACCCCAGCCACTCTCTGTTACTTACCTTAATTGATATAACAAATCACAGTCCTGGTACGTTTTAACCAGTATATCAGATAAATGCGTGACACTATATTCAATAGCAAATCACAGAGAAAGTATCACCTAAAACATACCCTTTATTATTAATCTATTAAAAATAAATAATTCATTGGTATAAGTACACTTCTAGAAAAGAATACATAACCATGGGATGCCCTATCTGTGATAAGCAGGGATAACTTATAGTGCGGTCAGGTTAATAGATGTTAGTTGATAAAGGGAATGCTGTCCCTGACCATACCCTCTCTGGATACCCTGCCTAAAACGGAATAGCCGCCCCGACGGGCGATCCCGTATCAGGAACCTCCTACTGTCCCTTATGGGCCCTGATACAGAAAAAACCACCACCACAACCTACAATCACCCACCAGTGATGGAAAGAATGCAGAGAAAATAATAAAACAATTATGGATCAATCTGGTCCCAATATGACTTATGAGAATAATACTCCTATAGTCCTTAGTATACCTGGACAATCCCAGGAAAACGTCCCTAGTGTGCCTACGCGTTTCGCTTATATATAATAGCTCATCAGGGGACCACAATTCTATGAATCACAATAATATGACCAGAAAAATTTTTTGTAAGGATATCATACAATATAATGTTAGAACTATGTTCACATCATGATAGAAGGTGGTATAATAACAACGGCATCTTATATATCCATCAAATAACCACAGCCTACTGACTTTAATGTACCATCAAGGGCTGGTGGAAGTCTAAACAGTGATAACAATGGTAACTTATTTCAGTTTCCACTTAGCCTGAAATCAGGACATATGTGACCTCCTTCAGCCCTATATATATGGCAATGTAAACACCAAATAATGCGCCCACATTGGCATTGCTGATACTTCATATAAACTGACTGACGATCCAGTCAGTAGCTAATCAATGCACATTCAGATAATGGGCAGTCAGTACCAACTGCTGCCTATACTTGTGATTCAGTCATAACGACAGCTTCATGTGGAGCGCAGGGTCGGCGCCATTAACATGTGCGCGATGGCATGCTCGTCGTGGATGGATGGGCGGCAACAAAGAAAATTCAAACCACCCTTTATCGGGGTAGTGACGGCTCAATGCGTCTTGCCGTCAGATTGAAGTACCGCCCATTATCGCGTAACTACACAGGAGCGGGAGGTCACATGACCGCAACCTTCCCGGTCACGTGACTCCCTCCACTTCCCAGCAGCCGCCCATTATCGCGTAACTACACCGGAGTGGGAGGCCACGTGACCGCAACCTTCCCGATCACGTGACTCCCTCCGCTTCCTAGCAACCATCAACAATTCTGCGCCCTCCACTATCCAACATCTACTGGGGCTCTTAATTGATATAATCCTGACTTTCAAAATGGTTGGGCGCATAAGACTCTATATACCTGGCGTCGAGGGAGGATACATTGTTTACAACAGCTAATAGATATGGAATCTCATACTCCTCTCACACTTTTGCATTTCCACAGTAAATTTTCTAATTCTCACATATCATTCTTTCCCTATTTACAAGCTCAAAGCTACAGTGCTGTGAAAAAGTATTCCTACCTCTTGAACCTCTCCACATTTTTTTACATTGCACCTACAAACTTCATTGGGATTTTATGTGATAGACCAACACAAACTACCAAGCATGTGTGAAGTGAAAAGAAAATTTTGGGGGGTACTATGTTTTCTTGGGGAGAGAGCACCTTAGCCTTTGTGAGGAGACTTATAAGCCATACATGCTCCTCTGGAATTCTGGGAAAAAGATATACAAATGAGCTTTTAACAAGCTCTGCCTCTGATGCCACCAGATGTAAGGCACCTTTCACACGAGCGTGACAGATTAGGTCCAGATGTGTTCAGGAAAACTCGCACCATTTTGCAAGCAAGTTCAGTCAGTTTTGTCTGCATTTGCGTTCAGTTGTTCAATTTTTTCCGCGTGGGTGCAATGCGCTTTGATGCGTTTTTCACGCGCGTGATAAAAAACTGAAGGTTTACAAACAACATCTCTTAGCAACCATCAGTGAAAAACACATTGTACCCGCACTTGCTTGCTGCATTTACTTCTATGGGACCAGGAAAACGCAGAGTATAGAACATGCTGCGTTTTTCACGCAACGCAGAACTGATGCGTGAAAAAAAACGCTCATTTACACAGACCCATTGAAATGAATCATGCATTGCACCCATGCGGAAAACTCGCTCGTGTGAAAGGGGCCTATGGCAGTTATCCTACAAGTCAATGTTTGACTCTTTAAATAGGTCTTGAGCCAAAAATCAGATATTAATGGGAGTTTTTCACCTGTTTTTATCTAATATAACTAAGAGCACTGCCCCACAGAAGATTGCATACACATCCCAGACATACCTGTGTGCACTGTGTGTCTGTATTCCATGTCTAGGAAAAGCACTTTTATTCTGCTGGAAAACAACTCCCAAGTGCCCGGCTCTGCTGCTTCAAGTGCTCAAAGCAAACTAGACTGAAGAGCGGAGGGCTGCCTTAGCTGCTCATATCTTGGGATTGGTAGCAGATGGAAAAATGGTTCTGATACCAAAATCACGTCATTATATCTAGTATATCAGAAGATATAACTGTTAGAATTTGAGTCAGGAGAGAAAGCTGTTTTTAGTTTCACTTTCAGCCGGGCACTTGGGAGCTGTTTTCCTGCAGAATAAAAGTGCTTTTTCTTAAAGGGAACCTGTCATATCCGAAACACCCCCTGAACTAGAGTAAGAGTTGTATAGTGTAAGTGATGTTGAATCCGAATTATGAAAGTTTTATCTTCATACTCACTTCCATTCCGACGCTGTGCTCCCACAAACTTGCAGTAAAATGCACTCACTGGACTCTTCTTTGAGTCCTCTCCATTATGTGAGTGAGCACTGGAGTCCAGTGAGTGCATTTTACTGCTGGTTTGTGGGAGCACAGCATCAGAATGGAAGTGAGTACGAAGATAAAAATTACATATTATTCAGAATCACTTACACTATACAACGCTTACTCTGGTTCAGGGGGTGTTTCGGAGCTGACAGGTTCCCTTTAACATGTAATACAAACACACAGTGCACGTGGGTATGTCTGGGATGTGTATGCAATCTTCTGTGGGGCACTGCTGTTAGTTATATTGGTGAAAAACAGGTAAAAGACTGCCTTTAAATAAGCCAGCACCTTCTCTGCAGACAGCTGTTTTAGGGTGATTGCTCTTCATCAATGCAGATAATACTGGCTTAACTGGGTGAGAGACATAAGTCAGGATTTGGGGGGGGTACTAACTCTCCTTGGGGAGAGAGCACCTTAGTCATTAGCGTCCCTTTCTTCCCAGAATGCCAGGGGAGCATGTATGGCCTATAAGTCTCCTCATGCTGACTAAGGCGCTCTTTCCCCAAGGAGAGATAGTACCACCCAAATCTTCCAAAAAGGAGAAATTCACAGAGAAGTTTTTCAAAGTTTGGGAAAGCTTTATTGCAATCCTTCCCTTCCACAATCAGAATCATCTTAAAGAATGCTTTCCACTCACAACCTGGTTTCAAGAACATTTTTTGCTGGGGATCCTCCAGTTTCTTGATTTCATCCCATCTATAAACTAACCCACACGTCATGAAGGACTGCTCAGGCCCCTCGCTCACTTTTTCTATAATAGGAAATACACATTTTGTACATAAATACATAGATGCCTTTTCCATTTTGTTCCTTTTTTTTGTTTTAATTTTTCTTTCTTTGATGGCACACATCATTTCCATGACTTCAGCCTGTAAGATGTGACCACTTCAGAGGTTTACTTCACAAAGATATAGAAGGTTGTATCAGTATATTAGGTTACTGTACTATGTTTATATTGTGGCAACCTAGACCAGGAAGATGTTATCTGTTGTTTTGTTAAATATTTAGAAAAATTCAATAAAAAAATATATAGTACTATATACAGTATAAATATATATACACACTGTATATATTGCTATTTGCGAAAGTACCAGTATACCTTCCTAAAGCATAAACTAGCAATAAAATGTCAACATACAGTCAAGTAAAAGACATTATTCCATGGTAACACGAGGCATGTCTTAAACATTTTGCCGTTCTCTATGCAAATCGAAACAGTGGAATTCTTTGCAAAGACTTTTTATCCGTATGTATATTACCACTTAAATTGCTTCCTGTGAACTGAACAAAGTCATGGGTCCTTTCATTTTAATGGGTCCGTAATAAAGATAAAACGCTAACATTTAACTGGTAAATCCCTCCAGCTACAATAGTATTGGGAGGCGAGCTTCAGAGAAGGGCAAAATATGATCCTTTAAGCAACGTCTCAGCCAACAATAAAGATGAACGTCTTCATCAAATCACCGAGGTTGACTGACACTGAGAGTCTAAGATTTGATGGACAAGATGGTCATTTACTTCTGAGGCAAAGCAGAGTGCTGCAATATGCGGCAACCAGATTTCGGGTTTCATGTTGTTCCACAGTGTAAGCAGTCACTTGTGTTTTGGAGGCTTTAGCACAGTCCTAATGGACTAAAAACCTAAATGGATAAGCTGTTCTGTATTGTGTGACCTCTTCTCTCACCCAGGACAGGGGTCACTCACAGGCCACTTGCATTGTGGCTCGGTCTTTCATGTTGCACTTGTCCATAACCTGATAAATTGCTGCAATTAATCAAGACATGCATTAACAATGAGAAGCCGAAAAACAACATTTGGGGTTCATTTGCTTTTCAGAAAAGTGCAAAACTGTGCATTTCAATGTGGAAGCGATGCATTCAGTGGTTGCCGTTCACATAAAGGCCATAGGTAGGTGCCTATCAGTGCTGAAAATGTAATTATGTGTGCAGGTGGCGTGTGAGCAGAATGGAAGCCGCTAAGAAGTTGTATATGTAATAAAAGCACAAGACGCTGCATGAAATGAGCCTCAGTGATGGTGAAAATGTAAAGCACGTCTACTAGTCTTTCACAGGACTGACCGGACCAGAACCAGGACAACCCTTTCTTTTACCATTTGTATCAGCTACAACGAAGCAGAAGGAGTTTTAGCTGCTTCCTATTAAATGAAAATCCTGTGTTATGTACTTCAGGAACATTCTGGCTAATGAGAATGTAATGTCCTCAGTACAGCACAGAACTTCTTTTTGTGTTTGCAACCACAAGATGCTGGAAATTTGACAAATGATATCATTTAAGACAGATGCCTGCCTTAGGGACCTGTTTTTT
Organism: Rhinella marina; assembly: GCA_900303285.1. Lineage (NCBI taxonomy): Eukaryota > Metazoa > Chordata > Amphibia > Anura > Bufonidae > Rhinella > Rhinella marina. The sequence goes on from ONZH01003454.1 coordinate 131,370, forward strand.
GGCTTCCTGTTTCTGGCTTTTATTTCAGGGAGATTTGTAATTGCCACAGGATCTGTACCTGCTCAGTGTTTAACTCCTTCAGCTAATTGGGAGTTGAAGAATTTATTGGGTAGAGGCATAAATATGGGTCTTTCTACACGGCTTTAACATGCAGTCATTTTTTCCATGGAGTGGATGTAGCATATGTCAGTGGCATTACATATATTCGACTCTTATACAGTGAAATCTGTTGACAGGAGTTGAATCTGTTTTTTATGAGACACGTTTCTGGACGAGTTTGTTGGAGTCGTTTTTACATTTTAGAATAATATGCACTATCCATTACATTGAAAGTAACATGCATTGTGTTGCAAGCGTTTGCCATGTGATCATTTTCCTATAAAGCAAATGTGACATGGACACATATGTTTTGAGCTCACAAGTCACGAAAATATTATTAAAGCTCCAAGAAATCAACATGTGGTACATGAACCTCCCAAGGAACCTCATATGTAAGAAGTACTTCTGCCTGTTAGAAATGTAAAAGTTAGTATGTAGTAAAGTGAACCCATGTAATGACAAGGGGGAATCAAATTTTTAAGGACAGGTTCCCTACCCGGGCAATAAACTACATACCCCCCTCCATCCCCCCATGATGTAACCATCATTCTTTTTTCTTGGCAGGGTTGATTGTAGACAAATTCTGGCCCGAGGCAAAATAAAAATGCTGAAATATTCTTCTAACATTACATTCACATTCAGTGAATTGAAAAGGAGGCGTTGCTGGATTTCGAAAGATCAGGGGAACAACACTCAAAGTATTTGTCCCACCATTCACCCAAAAAATAATGTAATATACATACATCTTCATTAAATTATACAATGACCCAATAGTACCAAACAATGATTAGAGATTACCACCATACTGCTAAACAAAATTCACTATGCAAAGACCAATATTACCAATGATACCACTCTACAAAGCCCAAATAATGCTGCCATACTGAGACGACTACACAGTAAATCAATAATACCATCATACTGTTATTAAATAAAAAAATAACTGTACAAAGACCAATATTACCAATGACATCACTATACCAGGGCCAAATAATACCACCATACAGTGATTAAATATTCCCCCCATACTGTTATTGAAAAATTATGCACCTATAATACTTCTACTATAAAAATTACTGTTACACCATGACCATTACCACCCCATAGTGAATGAATAAAACCACCAAACTGTTACTGAATAAATACCACTGAAAGACTGATATTACCAATAATATCACTATACCAAGACCAAATAATGCCACTATACTGCTACTAAGTTAACTGTAAAAAAATAAATATTACCAATGATATCACCAGACCAAGACTGATGACTAAATATTATATTCATACTGTTACTGAACAAAATGCACCATGCAAAGTCCAATATTACTAATGATATAACTGTACAAGGCACAGATAGTACTGTTACACCAGGACCATTATATCTTTACTATCACATAGTGACTCATAATACACCAGTGTCACTGGATAAAAACTGCTATACAATACTAAAAAACAGAATTATCATTATACAATCGCCAGATAGCAATAGATATTAGTTTTACCCAGGCAATGTGCAGACTGTGTAAAATAGAACCGACTTAGCGTTATGAATTCCGTAATTGCTTTCCGTTCGGTTATATTGGAAAATAACAGAATTTGTAAGGCGGAATTCAAAATGGAAACCTTTAGAGGCATTCCGTTTTGAACCCTCATAATGGAGGTCTATGGGCACAAATAACGGATCCATCTAGTTTCTGTTATGCAGGACGGAAAACTTTAGTTCTACTTTATACCAGTTTGATAAATCTCCCCCAGTGACTTACAGGTGACACCTCTGATTGGAATCCTTAACTTTTCCTGTCTTTTCCATTCTGCCCAGACCGCCATGATGATTTATTCCACACTTGTGTCTGCAGAGTTTGCAACACAGTCATCTTTGGTTCTTAGTTTTAACATAATTCTACCTTTTTTCAAAGTACTCAAACAGTAACAATGCCCACCTTTATGCCCCTACACAGTAATAATGTACACCTTTGTGCCATCGATTTGAAATATTGGCTCCTACAAAGGAATAATGCCCTTAGTGCTCTTAGAAAATAATAAAAGTTGTATATTACTTTTTTGGGGCAGCAAGAGAATATTATTATTATAAACAATAACCCCGTCTGCCCCCATTGTGCTCCCACATGATAAAAATGCCTATTTCTGTGCTGCCTAATAGTTAACAACGCCACCTCACAAATTTAGTATTCCTTCACAAGCTCATAACTTGCTTGTGAAGGAAGTGCTGTATAACATTTTAGCGCCCCCACCATTTCGAGTGCCCCTTCATCAGTTTTAAAGGGGTTATCCAAATTATATTTATTGATAACCTATCCTCGGGATAGGTCATCAGTATCAGATCGCAGGTGTCCCACACCCGGCACCCGTGCTGTTTGAAGAGGAAGTACGCGTCATGCCAGCGCTGCCACCTCTTAATTGTTTACCTGCTTGCCGTAACATCAGTAGCGGTGAGCAGCTGTAATTACACCCAAGCCGCCCCATTCATTTCAATGGAACGGATCGCTCCTATACAAGTGTATGGGAACGAGCCCTCCCTTTGAAATGAATGGAACGGCTTGGGTGTAATTACAGCTGCTCACCGCTACTGATGTTACGGCGAGTAGGTAAACAATGAAGAGGTGGCAGCTGATTGGCGGGGGTGCCGGATGTGGGACCCCTGTCGATCTGATATTGATGACATATCCTGAGGATGGGTCATCAATAAATTTAACTTGGAGAAACACTTTAATGTCCCTTTACAAGGATACAAAGCCCTCTCATGTTTAGAGTGCCCCCTCACATGTATAGTGCACCTTCATTACTTCAGAGTGCCCACTGCTTTCTCATAAGTTTATTGCTCCCTCACAAGTTCATAGTGACTGCTGACAGTCACGTTTGTAGTGCCCCTTTACAAACTCTAGTGTCCCCACTAATGTACCTACTTTATCCCAATCCACCGATGAGTGGTGCACCTAAAGTCTCCCCAGCCTCTGTAGTCAGCCATATGGTGATGCCATTGCACCACCTGTGCCATGACTTTGACTTGCTGAGCGCTGTTCCCTAATCTTTCAGGCCGCAACCTAGAAAATGTCAGAAAGTCTATACCTTCCTGTTCTGCCGTAAATATCGACTGCAGCCAGATGGATCAAACCCCATACTGAGGCCAAATGTAAAGGAAATCGAACTGACATATTTCTAAAGTGAAATAGGAAATCATGGTACGCATGCAAGACTTTTGTCTCTACTTCAAAAATCTTCCTCTCAGCGGAAACCTAGCGGACCCCATTATAGTCTATAGGCTTTGTTCACATCACAGTTCAGCCTTTCCATTCTCCTGCTCCATTTAGGAAGATTTTTGAAGCGGAGACAAAAGTCCTGCATGCTCTACTTTTGTCTCCGCTCCAAAATCATCTTCTGAGTGGAATTATAGTCTATGGGGTCTTTAGGTTCCGTTCGGCTCAGTTGTGTGCCGAATCTGTTCGAAAGGCTGAACGGTGATGTGAACGAGGCCTAAGTGGTTGCCAAGAACCTGCTGTATTAACATTTCACCCCATGCTGGAGAAGAGTCACGGCTGTCTGAGAAGAGTCATGGTTATTTATGAACTGTTGCTCTGCCACTGACCTACCAATGACAGTCTTTTCCTTAGTTTTCTCCATCAATCATAAATGCATTGGTGGCAGAGCAGCAGTTCATGAATAACCGTGACTCTCCTAAGGAAGCACATGACTCTTCTCCAGCTCACGCTGTAATGATTATTCAGCATGTTCTTGCCAATCACCTAATATTAGGTCATGAGTGACAGACCATTGAAATTAGCGTGTGTCACTACATAATGTTCTTCTCTTTAAGGTAATCTGTCAAGAAGGAAATTCATTGCCAGAATGCCTTGTAAGGCTAATTCAGTTAAATGTAATGATACATTCACTTAGTGATCCATTGCATCATTCTGGGAAAAAAAATATTTTTAATCCATATGCAAAGAAGTCAGTTAATTGCACCCAGGTCAGGTCCAAACCACTCGCTGCACCCTTGCTCTTCCTGCTTCCACTAACAGCCCCTCCCTCTCCTTCTTTTTTGACAAGACCTGATGAGATAACAATGTAGGAACCAGTCTTTGTCAATCAAGAATTAGAGGGAAGGGCTAGCAATGGAAGCAGGGTGAGATGGGTGCATGGAGTGGCTTGGGCTCAGCACCAGTGCATGTAACTACTCATTTATATTTGGATTAAACCTATTTTTTCACCAGAATGAGGCAATATATTTTTACACTCAGCAGAGATAACTCTATGTCATTGGGGAACATTTAATAAGACTGGCATTGCTATATGCTAGTCTTGATCCCCTGTGCACTGGAGTAAGAAGCACCTAATTTATTAAGAGGCAGTTACCTCTTAGTTGCAGTACTGGCACCCCATGGGCCAAAAACCTCAAATCTACGCCAGCTATGGGCTGGAATAGACTTATGCTATAACTTTTCCCAATTTATGATGTAAGTTATAGTAAATCTGGTGGGCAGTGATAGGCCCCACACCTCCTGATAAGCCCCACTCATGTCATACCCCTTTAGAAAAATTGTGAGAAGCCAAAAAAAAGTCACAAATTATGTTGCAAATATGGAGTGCACCATAATTTGTAACTGTTTAATGCCATAATAACGGGGTAAATGTTTTAAAAAAGTTCCCCATTGTGTCTGGTTTAACAGATAGGGTATGTTTACACAGGTAAGAATGTGCCACTGATTCAGCAGCAGAAAATAAGTATTTTCCGCTGCTGAATCTACATTCAAAATTCCATCAAAATTTTCTCTATGGCAGATCTGAAGATCATGTGGAAGAGTAATATTGGAGAGACACTTAGATGGAATTAGTGTGTGCTCAAAATAGTGACCCAGCCAGCCAGATAGCCAGCCATCCAATGTAAGTGCAATAAGGACTGTGAAGAGCAACTCTACATATGTGTACCATCATACCCACTGTGACTTGAGTCAAGAGATTGTCTTATGGCTAGTGGCATCAACCCTTTGTGTGGTATATAGAGACTGCCCTACAAGGACAGACTGGGAACTTAAAGAGGCCCTGGAAAAAAAGTAAAAGTGGTCCCATGTTTTAGGCCAGTGATGCCCAACCTGCGGCCCTCCAGCTTTTGCAAAACTACAACTCCCACCATGCCCTTCTGTAGGCTGATAGCTGTAGGCTGTCCAGGCATGCTGGGAGTAGTAGTTTTGCAATAGCTGGAGGGCCGCAGGTTGGGCATCGCTGTTGTAGGTGGGTCCAAATGGATAGAAAACAGTGCAACGCAAGTCGACAGGGACAACAGAAGTAGATGGGGCCTGAAATACCACAGCACAAAATACTGCCACCCTCACCACAGTATTCAACTGTATTACTGTCCTGAGGATACAGTTGAATTCAGGAGGAAGTTTCCCTGTTGGTCTGTGGAATAATGAGAATGTCCTGTTACTTTTATGGGAATACTTTGTATACTTCACCAAGAGATTGTCCTTCTATTAGTAATAACTGCCAAGTCTGTGCCACAATACTGTGTATAACCAACAAGTCTATGCCCTAACAGAGAGACTGTAATTGTATGCACGTAGCCTCAATCTAAGTAAACGTCTGTTTAAATTTCAGCTTGCTGAGTCTATGCATGTCAGTAAGCCATCCTTTAATGGGATACTATCTGATGATCATAAGCCACAACCATAAGTTTCTTACCCTTTTATAGGCTTCGATAAATTGTAATTTCTTAACGAATACAGTATGTCATGAAAGTGACCTGGTATAAGTTCACAGTCCTCTAATTGTGATATTCATGTTAGCACTGGAGCGATCATTCCTTTATTTTGCTCTTGTATTTCTCTTGATCATAAGAGGTTTGTTGTTCCTTTGGCCTTGGACTACTGAAATGGACAGGCTGATGCAACTGCAATGTTCTGCTTTTATTTCCTACAGTGTAGCTTGCCAGTCTCTAGCGGTCCTTAAGCAAGACTCTTTCATCTACTGGACTTTTACTTACTAGATGTTTTTGCACTCTGTTTATTTTACTGTACTTTGTTTCGTTAGAAAATTTGAGAAAAGGATGGAGCTTTGCTGATACCAGAGCCTTGAGACTAACCACTAAAAAACATGAAACAATACTTTATAAATCATATCATCTGTATGACATTTGATCTATTTTCTCGGAGGGTTATACTGTATGTAACTAATACAGTAACCTGTTAAACTTGTGTGCATAAACCACTACATTGTGGGTCAGGCAGTGGATTTGATGCAGCAAGTTTAGGTGTATGTCTTTAAAGAAAACCTGTCATCAGAACTTTTGTCATATAACTGGCAGTACTGACATCTTATGTCCACATATGTAATCCCATATAACCCTGCTGTTTGATCTCTCTCAGTCCCATTAAAATAAAAGAAAACCTTAGTGTTCAAAGTCATACAGTTCGGCACTGCTGGATCACTTGAAGCAGGCCATCTTCACTATACGCAATGGGGGGAATTTATCATTAGGAAAATATTTGAAGTCAGTTTTGCTTCAGTCTATGTTGGAGTACTTTTTGCCACATTTATCAAACGTCACAGGTTGTTTGATAAATGTGGCTTGTCCTTAAAACTAACACTTCTGTCTAGAGAAGCTACTCCACTTTTCCTACTCCACCCTCCTCCTGGAGTGAGATTGCGACTATTTTGCGACTTTTTTAAAAAAGTCGCAATGATAAATCTGGAGTGAAACTCATTAACATGGCTAACCACACCCACTTTTCCACCCATATTACAAACTGGAGTGAGTGGTGTACACATGCAAAAAGTTTTCAGGGCCAATTCACACAAATTCAATCTGCGCTGCCTCCAATTCATAAGAAGAAATCCAAAAGGAGAGGGGTATTTTGGTTATTCCTCAATGGCGCCACATGTACTTGTACAGATAATCAATGTAACTAAAATCTCTGATGCTCCACACACCTCCAATTTCCTCCTATGTTCCTCCCCAGAAAAACAAATAAGGAAATCCAATCGTGAAGTTCTATATTACATCAAAAGAGCAAAAGTTAAAGTGTTTGATTATACTGACAAACAGTGAATAAGATCTCACGTATCATTTAAAAAGCCAGATGCCCGACCTACAGTAGGTTTCGCAATTCGCTTCCTCAAGGAACATATGTCTTTTTAAATTATATCTGTGATTTTATTCAGTGTTTGTGAGTATAATAAAACACTTTAACTTTTTCTACTTTGTTGTAATATTGGACAATTGGATTTCCTCTGTTTTTCTGAGAAAGAACATAGGAGGAGATCAGAGGTGTGTGGAGCATCAGAGATTTTGGTTACATTGATTATCTGTGTGAGTGCATGTGGAGCCATGGAGGAATAACTAGAATACCCCTCTCCTTTTGGATTTCTTTGTATGAATTGGAAGCAGTGCCAATCGAATTTGTGTGAACAAACATTGTAATCACTTGCTTAGAATTTCTTGCACTATTTCTAAATGAGCCAAAACGAGTCACATCTGATTCTCCTGTGAAGAAAAGAGTCCCCAGCTTCTAGTTTTGTCTCACTTTACACACTCAGCTATACCTCTTTTCTGTAGACTGACCGCTCTCCTCACTCTTGAAATCTCCTGAAATCTTGTGCATGCACAATTACTGACCTCTACTGCACAGCCGCCTAATATTCTTAGGAGAGGGAATTCCAGAGAGAGGCAAAGCGGTACAGTCAATCAAAGGACAGTGGGTGGGGAAGCAGCGGAGAAGAGCAGGTGTTTGAAGAGACATTTCCTGATATGTAACATGGGAGAACACATCCATTGAGTATTTGGTAGAGTGACTGTGGTAGGGTAAGTTCAGCTGGATATGTAAAATAATGCTGACAGGTTCCCTTAAAGTTTTCCTTATCACTGGGACAACCAATTAAAACATCTGCAAGGAGATTGTATGTTTTTCCTGTGTTTGCTTGGGTTTCCTTTGGGTACTTTGATTTCTTCCCATGCTCCAAAGACACACTGATAGGGAACTTAGATTGTGAGCTCAGTTTAGGACAGCGAGTGATGATAATGTCTGTAAAGAGCTGCGGAATATGTCAGTGCTATATAAATGAGTAAAATAAATAAAATTATAATATGTGATCTTCCATTAACATACATGTTTAGCTTGGTTGAATGCACATTATTTCAAGAGGGAAAATATTGGACGCATTCAAAAAAAGGAAAGCATGGGAGAAATGTATCCTGTCAGATCTTTTTTTACCATAAACAGTGATTTTCTAGGACCCATAGACCCCAAAAAATGTCTGATAACAATAGCCAGGCAAAGTCTGCATATGTTGATCTATAATGTCTAATTATCATTCTTGTGATCAGTGAGGTCCCACAGGTGTACCCCACTAATCAGACACTGTGTGCTGTGGATAGGTTATAAGTTCTGGCACAATGTAATCCATTGTTCACTGCATAATCGAACTGTTAACAGGAATCTGTCTCCAGCAACCTCCTTATTAAACTGTCTACATATATTTGTCGTTTACCTGATCAGATTAAAACACTGTTTTTTCTTGTTGAGTTGAGACTCCATTATAGTGATATGATACATTTTCTTGATATGCAAATTAGACCTTTGGTGCAATGAGGGTATCACTATTGCTCTTTTTGTACCCTAGTTCCTCTCCTTTATGTGGCCAGCCCCTCCCTGGCTACTTTGATTGACAAGGCCAGACAGTGGCAAAGCAACCAGGGAGGGGCTGACCACAAAAAGCAATGTAACTTGTGTACAACAAGAATGATGCCCTTATTGCACCAATTTTAACAAATCCCACACTGGAAGATGGAGATGCAGGAGCCAGTGTTGAGGAACAGAGTGTCAGGGAACAGATAAGTATGATCCTTCAGTAGGGGAGGCAGGCTGACGACACCTTGTAGAAATTATGTATACCTAGACAGCCTCTTTAAAGGAATAGATATTGATAACCTATCCTCAGGATAAGTCATCAATATCAGATCAGCGGGGGTCTAAAACCCGAGACCCCCACTGATCAGCTGTTAGAAGAGGTCAGTTGCAGCTCAGTCCCAAAGAAGTGAATGGAGCTGCACTGCAAACCAAGCACAATCACTGTGCTAGGTATGTACAGCGCAATGCCTGGAAAGCTACCAGGAGCCGATTGCTCTCCCCAGAGCAACAGGGAATGTGCCTGCTCCCTGGACAGCCCCATCGATATCATAATTTTGACCTATCCTATTATTATTTACCATATAACCCCTTTAAGGCCCCTTTCACACGACCATATGCCCTCCGAGACATACGGTCCGTGATCACTGTACAGATCTATTCTGCCTGGTAAACACTTGTAAATTGAATAGTAATGAATGAATCTTCAGTGTACAGCATTATTTTGATTTATTATCTAAAACATTCATAGCATTATTTTCTGGTAGATTATGTGTTTTTAAGTTGTTTTGGCAACTATGATACACTTAACCAATAATATAGAGTTCTACCAACATCCTACAAATGGAGAGAATTGATATTGGTTATGTGTATGAATGATACTCATATAGACAGCATGATTTTATTTATGTGGTACAAGGTAAGGACTAACGTACTAATCTTGTCTGGCAAGTCATGCCTCTGAAGATACAAAAGGTCAGTGTCACTATTGTTCTTCAACGTTTTTGACCATCTAAAGGTCGCCACTTTAAATATTAACATGGTACTTACAACCCAGTTTTTGGGGATGGCAAACATAGCAACCGAAGGAAAGAACTCCATAAGCATACAGAAATCACACAGTATTTTTTTTAGTTGTCTATGGTAACTAAGGATTCACTGGTAGTATTATGTGGTATTATTATGAATATGAAACAGTATTTTTATCTGTATACAAATACCATTCATATTGGAAAGAACAGCATTTTCAGCAGCATCTCTATATATTGTGCAGATGTTCAGCATCATAATTATTTGACATTATACATACTATTTTTTAAAAAACTGTGGTTTCCAGTGTCAGTAAGTCAGTAAAAGAGTCCTTAAAAGGGTTATCTAATGATTATAGGGGTTTTCTGAAATAATTCCATCAAAATCTATGCTCAAAAAGCTAAAAGGTGGTCTTTCCCTTCTGAGCCCTGTGGTGCACATAAGAAGCAATTTACTTAAACTGTCATGGCTTTTCCCAGTAGAACCTGTCTGATAAGTTAAGTGTGTTTCTGATTGTGCAAGCAGCGCACAATGTACTGAAATCTGTAGCAAAATTGTAATTGCACTGTCTGCAGTACATTAATTTCTAAAAAAACACATGTGGGATCAAAATGCACACTAAACTGCTGGATAAATGCCTTATAAAGTGTGGTTTCCAAACTGGGGTCACTTTTCTTGGTTCTGTTTACTATTTCTCCCAAAAGGACCATATGTACGGTGTTTCTAAAACCAGGAAACAGCATAATAATAAGAAGGTTGACTTTTCACACTGGCACATGCTGGGCACAACATATTGGGCACTGGTGTGTGGATAAATTACAATTTTCACTTTGCATCATCTACTGTACATTAATTTCTGCAAAACATCTGTGGGTTTGAAAAGTTCACTGCTCCCTTTGATCCATTCCTTGGGGGGGGTGGTTTCCCAAGTAGGGTCACTTCCTTGAGGTTTCTATTTTTATTTCAGCTAAGTGCTTTTGCAATTACCAACCAATGCTGTATATGTGCTTTTCTCCTTTCACCACTTGTGAAAATTAAACATTTGAGGCTAAAACTACATGGTATTCAAATAAAACACAATTTTTAATTTCATATCCCAATGTTAAAAAATTCTATGAAACAACTGTGGGGTCAAAACAATCACTGCACCACTAGGTGAATTCCTTGAGTTTAGTTTCCAAAATGGAGTCAATTCTTGGTATTTTCCACTTTGTCACATTTGCAGAAATCCTGCGGTATTAGTATAGTTCATCAAAATCTAGCTTTCAAATGTCAATTGGTGCTTTTTCCCTTGGAAACCCTGCTGTGTGCCCAAACGGCTATTTAAAACCACATATGGGGTGTTGTCAAACTGAGGTAAAATTGCTAAACAAAATGTGTGGTACTTTTTATATTTTTACCCCATGTAAAAATTTGAGGCTGAAACATGGTATTAAAGGAAATGTTTTCCAGTTTTCACAACCCACTTCTAATAAATTCTATGAAACACTTGTGGAGTTAGAATGATCACTACACCCCAAGATAAATACCTCAAGTAGGGTAGTTTCTAAAATCGAGTCATTTCTTGAGGGTGTCCACTGTACTGGCACCCCAAGGGTTCTACTAATGCAAAATGGTGTCTGAAAACCACCAAACCAGATGTTTACAACCACATATGGGGTATTTATATAATCATGAAAAATTGCTTACATTTTTTTTCCTTTTACCTCATGCGAGAATAAAAAATTTTGAGCGAAAATTACATATTATGGAAAAATGTAATCTTCCCCTTTCACTACCCAGTTTTAATAAATTCTTTGAAACACCAGTAGTGTCAAAATGGTCATAACACCCCTAAATGTATTCTATGAGAGGTCTGATTTCCAAAATGAGTTATTTTGTGGGTCATTTCCTATGTTTTGGCACCTTGGGCAGCGATGCAAACCTGATATGGTGACTGGAAAACAAGGTCCAAAATAAGGCACACTTTCATTTCTCAGGGCTATGTTTGAGTTACGTTGCATACTAGGGCCACACATGGTATATTTCTAAAGACTGCAGAATTTAGGTTAAAAATGGTGAATGTTGGTTGTCTGTTAACATCTGCTGTGCCACAGAAAAAATTGACTAAAACATGTAAATTTTAAATTTAATCTACAATTTGATTTGATTCCTGTGAAACACCTTAAGAGTCAACACATTTCCTAAATATCATTTTAAATATTTTCAGAGGTTCTATTTTTAAAATTGGGTAATTTCATGGGGGTTCCATTATATAGCCCCCTCAACACTATGTACTGAATTCATCCCTAAAAAATAAGTTTGGAAATTTTGAAAAATTGCTGTTAAAATAAGCCTTCTAACAGCCTAATAAAAATAAAATGACATTTACATAATTGTGCTGTCATAAGTAGGCATATGGTAAACTTTTTTGTATGGTTCGACTGCCTTAGCAGAAAAATTCAAATTTTGAAAAGTGCTAATTCTCTTGAAATGTTTGGTAAATTTCAGATTTTTTTTAAAATAAAAACACAAAACATCTCAATCATAATTTACCACTAACATGAAGTGCAATATGTCATGAAAAACCTATCTCAGAATCACTTGGATAAGTGCAAGCATTTCAAAGTTATTACCAAATAAAATGACGTGTCACATTTGAAAAATTGGGCTTTCTCACAAAACTGGCTGTGGTGGGAAGGGGTTAAAAAGACTGTTCCTATTCAATGGCAACAAACAGAGATTTTTGTAACTCACATACTGTTGAAAGTTGATAACACTCTGAAATGTAATCATTAATTTTTGTTTGTGTATAAACCAAAAGCTATTAGAAGAATTGCATCTAGATTGTGGTGTAGTAGAATAGACAGTATAAATGCTAGTGTAAGCATGCAGTACATCTATTCTATCACTAATGTGCCAACTGATAGTTTAAAAAATACATTCAGTTTTATACATTATTAAGTTAAAAATGTCCAGAAACTCTGAGTGATGTGAGCAAGCAATAAAACTGATAATTCCGTGGCATAGGTCAAATTTCTGCTGCCCACTCAATGTGTGAAGTTTAGTTGTTGGTGTGAGCTCCATTGAGTTACTGATGTGCGTAGGAATAACTGCATAATGTATTATGTATGAGATTTATCTCTGTTTCAGGACCAGGCCAGATGTTACATTTTTGTTATTTTAACCATGATGTATTATGATTTTACCAAGTCCACACATCTGGATAAATTATATTGGTTGGGTTTAAAAGACTAAAGGTCCCCATACAATTTTGAGCATTGTAGGCCATACCTGCTGTTTGTGAAAAAGCTGGTCAACAATCGAATATGTATGGGAGCTCCTGATTCTCCCCCGGCAGGGGCAAAGGATCAGACATGTTTAATTTCAACACCCAATTCTTTTGTTCTCCTGGGAAATAAGTCACTTACAGAAGTGTTTGTCAGCTACCTACTCCTGTCATCCCATTGAAATCACATACATGCTTATCTGAAAGCTATTGAAGGTATGTTGATACTTTAAAGAGGTATTCTGGTTTTAATGATTACATTTATTTGATGATTAGTGAATAGGATGATGAATAATTTTCTAATATACATCTGTTTAAAATTTTACTTGCAGACCTTTATTATACCCATGCAATAATTTCTCTTTAAAGAAAAAGAAAGATAAGGCCCATTTTAGCCCTGTTAAATGCATCCGTAGGGGAACTAAGTAGGTCTAAACATGGTGTCATGTGACCCTCATGTGTCACGTGATCTGCCTTTCAGTTAACTGTCCAAGTATCTCACACATGATTTGTAGTGTATTGAGGAATAGATCATATACAGTATATACACTACCAGGAACGTAGCTAAAGGCTCATGGGCCCTGGTGCAAGAGTTCAGCTTGGGCCCCCATTTCCCTCAGTACTCTGTGTGTCTTCTTATGTGGCACAAGGGTCTTTGGGCCCCCTTAGGCTCCTGGGCCCGGTAGCAACTGCTACCTCTGCACCCCCTATAGCTACGCCCCTGTACACTACTACTACCTATAGCAGTATCTCTTCATCATGTCTGTCATTGTCTGTATAGAAGAAGATCCCTGTGTGTTTTATTTTTACAGTAAACTTTATTAACAATACGATAACATCACAGGCAGGCAGCCATTTTACAATATCACTTAGAGACAGGTGACCATTTTATAACATCACCTAAAGACAAGCAACTATGTGATACACTCAGTGATTTAGTTACTGTAATAAATACAATAAATAACATTATTCCACCCCTAGTCCTATTTAGTTATCCTACAGACACATCTGTACTGTACCAACCAAGAACATGTATGTCATCTGCTGCTTAAAGAGGACCTTTCACCGCTCCTGACATGTCTGTTTTAATAGCTTCATGCATTCCCCATGTAATAACAATTCTGGATCATCTATTCTTATGGCTCTATGTTGTGCCATTCCTTTATTATCTCTACTAGAAGTTATCTCTACTAGAATTGAATTGCAATTTGCCTTCAGTAAGGGTACAGAGGGGTGGTAACCAGTTGGGGGTGTGTACCTGCACAGACTGACTCTAGCCAATCAGTGCTGCCATTTTCAGACTGTGCAGGTACACAACCCCAACTCTTTACCTCCCCTCTGTACCCTTACTGAGGGCTTATAGCAATTCGATTATAACTTCTAGTAGAAATAATAAAGGAATGGCACAACATAAAGTCATAAAACTAGATGTTCCAGAATTGTTATTACATGGGGAATGCATGGCGCTATTAAAACAGGCATGTCAGGAGAGGTGAAAGGTCCTCTTTAATGAATGTCAGAGATTATATGATTTGAACAATTGTCACATGGGTGATGACAAGTTTCAGTTAGACCATGGATGCATACATTACATAGGACTGATACATGGGCTATACCATTCTACTGCATGTGGGGGTCAACTGTCTGATATAAGAAAATTATGTATGCAGAATTTTAGAATGTATATTAGAAAATTGTATGACTTCCTATTATATAAACTAATAAAAATAAAAACTGATATACTCCTTTAGCTCCACTCAGCTATGAAAATTAAGTTGTTATTACCCTGAATCTAAATAATCCATTCTCCCTTCCCTTACATGTTGTGCTCTCAGGGGCGCAAGAAATTGAGGTATGGAGATGAGTTTTACATTCTTACAGTGGAAAGCTCCCAAACATTGTTTGTGGTCATTAGCTACAGTATTTTCTTTTCCTGGTATAGTAGCACTTAGGTTAAATGGTCAAAATTGTGTACATTTTTTATTGTATATTACCTTTATATGGGAGATTTTCTTTATTTTATCCCTATGTGGCATTGATTAATTTAGTGAAATACATTGCTAGCTTTCCTGTGTCAAAGACAGCGTTTTAGTGACTAAGTTGAATAATTATGGTGTCATTTATGACGGTGAAGTGTTTAATGAAGGTACGTGTAATATGAGCTATAAACTATGAACTGAATTGTTGGAAAACAAACAAAAATACATGTACTAGCAGCGCCATAATTTCACTGTCTTTGGTCATTAGAAATTTTGAAAGATCAAAGTCAGCTTGTCATTTGTACTTAACTCAAAATTGAATTCCTTAAAACATACAGATTTCTTTGGATCACAGTTTTTTAACCCCTCAATGACTCTCCACTGTGTTTTGATAGGGGGCGGTGCACGTCCGCAGTCTGTAGCAATGTATTTTGGTGTCTCTGAAGTTGAGGGGGATTAAGGACTGCCAGAGCCTGGGTTCTTAGCCCAGGCTCTTCTTTAACAGCCAGGGTGACAGTAAGGTCCAATCCCAGCTGATAACCCTTTGATCATGCTGCAGCCCATACCATGGTATGATCAAAGGGGACTTCCCCACGCCCCTGGAGTGTGCTAATACATGATAAATCTTCCAATAATAGGATGCAAACAAATTCAACCTACCCAAAAATATGGCCATTATTTTGTGTGAAATATATTTTATTGTGCACACATTAAATATTTAGAAATAAATACACATATTAAATATCCACACAACCATAATAACCTGAAAAATGTCATTATGGAGTAAATTTGTGTAAACCATGAACAGTATAAAAATGAATTAAAAAATCTTTTGCCGGTCATTAAGCCATTCAGGCCTGGTCATTAATGGAATCTGTCACCTATAACCTCCCTATAAAACTGCTTGCATAGACACAAAGCTATGTTTCGCCTGATTAAGCAGTTTTTCTTTTGTTGATCTCTGTTCCTGACTTATGACGTTTTCTTGATATGCAAATTAGGCCTTTGGTGCAATGAGGACATTACTATTGTTCTTGTGGTACCCAAGCTTCACTCATTTCTGTGGCCAGTCCCTCTCTGGCTGCTTTGATTGACAGGGCCAGGAAGTGACAAAGCACAGAGAGAGAAGCTAGCTACAGAAATGAGTGTAGCTTGGGTGCAACCAGAGCAAAAGTGACGCCATCATTGGCCTTTCATTGCAGAAAACACCTAATTTGCATATTAAGAAAAATGGAGCCTCGATTCAACAAGAGAAAAACTGAGTTTTAATCAGGTGACCCACAGTTATGTATCTATGCAAACAATTTGAAAGGAAGGTCATTGGTGACAGATTCCATTTAAGGGGTTAATCTCTTTATAACAGTAAATGTTTTCCCTTACTGTATATCAGTTCATCACAAGTACCCACTATATGGGTATTTAATGTACAGTCATTTGAACAATAAAGGACACCATTCATTGATCCCTTCTCTACATCTTATATGGGACTATTTGATCAAGGCCTGGATTTTTTGTGTGAAATGTATGGAAAACTTTTACTCTACAGTGAAATTATATCATGATGTTAGGGCATTTAAGTAGCATGCAATGGTGATTTCCTCATCTCAAGCAATTTATTGAAACAAAAGCCAACAACAGTGGTGGGTATACCCTCACAAAAATGTCAGTGTCTCAATAACTTGTCATGTGGTTTTGAGCATCAATTACAGCTTGACAACAACATCTCATGCTGTTCACAAGTCGACTTATTGTCTCCTGAAGCATGGCATCCCACTCTTCTTGAAGGGCGGCCCCCAGGTCATTGAGGTTCTGGGGTGATAGATCCCATAGGTTTTCAATGGGATTCAGGTCTAAAGAAAGTGCAGGCCTCTCCATTTGAGGTACCCCAGTCTCCAGCAGCAGTTCCCTTATGATGCAACCTCGATGAGCTGGCACATTGTCGTCCATGAAGATGAAATTAGGCCTGTGTTGTTCATTCAGAGGCATAATGACTGGATTAATGATGTTCTTCAAGTAGTATGGGCTTGTCACTGTACCATTCACAAAGTGTAGGGCAGTTCTGTATTGACTAGACACACTTGCCTACACTTTAACACCACCACCACCACCAAAAGCTCACCTGGTGACAACAGTTAGCGCTCTCCTTGACATCTTCAACATCGTTAGCAGCCTTCATTTCTGCTCAGCGTGAATCGACTTTTATCAGTGAACAGCATTGAGACTGACTAGTCCCTTGGCTAGCGTAGATGCTCCCTGGCCCATGCAAGATGATGACGCCTGTGCCTGGTGGTGTGGTCAGGTAACCTTGAAAGTCGTCTAGCATGCAGACCATGCTGATGTTAATGGTTTCAAATGGTCTGAGGTGACACTTGTGTGCCTCTCGTCTCCCTTAGATGTGCCTGGAGTTGTGTGGCATTCATTATCCAGTTTTGAAGTGGTTATCAGTGTGGGATGTGGCCAAAGGATGTCCACTTCTATGCCTTTCTGTGAATCTTCCAGTCTCTCTGTATCTCTGCTGCAACCTGGTGATGACATTCTGTGAAACTCTAAGCTCAGTGGTCACTTCTGTCTGAGAACATCCTGCTTGAAGTCTCGCAATGGAGAGGTAGTTTTGATCAATTGTTAGGTGCCATCTTGGTCTCATGATGTCAAAATGTGAACAGCATGATGAGGAGGACTGTTTAAATGCCAATTATAATTGAAACAGGACATTTATTGGATTCATTTTATGGATTAAACACCTGTTGTAAATTTTGCCGTTAAGATCGTTGTTGGAGAACAGCAAGTTGTGCAAAAAGTACTGAAGCATTGATCAGTTGGACATGTGCATTCAAAAGTTTAGAGAAGGTCACATTAAGTTCACTTCTAAAGGTTAGAGTGAATTTTAGGTTCATCCTGAAATTTCATTCACAAGCCAAATATCCCTATCTTTCTGTGAGTAGTGTATATGTAATTTGTTATTAAAGCACCATTAATTTCATGAAGCTGTACATATTAAAAGAGGTATACATATATAATACAAAACAATTGCAATAAGTATGAACAAGACAAGTTACAAACTATGCAGGTTATAAATACAGAAGGAGGGAAGACCTTGACTGCGAGGGCTTCCAATCTACAAGGGATGGGGAAAGGATACAGTAGGTGAGGGTAAAGCTGGTCATGCAGTATAGTGGCAGCAGGGTTACTGTTGTTTGCTGGCTTGTCTGAAGAAGTGGCTTTTCAGGTTTCCTTTGAAGGTTACCATTGGAGGTGAGAATCTGATGTTGGGGTAGAGAGTTCCAGAGTATAGGGGATACACTGAGAAATGTTATAGGCGATTGTGGGAAAAGGTGATAAGAGTAGAGTAGAATAGGAGGTTTGCAATGATCGGAGAAAGTAGCTCAGAGATGTATGGAGGGGACACATTCTGGATGATCTTATATGTATTTGTGAGTATTTTAAACAGACTTTGCTGGGCAATGGGGAGTCAGTGAAGGGATTGGCAGAGGGGAGAGGCAGGGGAATAACAGGGGGAGAGGTGAATAAGTCAGGCAGCAGAGTTGAGGATAGGTTGGAGAGGTGCAAGGGTTCTAGATGGAAGGCCACAGAGGAGGATGTTACAGTAGTTTAGGCAGGAGATCATCAGAGCATGTACAAGCATTTTGCAGACTACTGGTTGAGAAACATGCAGATTTGAGAGATATTTTTGAGTTAGAGAAGGCAGGTGGTGGAAAGTGCTTGGATGCCTGGTTTGAAGGATAGGGCAGAACCAAAGGTTACTCGGAGCTAGCAGACTTGGTTGACTGGAGAGAATGTGCAGCCATTGATCTTGATAGGTCTGTTGGGGGAGTGTGATGGGAGAAAAATGTTAAATTCTGTTTTATCCATGCTAAGTTTTAGAAAACGAGAGGAGAAGGAGGATATAGCAGATAGACTGATTGAATGATTTTAGATAGTAAGGAGGTGCTATCTGAACCAGAGAGGTAAGTTTGTGTTTCACTAGCATATAAGTAATACTAAAATCCATGGGACTCTTTGAGCTGTACCAGGCCAATGGTGTACAGTGAGAAGAGCAGGGGCCTTAGGACAGAGCCTTGAGGGATACCAACAGAGAGGGGACAAGGAGGTGGTGTGGGAGGCTATAGCGTTCCCCTCTACCTTTACCTCTACATTGTACAGATAAGAGGTCTGTACAGCATTTTCAGTTCCAAAGGTATCACTATTAATGGCTATGCGGCATGGTCACATGTCTGGTGAACAAAACTGTTCGTCTTTGAATATAAGAATATAGTGGCGGGAATGCACTAGTAGAGCTAGGGCCAGAATGTTACATGCGGTCAGCGAGCAGAAGCATTGGAAATATTGAGGATAGCATCTCTTATAACATGTCCACTACAAATGAGCAAATCAGTCCAACATGAATCAAATTTCGAATTTCCCAAAAGATTTCAGTCCTTAAAAAATGTCCTTTGTGCCATGATATACTTCCACACATGTGTTGTGAAGATCAGACTTTGAAAGATCCAGATTCTTTAAATAAAACGGGCCACCCACTCACACTTGATTGTTATCTGATTGAAAAACTGCACCTAATTTTACCTTCAAATTATCTGCTAATCCTACAAGTGCATATACTTTTTCCACTCACAGACATAATATTCAATCATTTTCCTCAATAAATAAATGACTTTTTTATTTGGTTGATTGAGTTAGCTACTATTAGGGCCTGTGTGAAAATCCAATGTTGTTTTAGGTCAAATGTATGTAATCTGAAGAGTTCACAAATTTTCAAACACCACTGTATGACACTCTGGGGTATCCTAGGACTCATATTTTTCTCTCTTGTTTTTCTCTCGTGTCTTTAGTTTGATTTTTTCATTTTTTTTCTCTGAATCCCTCTCCTGCCCCCTTTTAAGCTCTTTAACTCAATAATGGCTGTCAGAGTGACACTGACATATGCACTGTAGCTATCGGTAAATGCATGGTTGATGGTGTAAGAAAACAGCCTGTTTAAAAATACATTGTGACATTTGTTATGCTTTTTTAAAAATTAAAAACCTTCCTATAAATAATTGGGACAGATGCCTGTCGAAGTTTATACACACACTGTACTATTAAAAAAGGAAGTGCTGAACCTCATGGACAAGATAGAAAATGTGTAGCCATTGTCATGTTTTAGCGAGGGTCCTACCGACCCCTAGAACATCTCTCAGGCATAACACACCAAGGCAAGCAAGCAGACAAGGCAAAGACCAACAAGAATTCTTTATTCACAGAAATCTAGACATGACAGGAAACTGGACCAGCAGGTAAGGGACCAGTGGTAGGGAATATCACTGGAACAGGGGAAGGAGGGAATATGACTTGGGGTCAAACCAAGAGGGCAAAGACTTAGAGAGCCCCATTCTTCACAGAGCTCTGATGGTGGGGATGAACTTAGCTGATGGTTCACTGTTCACATCTCCAGGATGGTCCCGGTGCACTTGGTCATACCTGCAGAGACTGATGGTGCAAGCACCAGCAGTCCACACAAACAAGGACTGGAACCCAGGCACACAAACTGGTACCCAATCAACCACACAGGACACAGTTAAGACAAGACATAATGGGAACCAGAAAACAAGCATATACCTGGACCCCATGCAGAACAGATGCATGGCAGTCACAGGCAGAGCTGCCCACACAGGCAGAAAAGCAGATGCCTAGACCCCATGCAGAACAACACATGGTGGTCACAAGAAAAGCTGCACAAATAGGCAGACAAGCAGATGCATAGACTAGACTAGATGTTCTTCATCTGGAGAACCCAGGAACCCTCTTACCGAAGGCATGGAACTGGACTAGCAGATGCCTGTTCCCCATGCAGAGTTAGTCCATGGGCTAACAGAGCTGCACAATAAGACATGGAACTGGACTAGCAGATGCCTGTTCCCCATGCAGATTTAGTCCATGGGCAAACACACAGAGCTGCACCACAAGACACAGAACCGGTAAAGGTGACCACAAAGACAGGGCAGATGGAACATCCCCAGATCAGGTGCATAGCTCCTGCATTCTGCAAAGCAGGAGACAGACTGAACTCAAACCCACAGCACACAGGATATTATAGCAGGGTGACAAGGTCATCTGACCACCTACCTGACACACCGATAAAGAACAGGGAAAGTTTACCTCACCAGAACTGAGACAACAGGGAGGGGAGCTTGCAAGCACAAGGAGCAGTTCACACACAGGCTGCCGCAACTACGCATAGGCCATAGCAACCAGCCTACACAGAATCCACTGCAGCCAGTACACAAGAGAGCTACTAAAGCGAGTACTACGGCAACCCGTGACACAGTGAACTACACTGTGCCAGCTGCTCTTTCAATCTGCCTCCCCAGATCCATGGGGTCAGACAACAGGTTCTGTGTTGGAGAAAGGTCACAGTCGTTTAGAAAACAAGACAGTTTTAAACCATTAAAAAATAGATAGCTGGCCAGAAGTAATAATGCCTGCTGAATTAAATATTGGTGAAGGTGTGAAACTGTGTAGTATTTGGACAATGATGAAACTGGTTTTACAGACAGCTACCAGAAATTTGAATGCCATAGAACAGAATAAGATTTGAGTGAAGGCGCAGAACTGTGCCACATTTGAAGAACAAGACAGGTTTTATGGATAGCCATAGAGAAGAATAAATTGTTCTTGAAGGCACGGAACTGCACCACATTTGGAGAATGATTAGACAAGTTTTACAGGTAGCTAACCAAAAGTAATAATGCCTGCCTGCTGAATTCAGTATTGGTGAAGGTGCAGAGCAGCACAAGATTTGGAGAATGATAAGTTTTATGGGCAGCTCGCTAGAAGTACTACTGCCACAGAACAAAATAAAATTTGGGTGAAAGTGCAGGACTGCGTCAGATTTGGAGAATCAGACAAATTTTATGGACAGCTGTCCAGAAGTACGAATGCCATACAGAGGAATAACATTTTGGTGATTATGTGGGACTGTGTCACATTTTAAAAATGAGACACTTTTTACAGCTTTTTACTTTTTGACAGCTGGCTAGAAGTAGTAATACTATAGAACAGAATTAAATTTGGGTGCAGTTGCAGAACTGCACAACAATTACCACAACTACAGTAAGTGGTACAGCAGTAACTACACCACTAGCAATTTGGCCAGGAGGGAGTTCTGCTTGCACATAAGCTAATTGCTGGTCGTGAATAGTTTTCTCATTGCCACACATTCTGTTATGGATGTCTCACAAAGGAGTGTAAGACAAGGAGGAGGAGGAGCCTGAGCATAAGAGGAAGCAGCTGAAAATGATGACAAGGACACTTTACTGCTTAGGGATTTGGCCTGGTTGTCACAAAGAAGATGCTGTCCAGTGCTGCCCAGATCTACAGTATTTGCTTCTGGAGAGGTACGTATGTTTGTGTTTGAAGCCCTCTCCCAGGGTCATATTATCCTCAGTGGCAGGCACTTCAAAACTTTAGATTCCTTTGGCAGAAGAATTTTTGAGAAATTCATAGACAATCCTATTCATTTAGAATAAAATCGCTCATCTATAGTAAAAATATTATTGATAATAATAATAGTTCTGTTCAACTCCTTTAGGTTGAATACCATTGGTTGACAGCTGAGAAGCAAACATGTTTTATAGTAGATTCATTTAAAATAAGAGTACATTTCATATATGGTCGTTCATGTTACATTATTGCATCAATTATAATACTGACTTAAGGTAAGGTCATTTGAAAAAAAAAAAAAAACCTATACGCTAGTATTCACTCACCAGACATCTAGGATCAGGTTACTTGTTCTCGTTAAGAGAGTCTTATTATGAGAATTTTATTGCTATTTCATGTCAAGGCAGAGGAAATGACTGGAAAATATTTACTTTAAATAAATCTGATCGTAGTCAACTTCACAGCAGCTCTTGTGTTTTTTCTGCTTTTAAATGAAAACATGCAATTGAAACATAGAAAGTTTACATTAAGCAGTGTACACACATACATACATTTATGTTCTCACCAAACCATGGACAAACATAGGCAACAAATGGCATTTCTATCCCAAATATCCTACAAAGTACACGCTAAACAAAGAAGGAAAATATATTTGTTTTGCTGAGCTCTAAGTGGGTGTACCTCTCAGAAGGACAAAGGGATTATAAAAATATGCTTTTTGGCAAGAAGATAATTTATGAGGCAACGTACATGTCTTTAGAATACAGTGTTTTTTCCTAATCCAGAACATAACAAATCCCAATTGTTTTTACAGCGTATAAAAAGTTGGAAAATTTGACTCTTATTCAGCAGCATTTGGGATGATAAAAGCTGGATATCCTCATGTTCTTTCTATATAATAAAATAAATGTTATGGTAAAAATAAATGAGCGTATAAGAAGTATAGGCGCTTTCAAGCAGGAAGCTATATTAACATGAGTAGAACTATAGTGCATGATGATGTTTCGAAATAGTAAATGACGTATTTCAGTGGGTTGAGATTTATGTTATCTTCATCAAATATGTAATGTGAATGTGTAGTGTGATGTAACCACTGCAGTGAATTTAAAAGGATTTAATTTAATAAGATCCTAGCAGCCCACTGATCAGCTGTTCGCAAACAGCTAAAAAGATTGGGGAGTTAGGAGTAAGACCACTGATGACTTGATATTGATGACCTGTCTGTGTAGTCTGGACCCCCTCCTCCATAACATCAGTCTGGCTGTAAAGTCTGAACCATTTTTTGGTTGTGTAATCAGGACCACCTCCTGTAATAGCTCTTTGGCTGTGTAGTCTTCATCCCCTTCTAAAACAACAGTCATATTATGTCATTTGGACACCTTCCTATAGAGGTTTACATGCATGGTCTATAGGTATATAAATATGGTAGGCACCTTGCAGCTTTGGCCATTGGCACTTCACAATCACACCAATGGGTGGTTATTATTGATTGCAACAGTTACAACTGGGATAATTAGAATAATCTCCAGTCCCCAATAGTAAAGAGATATACATGCTTCATATTGCAGCCTTCACTTGTAAGTGATGGCCACGTCATTGTACGACAGTAGGACTGCAGTTTGCAAGAATGTCATGCTAACAGCAGCATATTATTATGGGACAGAAGGGGTTTAAAGGGGTTGTCTGAATATAAGGTGGGGAGCACACTCTCTTTAAAGAAGAACCACTACCTCAAATATTGAGCGACACTGCTGCTATGATGTGATATGCCAGGAGTAAGTACCGACCCCATTTAAAAAAAATTTATGATTGACAGATCCAACTATTAGTTGTTGCTATTGCACCACAAAAGTAGACACTTAGCTGCTCTATGTAGAGAGTAGTATAGAGAAGAACTGCTGGCCTCTTTGTTTGATGCAAGGAGTATGGATAGCCCTGATATAAGGGCCTGCCTGGTGTCATGCTCTTCAGTGCTGCTGTACACTCAGAGCCTTGAGGGAAGGGGGTGAGCCCTAACTAATGGCCTCCTGCAGAAGGTGAAGGCTTTACTGTCTGTGCATGGAGAAAATGTGCCCCTTACAGATGAGGCTACTAAAAGTGTTACATAAACATCAGGAGATTTTCATTCCCTAGCTGGGTTAAGCCAAAGGCAGGCCTTTGACTAGGGACATAAGTGGTGGTCATTGCAGTGATGATGACCAGAAGATGGCCACATGTAATGGGCTGATGTGAAGGGGCTGTCAAGTAACAGCCAGATATTCTTGAATAAGAGGTAGTGGGAAAAGGATTAACAAGCATGAGTGGAGATCTGAGATGGATAACTAGGACCTATTGGCCTAACACTGCCCCTGTAGCAGCAAAGTCCCTTTTAGGACCAGATATGGACTTTCAATAATTTAATTATTGTGCCTCTCCATGAGAACCGCTAAAAATATATGCCCTTTAGAGATTGCAACCACCAAACTTGATGTGCCCTCTTAAGAGAGACTGGAAATATGTGTTATGATGCAATATGTCCAAGTGCCAGGCTCTCCTGTGGAGTAAAGTATATATGTATATATGTAAGCTGCATTATGTACTGCAAAGATTTCACATGCCTATGTCTGCCTTATTTCCACTATATGGAAAAAGAACCCATAGGGTGTGCTAGCATCTCTTAGTGGCACACACTTTTACATGATTTAAACTCTATTACTCATTTGGGGTAGTAGAAATGTAATACATTTCAGATATATAGGTATACTTGAGAGTCTACTGACCTAAAAAGCACCAAAAAGTCTTTATGGCATTGGTAAGAAAAGGAGTGAGCAGAGTAGGTCACCACCAAGGGCACCATTCAGGTGGGACACAATTAACAAAAAGAAAACATTGGTCTGACTATTAAGATGTGGGTGACATTTACTAATCAAAATGTACCAGAATTCTGCTATAATTTGTACCAAAATACTCATGTGCATGCTGAAAAGGGACATGGCTTTAGAAACAAAAGTGCACGACAAAATTTTCACCAAAAATTCTGGAGCATAGTAAACTAATAGGTGGCATTAACTTAGAATAGACAGTCTAAAGGTGCAGCCGGTATTTCATTTGGCATCAGCCACTTTGATTAATGTGGCACATCTTAAGACAATACCAGTAAATCTGCTTTACTGTGTTCACATAATTGATAAAGCTTTTTTTTTTTTCCCAGGTCTGATGAATGCCTTCCTTTAGTGAAATACATTATTGTCTATTCGACAGCTACACTATCATACTCAGAGGCCAAGAGTAGCAGGGTGTGGTCTGAAGCCCTTGCCTTCAGCAGCAATAGAGCATGTCCCACCCTTGCTCTAGCAGTGGAGGTCTCATCAATTGGCCCCTGCTGGGATAAGAGGATAAGTCCCATTACAAAGAAGCATTTCCATGTGGACATTTATGGCAAATGCACAGCAAATATTTGATTCTCATACTGGGTCTCCACCCTTAATCAGCTCACCAAGCCTCACCTCTGGTCGGTTTGTTTTATGGAAAGTTGGAATTTCACAGCATACAATATACAAAAACCAGTGCACCAAGTCATAAAAAATGGATTCTTTATTGATAGAAGAGTACAAAGTAGAAAAAAAAAAATCACTTACGCGTTTCAGACTACACTAGCCCTTTTCCAAAGCATAACAAAATCACAATTGACCATGTCAAAATGCATGGCGTCAAATAAGTAAGATACATCATTAATTAGTGGGACACATGCTGTTGAATTAACCCTTTGTATAATTAAAAGAGGAGGTTGTCACATCAATATATCAAATGAGTCAATTTTATCCCTGCTTTAGAGTTGGCAGTAATAATACAAACAGATTTATATATATATATATATATATATATATATATATATATACTGTATATTCACAATTTAGGAATAAACAGTCATACGAATACGAATAGTAACCCATCATTACTGGTGTTAAATCATGTGTGGTTAAACGTAACCCATATTAGATTAGGTTCCAATTCAGACACACCCATTAAACATTGAGGCAAGAGCCAACTAATCATCTCATAACACAGCTGGCACATTGGTTTCCAATAACTTTAGTCTGGCTGAGCATTCTGTATCTCCTCCCTTAACAGCAGTCTGACTGTTTACTCCAGACCACCCCCTATAACAGCAGTATGACTGTTTAGTCTGGACATCCCCTATAACAGCAGTCTGATTGTTTAGTTCAGACCACCCCCTATAACAGCAGTCTAAGTGTTTTGTCTGAAAATCCCCCTATAACAGCATGACGGTTTACTTCAGACCTTCCCCTATAACAGCAGTCTGACTGTTTAGTTCAGACCACCCCCTATAACAGCAGTCTGACTGTTTACTTCAGACCACCCCCTATAACAGCAGTCTGAGTGTTTTGTCTGGACATCTTGCTATAACAGCAGTCTGACAGTTTAGTCCAGACCACCACCTATAACAGCAGTCTGAGTGTTTTGTCTGGAAATCCCCCTATAACAGCAGTCTGTTTACTCCAGATCACCCCCTTATAATAGCAGTCTGAGTGTTTTTTGTCTGGAGATCACCCTATAACAGCAGTCTGACTGTTTTGTCTCCTCATCCCCCTACAATTGCTATACAGCTATTTAGTCAGACCCTCCTTTATAATATCATTCTGACTGTAAACAGCCACTGCTGTTTATGGCTGTTTATCAGGAGCACCTACAATGAATCAACCATGCATTACACAAATGGTCCGTTGTTGTCTGTGCCATATGGTACAGGAGTGTAAAAACTGGAAGCCCTTTAGAAAATCTGGGTATGTTGAGAAGAGATACCTTTCCAAAAACAGAACAGAGAATATACACTCACCGGCCACTTTATTAGGTACACCTGTCCAACTGCTCGTTAACACTTAATTTCTAATCAGCCAATCACATGGCGGCAACTCAGTGCATTTAGGCATGTAGACATGGTCAAGACAATCTCCTGCAGTTCAAACCGAGCATCAGTATGGGGAAGAAAGGTGATTTGAGTGCCTTTGAACGTGGCATGGTTGTTGGTGCCAGAAGGGCTGGTCTGAGTATTTCAGAAACTGCTGATCTACTGGGATTTTCACGCACAACCATCTCTAGGGTTTACAGAGAATGGTCCGAAAAAGAAAAAACATCCAGTGAGCGGCAGTTCTGTGGGCGGAAATGCCTTGTTGATGCCAGAGGTCAGAGGAGAATGGGCAGACTGGTTCGAGCTGATAGAAAGGCAACAGTGACTCAAATTGCCACCCGTTACAACCAAGGTAGGCATAAGAGCATCTCTGAACGCACAGTACGTCGAACTTTGAGGCAGATGGGCTACAGCAGCAGAAGACCACACCGGGTGCCACTCCTTTCAGCTAAGAACAGGAAACTGAGGCTACAATTTGCACAAGCTCATCGAAATTGGACAGTAGAAGATTGGAAAAACGTTGCCTGGTCTGATGAGTCTTGATTTCTGCTGCGACATTCGGATGGTAGGGTCAGAATTTGGCATCAACAACATGAAAGCATGGATCCATCCTGCCTTGTATCAACGGTTCAAGCTGGTGGTGGTGGTGTCATGGTGTGGGGAATATTTTCTTGGCACTCTTTGGGCCCCTTGGTACCAATTGAGTATCGTTGCAACGCCACAGCCTACCTGAGTATTGTTGCTGACCATGTCCATCCCTTTATGACCACAATGTACCCAACATCTGATGGCTACTTTCAGCAGGATAATGCGCCATGTCATAAAGCTGGAATCATCTCAGACTGGTTTCTTGAACATGACAATGAGTTCACTGTACTCAAATGGCCTCCACAGTCACCAGATCTCAATCCAATAGAGCATCTTTGGGATGTGGTGGAACGGGAGATTCGCATCATGGATGTGCAGCCGACAAATCTGCGGCAACTGTGTGATGCCATCATGTCAATATGGCCAAAATCTCTGAGGAATGCTTCCAGCACCTTGTTGAATCTATGCCACGAAGAATTGAGGCAGTTCTGAAGGCAAAAGGGGGTCCAACCCGTTACTAGCATGGTGTACCTAATAAAGTGGCCGGTGAGTGTATGTGGCCCATAGCTTAAGGGTGCATTCACACGAACGTATTTTTCATCCGCATCCGATCCGCAACTTTTGCGGACCGGGTGCGGATCCATTCATTTCAATGGGGCCGCAAAAGATGCGAACAGCACACCGTGTACTGTCCGCATCCGTTGTTCCGTTCCGCGGCGCCGCAAAAAATATAGAGCATGTCCTATTCTTGTCCGCAAGCACGGACAGGAATAGGCTTTCTCTATATAGCGCTGGCCATGGCCGGTATCCGTGTTTTGCGGATCCGCAATTTGCGGACCGCAAAACACTTACGGTCGTGTGAATGCACCCTAATAGTTAGATATATGATTCACTGTGATATAGTCATTAAAATTTCATAAAATATGAGTATGAAAATACAATACAATTCTTGTATTGTGCCCTGTAGTTTACTCCCCAGAAAAGAAATTTCCATCTTATTCAGTGATATCATATTGCTAGGATATGCCTTCATTTTATGATCAGCAAGGGTTAAACCATTGGTGGGATGCCCACCGAACATGAGAATGAAGGGGCTACAGTGCTGGTGCAGCAATGTTTTTCCCTGCACAGTGGCTCCCCTGCCACCTGCTGTGAAGTGAACTGCAGCACAGCTTATTCTTGAGAAAGATATGGATGTACTTGTTGCTCATAGACTAAATGGCAGCATGCAATGTCAATAAGCTGCTTCTATGGTCAGCAGGATATTGTCATGTATTAAAAGAGCCATGGGTTCATGGGAAAAGGACATAATATTATCACTTTCCAAAGTTTTGGTGTGGCCTCATCTAGAATATGCAGTTCGGCATCAATTCATAAAAAGCACGTTAGGTATCACTGCGTCCGTAATGACTGGCTCCATAAAAATATCACATGATCTACCTCGTCAGGTGAACATCGTTACAGAAAATAAATAAAAATTGCCAAAATAGCCATTTTTTGTCACCTTGCCTCACAAAAAGTGTAATAGTGCGCAATCAAAAAGTAATATGTACCCCAAAATGGCACCAATAGAAACGTCACCCCATCCTAAAAATAACAAGTCCCCACACAAGACAATGGCCATAAAAATAAAAAATGGCTTTCAGAGAATGGCAACACAAAAAACAAGATTTTTTCTTTTATCTGCTCTATAAAAATATCACTTGATCCACCCCGACAGGTGAGTGCTTTTGTCACCTTGACTCACTAAATGCATAATAGTGAGCAATCAAAAAGTACTATGCAGCCCAAAATGGCACCAATAAAAATATCATACTGATAAAAACGAGTCCCCACACAAGATCATTGCCAGAAAAATAAAAAAATAAAGGCTTTCAGAAAATTGTGATGCAAAAACATGGTTTTTCTTTACAAAAATGCTTTGTGTAAAAATGGTAAAAAGCTAAAAATCTGTATAAAATTGGGATCTCTGTAGTCATACTGACCAGCAGAATAAAGATAATGTGTCATTTTCCCACACGGTGTACGGCACACTATTAAAACCTAAAAAGCAATAATGGAATTGTTGCCATTTCTTTACCCTTCTTCAGAAATAAAGCGATCAAACAGTTATATGTACCCCAAAATAGAACCAATGATGATAGCAACTCATTCTGCAAAAAGTAAGTCCTAACACAGCTCTGTTCAGAGAAAAATAAACACATGGTTGTCAGAGGCTGTTCAATAGCAACATGGTGCCCATAATCTAATCCATCAAAATCTGCATGACAAAAACCAAATGGCAGTCTTTTTTGAACCCTGCAGTGAACCCAAACAGCATTTTACCTCCACATTTTAGCACCCAGTAGAACCCACCTTACAAATTTAAAGGACATGGTGTGTCTCAGATGCCACACGGTGGGCACAGCATATTGGGCACTGAAATGCCATATCTGTGAAAAACTTGCAATTTTCATTTTGCACAGTCCCATGCTCATGACTTTTTGCAAAACACCTGTGGGGTCAAAATGCTCACTCCACACTCTAAGGCCCCTTTCACACGAGCGAGTTTTCCGCGCGGGTGCAATGAGTGACGTGAACGCATAGCACCCGCACTGAATCCTGACCCATTCATTTCAATGGGTCTGTGTACATTTTTTTCACGCGCTTTTTTTCACGCATCAGTTCTGCGTTGCGTGAAAAATGCAGCATGTTCTATATTCTGCGTTTTTCACGCAGCCCTGGTTCCATAGAAGTGAATGGGGCTTCAGTGAAAAATGCATTGCATCCTGAAGCAAGTGCGGATGCAATGCGTTTTTCACTGATGGTTGCTAAGAGATATTGTTTGTAAACCTTCAGTTTTTTATCACACACGTGAAAAACGCATCAAAACGCATTGTACCCGAGCGGAAAAAACTGAACAACTGAACGCAATTGCAGACAAAACTGACTGAACTTGGGGGTTCCATTTATTTTTTTCACCCCAGATCCTCTACAGTTGTCAGCTCAAGATGATTAAATCATCACATAGGGCCTCTTTTACTCCTGAGCCCCATGATATGTCCAGGTAAAAGATTAGGGCCACATGTAGAATGTTTATAAAACCAGGAATCACAGCATATAATAATAAGTGGGCTGACTTTTCACACTGGCATACGATGGGCACCACATATTGGGTGCCCATCTCTTTTGAGTCCTGTGGGGTACCCATACAGCAGTTGACAACAACATATGAGGTGTTGTGGGGTCTTTTTTTCTCATATTACCACTTGTGAAAATGAAAAATGCTCGATTATGCAGCATTTTATTGGAAGAAATTACATTTTTCATTTTGCACAGGCACGTGTTTCTTAATTTTATAAAAGCCAGTGCGGTCAAAGCAGTCACTAAATCCCTCAAGCAATTCCTTGAGGGGGTGTAGTTTCCAAAATGGGGTCATTTATAAGGGGTTTCTACTGCAGAAGTACCCTAGATTCTCTTCAAATGTGACATGGTACCCAAAAACCATTCCAGCAAAATCTGCTCTCCAAAAACCATATGGTGCTATTTCTCTTCTGAGCCCTACGGTGTGCCTATACAGTGTACAAACCACATGTGTGGTGTTTCTGTAAATTGTAGAATCAGGGTAGTTTGTTTTGCTGTAAAACCTTCTTGCTTTACTGAAAAAAAAATGAATTCAAATGGAAAAGCTGCAAAAAGGTGAAATTTTGAAATTTTTCTTTCTTTAATCTTGTGGAGCACCTAAAGGGTTAACAAACTTTGTAAAATTGGTTTTTAATAATTTTAGGGGAGTAGGTTCTAAAATGGGGTCATTTATGGATAATTTCTACTTTGTAAGCCTCACAAAGTGGCTACATAACTGAATTAGTCCTTAAAAAAGTAGGTTTGGAAATTTTCTTAAAAAATGTCAAAATTGCCTTCAAAACTCTAAGCCTTCTAATGTCCTAAAAGAGAAAATGACATTTACAAAATGATGCCAAAATAAAGTTGACAGATGATAAATATTTATTATTAACTATTTTATGAGGTATTATCTGTCTTAAAAGCAGAAAAATTCAAATTTAGAAAATTTTCCAAAAATTTGGGATTTTTTTTAAAAATAAAGGTACAATACATTTTCAGAATGAATTAGTAAAAGCATTCTATAGTTATTACGACATAAAATGAAACATGTCAGATTTGCAAAATGTGGCTTGGTCTTGATTGGGATTGTCCCACAAAAAAAATATTCTCCAGCTTTCAAACCAGCATCTAAATACTTTTGTAATTGCACGTAATTAAAATATTAAGTGTAGACACTGAGTTATTCAATAAAAGGTGCAATAAAAGTACAAGAATACTCAGTTAACTGAGCTGTGATAGGAAGAGAACTGCAGCAGAAAGGACATACCCCCTGAGCTACAGGAGAAAAAACATGCCCTCTGAGCTGCCAGCTTGATATAAATCTAGCAATTGGAACAATGAATGGGGGGGGGAGCTCTGGATCCATGAGAGGTACAAGGCAAGTTCTACACAGATGATTGATGTTTGATTTTCAGTTTTTAAATTAATTATGGGACAACCCCTTTAATGCTCGTGTAAAAGTATAAAATTCTGGTTCCTATTTCCCTTCACTTATTTCACATCCCCTCCCATCGCTTGGTTAAACTTGATGAACATATATCTTTTTTTCAACCATATTATGCAACTATGTAACTACCATATGAATGGGCCATAACTTTGCCTTAAAGGGGTCTTCCACGCTTTTTCTATTGATGACCTATCCACTGGATAGGTCATCAATATCAGATTGGCAGGGGTCTGACACCCGGTACCCCTGCCAATCAGCTGTATAGAGAGATAGCACACGCAGTGCGCACATGCTGTCTCTTCTCTCTTCCTGCTCTCCGCTGTATGTCTATGGAACAGCAGTAGCGGACGCCAGCCGATATAATATTGATGACCTATCCTGAGGATAGGTCATCAATAGAGATGAGCGAATCATCAAAAATTCGCTTCGGTGAATAATCGACAAATTTATGACAAGATTCATTCTTAATACGAATTTATTCGGTCGAATTTGCGTTAAAAATAATTGTTGTTTTGTGAACATTACTGCACAAATTACGAATATATACATTCTAAGCATTGTTAAAAGTACACTACTGAGCTGAATGCGTAAGCATTAGCGGAAAAAGTGCGTACGAATCCTTAGTGTACTATTGACTCGCAATTGCGTCATACGCACGCACGAGGCTAGGCCGCGGCGTACAGTCCTCAGAAGCAGTTCATATGAGGTACAAAAGTAAGGTGCTCACTGTTAGCTATCTGGCTAAGTGCATAATTTACTAAAAACACAATACAATGCAAAATAGGACACATTGCAGTACCTGAAAAAGAATACACACAATGGGCTAAAGTGCTTGAATGTTGCTGAACCTATAAAAACATTATTGCTAAGCTAAAATACAGCAAAGACATACTTATGCATTTTAGTGCAATCCATTTCACATTTGCAAGCATAATAGGCTCAGATATACGTTTGCGTCTCTTCTCATGGCTGCTTGGCATAAAACACTGGAACACAGTCCAAAATTTAATTGTAATCCACGTGAGGTAATG
This sequence comes from Rhinella marina, assembly GCA_900303285.1. Taxonomy (NCBI): domain Eukaryota; kingdom Metazoa; phylum Chordata; class Amphibia; order Anura; family Bufonidae; genus Rhinella; species Rhinella marina. Next base: position 164,901 of record ONZH01003454.1, read on the forward strand.
TTGTAATCCAAACAGGTTGACAGCAGAAAATAGAGAACCCTTTTTGCGAAGGGGGCTCCCAAATAACCTGAGAAAGGGGGGAAAAAGGAAAATAGGCGCGCTGAGGCGCAGTTGTGAATTTTCTGCAGAATGGGGAGGGGGGGAGTCCTGACAAGCCATGTCCATCTGGGTGAGAGTCAAACAGCAATAAAAACAACATAAACTAAGAACAAGTGCCAACTAGCTCTCACCCGCCAGGTGCAGTCCATGTTGTGGCTCCCATAGGTACAGAGGTGTCCTTTAAATCAGCCAGTAGAAGGGTTCCTCAGATGAGGGACCTGAAGTCCTCCTCGCTGGAACTGCTGCTGAATGACATTAGAGGACGCTCCTGCCTCCTGTAGGCCAAGCTGGCTGCTGTGGTTGAGCTTCACTGCCCTCTTCTGCCAGAAGTCAGACTTGACTGGGTGGTGGTCACACTGGTGAGCGCTGCAGCCACTTGCACCTTCACTTTTCCGGATACTCTTGCCGGGACAGTAGGGGTAAGGACTTCTGGCTGCAGCGGTTGAGGCAAGGTTGCACCCAGGGATGAACCGCCAGCTCCCCTGGCTGCTGCTGACTTCATTTTCCATGGTAGTTGGTACTGGATCACAGTGGACTGGAAAGTAAAGGATGATGTCGTCAGCTGACCCAGCTGAAAGGACTGTGGTGGTGGTGGTGGTGGCAATCAAGGGATCAGAGGCTCCGGCTGTGGCTTCTCCCTGAAACGGAGGATGCCATCTGGTGACTCCTGTAGGCAGCGCACGCGTTTTGTGCCTGCTGGTTCCTCTGGCCAAACTTCTGGTGGTGATGCAGGTACCAGGGGCTTAGACAATAAAGTAACCCCGGTAGCAAAGGGGCTTTTCAGGGATGCCATTGGGGGTTTATTCCACCTGATCCCCCACATATAGGCTGTGACTGGGTTGTGTCCATCTGTTGACACCCAGTGGTTGTTCTGTGTATTACAGTCTTTCAAAATTTTTGCAAGCATGTGCCATTAATCAAACTAAGATGATGGTGGGCACATCTATATGAAACACATTCTCAGTGATTGTGATTTTTATGTTCAAACTGAATTTTCATAAACCTTTTCAAACGTCCTAAAGAAATGTGAGAGTTTTGATAGGTGGGAGCCCAAGCGTTGAGACCCCACACGATCAATGAAAACAAAGAGACAGATGTGTCAGACTGAGCTGTGCCCCTTCGGCTCTGATTGTCTCTCCTTGCTAGCAGAAAATGCTAGCTGATTCTATTAGCTGGTCTTCAGTTAAGAAGAAGAGCCAAGCAGAAATGTTCACACTCAAAGAAGCAAGTTGAACGTGTCAGTGATAGCTGTGGGAGTCTTAACACCCAGACCTCCACCAATCAAAACATCTGACATGTTTCTATGTAAAAAGTTTTGTGAAAGTGCAGTTACTCTTGGCAAACTATAATATTCAGTTAATTATCTATTTCAATTTATCAAAACTCCTGTGTTACCAGAAACAGATAGCTTGCTGTGCAGTTTGCGTAGCACTCATTTACTGCTATTGGAGTTACGGAAATAGCAGAGTGCAGCTGAATCAGATGGTTCCTTAACTTGGGCCACTCCCACTGATGGATTTCAGGGTGGTTGTAACCATGGAAAGGAGCAGTGGTCGTAACCATGGAAAGGAGCAGGCACCTATGACAGACCTCTCTGTTGAAGACCTGGCCGCCCACTTCACAAAGAAACTAGTAAACATCCGGCATGAAATCAGCTCCCAGCCACTGTTATTGATATTGAAGCCCTTCCCCCGCACTCAGTCACAGGAGATGAAGTCTCCAGGCTTCTCTCTTCTTCTCGTCCTACCACATACACTTCTGACCCAGTCTCCAGTATCTCTCTCCGTCTGTCACCACTCACCTAACAAAAAATCTTCAACCTCTCTCTCTCTTTTCTGGTATTTTCCCCTCCTCTTTCAAACAATCTATCATTAATCCATTATTAAAAAAAAAAACATCTTGTGACTGATCCTGCACAACTAACTACAGATCAGTCTCCAATCTACTCGTGGAGCATCTGGTCTACTCTCCTTGATCCATGGTTTCCTCATCCTAAATTCTACAGAAACTGCCCTCACCAAAGTGAGAAATGACCTCCTGACAGCAAAATGCAGTGGTGACTACTCTCTGCTCATTCTCATTGAACTCTCTACACTGTAGACCAACATCTCCTACTCACCATGCTCCAATCTATCGGTCCAAAGGACACTGCCATCTCCTGGTTTACTTCATTTCTCTCTGAGAGCTCTTTCTGTGTATCATTCACTGGCTCCACTTCTTCTCCTCTTGCTGTTGGGGTTCCTCAGGGTTCACTCCTAGGTCCTCTCTTCTTCTCTTTCTACACAGCCCTAATTGGACAGACCATCAGCAGATTTGATTTCCAGTACCATCTGTCACGAGGGGAGACAAGGGTGGTGAGCCCTATACTGAACCCCTCCTTCTTTCCCTGCCTACTTGCCTCAGTCGGCCCTAGGCAGCCGCGGACAACCACGAAGACGGTCCCTACACTGGGTAAGTGCGCAGGAGGGAAAGGGAACACAGGGTAGGACAAAACACAGACAGAACAAACACAATGGCAGAGTAGTCAGCAAACCGGGTCAAACACAGGAGGTCACATAAATACCAGGGGTGAGGCAAGAGAGAAGTCAAAGTCCGAAGTCCAAGTATCCAAATCCAAGTATCCAAACTAAAGGTCGCACAAGCACTGATCAAAGAGTAACTAATCACAGGCATCTGAGTGAGGCAGTTGCCATCTTTAAATAGCCCGCCCAGGATCATGTGATGTGGCCAGCATCACATGACCTGAGGCGGAGCAAGCTGTCAAAACAATATGTAAAGTAGCCATGTGGTGTGATCAGCACCACATGGCTAAACCCAAACAGAGAATTAACTCATGAAGTGCTGGCTGACAAGACCAGCACTTCAATTCCCTATTGCTCGTCTCTAGGGCGGCGGAGAGGTCTGGTGACGTCGTGCAGAGGAGCGCGACGCCGACCTCGCGTGACAGTACCCCCCCCTCAAGAGGGCCACCGGACCCTTACCAGCGGGAGCAGGCTTATCGGGATTGCTGCAGATGGAACTTTCGGATGAGCGAGTCTGCATGCATCCTGGTCAACGGTACCCAAGATCTGTCCTCTGGCCCGAATCCCTTCCAGTGTACGAGGTACTGAAAGGAATTCCGGACCTTCCTCACATCAATGACTCTAGCAACCTCGTGCTCCACTTGTCCCTCCACCTCTACCGGAGGTGAGGGCTGTTCCTCTGGACCAATAGGAGCAACATAACGCTTCAGCAAAGACATGTGAAAAACATTATGAACGCGAAGGGAGTCGGGTAAACATAATTCAAAAGATACCGGATTGATCACCTTGGTGATCCTGTATGGACCAATGAAGCGAGGCGCAAACTTATACGATGGTACTTTCATGCGAAGATTTTTTGTCGACAACCATACCCTGTCCCCCACCTTGAAATCCACACCCTTAGAACGTTTCTTATCAGCTTTAGTCTTTTGGACTCCTTGGGCCTTTTCCAGGTTCAGCTGAACCCGTGCCCAAACTGTGCACAGTTCTTGAGAAACAACATTGACCTCTGGACAACCGAAGAGGATGAGGAAAAGGAACCAAAGCGCGGATGAAAGCCCATATTACAGAAGAAAGGTGAAACCCCAGAAGAAGAATTCACTCGGTTATTAATAGCGAATTCGGCCAGAGACAGGTATCTGGCCCACACAAGCTGGTTATCTGTCACATAACATCTGAGATACTGTTCAACAGATTGATTAAGACGCTCAGTCTGACCGTTGGTCTCCGGGTGAAAGGCCGACGAAAAGGACAAAGATATTCAATCTTCTTACAGAAGGCTCTCCAAAATTTAGACACAAACTGCACCCCCCTGTCCGATACGATATTTTCTGGAATACCATGCAGTTTAACTATGTGGTCCAAAAATACAGACGCCAAGACCCTAGCAGAAGGTAATTTACACAACGGAATAAAATGACACATTTTGCTAAATCTGTCAACTACAACCAAAATCACAGTTTTACCCTCAGAGCAAGGCAAATCCGTGATGAAGTCCATGGACAAATGCGACCATGGTCTGCTAGGTATGGGTAAGGGACGTAGCTCACCCATAGGTCGTGTCTTGGGATTCTTGGACCTGGCACAAGTATTGCACGCAATTACAAAAGCTTGAACATCCCGGGAAATCGATGGCCACCAATACTGCCTAGAGACTAACTCCTTGGTAGCATTGATACCCGGGATGTCCACACAATACAGAGTTATGGCACTCACCCAGCAGTCGCAAACGCAAATGGGCCGGCACAAACAGTTTGTCATAGGGGGGTACCAGTGGGAGCGAGATGCTGTCCTGCTAAGATCTCAGCTGCCAGATCAGACGAGGTAGCGGCCACGATGATGTCAGCTGGCAGGATGGGCTCAGAAGGGACGTCAGGAGGCTGATACGCCTGAAAGCTTCGGGATAAGGCATCAGCCTTAATGTTCTTGCTTCCTGGTCTGAAAGTAACACAAAAATCAAAACGGGTAAAGAACAAAGCCCACCTCGCCTGTCTGGGATTCAAACGTTTAGCGGATTCCAGAAACATAAGATTTTTATGATCCGTGAGGACCACAATGCGATGTAATGCCCCTTCCAGGAAGTGACGCCACTCCTCAAATGCCCACTTAATGGCCAACAACTCCCTATTACCGATATCATAGTTCCTCTCAGCAGACGAGAACTTGCGGGAAAAAAAGCACAAGGCTTAAGGTTAGTTAAGGTGGAGGACCCCTGGGACAGTACTGCCCCTACCCCATCCTCAGATGCATCCACCTCAACTACAAAGGGTTCATTCTGGTCAGGCTGGATTAACACAGGGGCATTAGTGAAACACTGTTTTAGCTTCTCAAAAGGCTTCAATAGCTGCAGGGGGCCAATTAACTAGATCTGCTCCCTTGCGAGTCAGATCCGTAACTGGTTTGACCACCAACGAAAAATTTTTAATAAATTTGCGATAAAAGTTCGCAAACCCTAAAAATCGTTGGAGCGCCTTAAGGGAGGAGGGTCGCACCCAATCAAGGATGGCCTGCACCTTAGCTGGATCCATTTTGCAGGAAAAAGGAGTCAAAATGTATCCTAAAAAGGCCACCTCCTGAACGCCAAAGGTACACTTCTCCCCTTTGACAAATAGTTTATTCTCACGTAACACCTCTAACACTTGCCTGGTATGAGAAACGTGAGATTCCCAATCTGCTGAAAAAATGAGGATGTCATCAATGTAGACAATCATGAACCTCCCAATAAAAGGTCTAAAAATGTCATTGACAAAATTTTGGAACACAGCGGGTGCATTGCTTAGCCCGAAGGGCATAACTAAGTACTCATAATGACCCTCAGGGGTATTGAAGGCAGTTTTCCATTCATCCCCCTCCCTGATTCTAATCAGGTTATAAGCTCCCTTCAAATCCAGCTTAGAGAACCAGCAGGCGCCTTGAATCTGGTTCAATAAGTCAGGGATAAGAGGCAGCGGGTACCTGTTCTTGACCGTGATTTTGTTAAGTTCCCTGAAATCAATACAGGGCCTCAATCCTCCATCCTTTTTACCAACAAAGAAAAATCCGGCCCCCATGGGGGAAACTGAAGGCCGGATGTGACCCTTGGCCAGACTTCTCCTTAAGATACTCCCTCATGGACTGACGCTCAGGAGTGGAGAGATTGTAAATACGGCCTTTAGGATACTTGGAACCCTCCATAATCTCAATGGCACAATCATATTGCCGGTGAGGAGGGAGGAACTCCGTCTCGGACATGGAGGAATACGTCCTGAAAATCTCTGATATATCCGGGCAAGATAAGAGACTCAGTGGGTACCTCCAACCTGCAATATAGCTTTGCAACATTTGGAACAATCACCTCCCCATTTCTCTAATTCACCTGCCGGCCAGTTGATCACAGGGTTGTGGTCCTGTAACCATGGCAGACCTAAAACGAGGTCAGCAGGTAAATCCCTTAGGACCAGAAAGAGCAAGTCTCAGTATGGGAAATTCCCACAGTCAAGGAAACCTCGGGAGTGCAAAACTCCACCCTCCCGTTATTCAATGGGGTGGAATCTAAAGCAATGATTTGAATTGCCTCCCTTAAAGGAACTAGCGGAATACCCACAGTTTGTACAAAATCAAAGTTAATAAAATTAACAGCAGAACCTGAATCAACAAATGCTTGACCCTCTCCCCTTAATTTGACCATAGGTAACAGAAAATAGGTAGCAAAACTTTCCTTCTTACCACCGTCGGAGTTACCTTGCTTCCCACCGGAGATCTCCTAGAAGGTGGAAGTTTGGGACACTGCTGGAGCCAGTGGGTTCATCTCACCGCAGTAAAAACAAGCTCCCTTCAGGCGTCTTGGTCCCTTATGGTCCCCCCTAACTGCATGGGTTTCCTCCGGAACTCTGGTAGGAGATGGACTAGGAAGAGAAATTTCTGGCAACACGGTAACCTGAGGCATGCCAGAACGTTCCCTCAGTCTCTCTCTCACCCGTCGGTCAAGTTTGATGGCTAAGGTCATGGGTCGCCTCTAAGGAGTCAGGAGTAGGGTAACATACTAGAAGGTCCTTCAGTTGGTCAGACAGCCCCACCCGGAATTGACTTCTTAGAGCTGGGTCATTCCATCCTGAAGAGACACACCACTTCCTAAACTCCGCGCAATAGTCCTCTACTGGACGGTTACCCTGCCGAATGTCCCTGAGCTGAGACTCGGCAACCGCAGTCAAGTCGGGCTCCTCATATAATAAGCCTAAGGCCAGAAAAAACGCGTCCACAGTCTGCAGGCTAGGGGAGTCAGGGGGTAAACGAAAAGGCCCACTCCTGCGGATCACCCTGCAGCAAGGAAATAATTATTCCCACCCGCTGCTGCTCGGAACCCGAGGAGTGGGGGCGTAAGCGGAAATATAATTTTATACTTTCCTTAAAGGACCGGAAGGTCTTCCGGTTTCCCGAAAACCGATCCGGCAGCTTAACATGGGGCTCCACGATAGGGTTAGATGTGGAGGGAACCATTACTGGAGCGGATTGGAAGCTGCTCCTGCTGTTGGAGCCTCTCGGCCAGATCCTGGATAGCTTGAGCCATTCCTTGCACCTGGTCTGTGAGGGCCCGCAACTGCTCCATGAGATAAGCCTGTGATTCTGTCACGAGGGGAGACAAGGGTGGTGAGCCCTATACTGAACCCCTCCTTCTTTCCCTGCCTACTTGCCTCAGTCGGCCCTAGGCAGCCGCGGACAACCACGAAGACGGTCCCTACACTGGGTAAGTGCGCAGGAGGGAAAGGGAACACCGGGTAGGACAAAACACAGACAGAACAAACACAATGGCAGAGTAGTCAGCAAACCGGGGTCAAACACAGGAGGTCACATAATACCAGGGGTGAGGCAAGAGAGAAGTCAAAGTCCGAAGTCCAAGTATCCAAATCCAAGTATCCAAACTAAAGGTCGCACAAGCACTGATCAAAGAGTAACTAATCACAGGCATCTGAGTGAGGCAGTTGCCATCTTTAAATAGCCCGCCCAGGATCATGTGATGTGGCCAGCATCACATGACCTGAGGCGGAGCAAGCTGTCAAAACAATATGTAAAGTAGCCATGTGGTGTGATCAGCACCACATGGCTAAACCCAAACAGAGAATTAACTCATGAAGTGCTGGCTGACAAGACCAGCACTTCAATTCCCTATTGCTCGTCTCCTAGGGCGGCGGAGAGGTCTGGTGACGTCGTGCAGAGGGAGCGCGACGCCGACCTCGCGTGACACCATCTCTATGCTGATGACACAGAACTGTACACGTCATCCCCTGACATCACCCCTGCTGTATTACAGAACACCAGTGACTGTTTCTTTGCTGTCTCTAACATCATGTCCTTTACCTATCTGAAACTAAATCTTTCAAAAACTGAACTTCTTGTGTTCTCTCCATCTACTAACCTACCCAAACCATATCTCCCTCTCAGAGTGTGACACCTTCATCACTCCTAGGCAGCATTCCCGCTGTTTCAGTGTTACATCTCTATAGTGTGACCCTTTCTCATTATGGAAACAACAAAGACTCTTATTGTTGCCCTGATCCATTCCTAGCTCGATTACTGTAACTCACTATTAATTGGCCTCCCCCTCACCAGACTTTCCCCTTTCCAATCTACTCTATCCTTAATGCAGCAGCCAAAGTCACCTATCTTTCCAACCGCTACTCCGATGCCTCCGCCCTGTGCCCGTCATTTCACTGATTGCCTATACATTATAGAATCCAGTTTGTACTGCTCGTTCTCACCCACCAAGCTCTCCACAGTGCTGCACCCCCTATATCTCCTCCCTCATCTCTGTCTATGACACTTCCTGTGCTCTACGCTCTGCAAATACTTACGACTGACATCTACTATAATCCGAACCTATCATTCCTGGCTCCAAGATTTCTCCCGAGCTGCACAAGTTCTCTGGAATGCCCAAGAAATTAGGTTAAATCACAATATACACAGTTTTAGAAGCTCCTTAAAAACTCATCTCTTTAGGGTGGCCTATCACATCCCCTGATCTAACTCCTCTCCATATATAGCCCATTTATCATTTCCTGAACCTGATTCTCCACCAAACTCCTCACCACACCCATGCACCCAGAAGCACTTCCTATATCAGCTGGTGACTGGCTCATGCAGAATTATCTCTGCTCCCTTATTTTCCCAAGATGGCCGGACCATTGTACAAAACAAGCACTTCTACCTTTTGTGTCATCACTATCTCTTCATCGATAGTAAGCTCTTGAGAGCAGGACCCTCATTCCTCTTGTTGTAATTATTGACTTTTCTGTTGCTATGTTATTTATGACTGTTTGTACATGAACCCGTGAACTGTAAAGCGCTGAGGAATATGTTGGCGCTATATAAATAAAGATTATTATTATTAAAATGTGATGGAAAAATAAATCCAGCCAGCAAAGAAGGCAATATGGACAATCACAATACATTAGTAAGTGCCTTGTATTAACTTCCTCTACATAATGAATGTCATTTGCTGAAGTGAGACAATCCCTTTAAGATTGTAAAGGTGTTGTGTTGTTTCTTTGCCACTGCTATATATTGTCTACATTATAGCTTCAAGTAGCTATGATTTTTGTATACATATATATGTTCTAATAAGTCTCATTTCTAGTGTCTGACAATTATGTTTCATGGTAAGATATCACTGTAAGGTTCGGTTGGAGTTTATTTAATAGGCCTCATGCAGACATCTTTATTTCTGCAGATCCATTTTGCCATTTCACAAGTTACAGAACATGTCCTATTCTGGTCAGTATTGAGAACAAGAATAGCCATTTCTATTGATGGGAGCTAGAAAAGGTGTCTGCATTCTCATACATGCATTTCTTCTGTTCACATGTCCAGTCCAAGTTTTTTTGTTTTTTTTTGGGGGGGGGGGTTTCAAATGATCTTCAAAATAGCGCCATTCTGGTAAATAAATAATTTCGGGCACACAGAGTTTCATTATTGTAAATAAAAGCTGATTTTCCCTTTTTGCATTGCATTTTTATGGGGATAATTCATTAAAATAACCCTTTCTCTGAAGAAAGACACTCCATTAGCACACTAATTTGCCAATTGTCATTGGTCCAGCTCCTGAAATCCCCACCAATGTTATGTCTTGTGAATGGCCACTCGCTGTAGGGGAAATGCAGTCATACATTGCCTATTCACATGAATGGGCGATCATATAATACATGACTGGACCCGTCTATGACGACAGTATATCTGAGTTACCATTTGAGGGGAATGGTGTTTGTTGATTTGTGGATTGATACAGGGTCAGGAATCTTCTTGGTCATTCTTTTTTTTTCTGTTTTTTTCCACTTCACATAGCCAGGTAAGCACATGCTGTTCCAAACGTAGTGCTTGACTTTCCAAAATGTAATCAAAAAGAAGACAAAAAAATAATTTGCTCAATTATATCTGATCTTTTTTGTTTCATTGCACAGCATTTTCTGTTGTTGAGCTTGTTTCTAATCATGTTTGAATACAGTTAGTTTCCCAACCTGCATTTATACTCCTACTTCCCTTTAAATGGTGCAGTTCATGTCCAAAAATACTCTACGTTAAAGAACTGTATGACAGCAGTAGATCTTATATAATTTTACATGCAGTTTCCGCATATTTGTATTTTCAAGTTAGTTTTATGTCCACCCTTTTACTGTGGCTATAAAATTCAAGATTTTAATCAGGGATGAACCAGTGAGTTCCAACTTCCAAGGCTTTGGCTTCGAAGGGATCACATTTACACAAGAGACAGGTGCCCATATAGTAACAGCATGGGAAATTAGAATTTTTTTTCTGACTTCCTCTGCGATTTTTCATTAGTAGGACCCTTCCTTCGGAAGATGTTTGCTATTGACAAGTCACACTTGTGAGGCCAACATGATACAGCCTTGTTCAAGAAAGGCCCTTGTGTTTTAAGATGCACTGCTGGAATATGTACCTTAATATACATGATGCAACCATAATGGTTTCTGTTGCACATTGTAAGACACACACGCAAACACAAATTCAGTGTGTTTTCCAAGATGACATGTTAAAGACATTGTTGTAATGAGCTGCGGCTGGATTGAAGGGATATTGTTGGAACCTCTGCAAAATAAACCAATGTACCTGTTATCTAGAGCATTAATAATGCAGCTTACCTAATGTAGGTTTATGATATAGCTTAAAAGGGTTTTCTGAGACTTTATAACTGATGATGACCTATCCTCTGAATACGTCATCGGTATCTGATCAGTGGGGGTCCAACACCTTGGATCCCCACCGATCAGCTGTTTGAGAAGACACTGGTGCTCGTTGTAGTGCCACTGCCTTCTCACAGCTTTTCCTAGGCTGATTGACGACACGCTCATCGGTTACATAGCCTCAAAGCAGCTCAGCCCCATAGAAGTAATTGGGCTGAGCTGTGATACCAATCACAGCTGCTATACAATGTACAGCACTGTGCTTGGTGAGCAGGGAGAAGGCTTGTGAGCACTGGTGCCTTCTCAAACAGCTGATCAGCAGGGGTCATGGGTGTCAGAATCCCACCGATCAGATACTGATGACCTATCCTGAGGATATGTAACCAAATAACGTGTCATCACTAGAGAAAGCTGCAAGAAGGCGTGACACTACAATGAGCACCAGGTTTTGGACCCCCCACCAATCAGAAACTGATGACTTATCCTGAGGAAAAACTGTCAGAAAACCCCTTTAACCTTAACCATAGCTTAATCTTAGCCATATGTTTTTGCTACCAATTACAAAACCGTGAAGCTCCAGGTATATCCTTGCACATGATTATTTTCTGTTTGATTACAAGGTCTACCACCAGCTACAGTAGCTCAGTGCTACTGCTTTGGGGGCCCTTTACGCCCCTAAATATATAAATATATTTCTTGGCTAGTGGAAGGATACAATGATGAAACCGAAAAAAGCCCCCAGATCATGTAGTGATCACAAGGATATTGTAGGTCCTTATGTAAATGAGTTCAGATGTACATTTAAAAGAGGATGGTCTAAGCCAGAGATCTCAAACTCGTGGCCCTCCAGCTGTTCTAAAACTACAACTTCCATCATGCCAGGAGAGCCTACAGCTATTGGGGCATGCTGGGAGTTGTAGTTTTACAACAGCTGGAGGGCCACGAGTTTGACCATGCAATCTTTAGCTCATGCTGTAGTGTAAAGATAAGAGAACCTTAGGGCATGTTTGCATGATGGATTTTGAAAACACACTTTTAAAATCAGGGTAAAATCCACACTAATTTTAAAAGCAGTTTTTAAGGCACATTTTTTTGCAGGTTTTTTGCTTGGTCTTGACACTATTTTTTGCAAACACGCAACTCTGCTCGTGGCTTTTGGCGTGGATCCGCGCAAAAAATCCCCACAATTATGGAGGTGTTTTTTTTGCCTGCTTCCAATTCATTTCAGGGCATACTGCTTCTTTTTACATTCTTTTTTTTACTTCCCATTAAAATGAATGGGAGGCTGTTTATAGGTGTTTTTTGGCACTGATTCCACACAGAAAATGCACAAAAATGTGCATGTGAACGGGCTCTTAGTGTGTCGCCACATGCTCAGGTGTTTTGATGCAGTTTTTGGAGCCAAAACCAGGAATAGATTCAAATAAACAGATAAGATAGCATCCGCGGCATCACCCTTATATGTACACCAAATTATTACTAATAAAAACAATGAATAGCTACAGGTATTTCTTTTGTAATGTAGAAACAAAAATATATATTTTCTTCACAAAACCTTTTTATTGTACAGGAGTTGTAAAATACAAAAAAATTATACTCATTTAGTAACTGTACCAACCTGTAGAATGAAAGTATGCCACTTCTTATACTGCATGGCATACAAAGTAAAATCAATAATCACCAAAAAGGCAGACTTAATTTTATGTTTTTTAAAATAGTAAAAAGAGAAGCAAATAATAGATATATGGTACCGCCACAATTGTAATGACCCATAAAAAAGATAATACATTATTTAAACCACCTTGTGCATGGCATGAAAAAAATGAAAAAATAAAAAAAACTGAAAAGTAACATTTTTTTTGTCAAAATAACAAATTCTGCAAACGAGCCACTATACAGCTACTGTAAGCTGACATAAAAATGTTAATTGAAAAATGAATAATACGTACATTAATCCCACTTGGTAACAATAAAAACTACAACTTAGGCTACATTCATACGACCGTTGTTTTCCTGGCCTCCGATCCGCATATTTTGAAGCTCAGATCTGGACCCATTTATTTCTATGGGGCCTTAAAAGATGCGGACAGCACACAGTGTGCTGTCCGCATCTGTTGCTCTGTGCTATGGCCCCACAAAAAGAATAGAACATATCCTATTCTTGTCTGCAATTGCAGACAAGAATAGGCATTTCTATGATAGCCGCGGCATGTGCGGTCCACAAATTGCGGAACTCACATGGGCTGGTATCCGTGTTTTGCGGATCCGCATAACACAACGGTCGTGTGAATGTAGACTTATCCTGAAAAAACAAGACATCATGAGGTATGGTCATAGAAAAATACAAAGTTACAACTCTTGAAATGTGATGAAAAAAATAGCTTTGTCATGAAAATAAGCTGGTCCTTAAACCCCTCCCATTGATAGACACACCATTAACTCCTAATTGTGGTGTTTTTACTGCAAATGAACATAATGTTATGTCCAGTAAATAACATGGGTACAGGAGCCTTGTCTGTGCCATCAGCGTGCCAGCAGTAAAAGCGACCACTGCATCTAAGGAATTTGAGAGAGGTGGCTCTGTATGACTTTGTGAGCATTATGTGAGTGATCAAAGGATAACAGCTTTTAGTCTCAATGTTAAAGGAATTGTACAATACTAGTATATTGATGATTGACAGGGGTTTGATTCTTCCCAATGAGCACTGCTACTTCCTTAAACATTATATATATATTAGACAGGCACTCAGGACTGGCGTTATATAAGCATGCAGTTAATTAATTACTGTACATAACATAATCAAGATAATAAAGATACAAATATAAAATAAAACACAGAAAAAATTTAAAATATAGGTAAAAAGTCTGTATACTTCATCCAGCAGCTTGGTTTGAAGATAATAGTTCATCCACCTCTAGAACCAATAGGTGCAAGTTATAGTTCATATATCTCCAAATTGTATACTCATGTACATATATTGGAATAAAAATCTTCTATACCACGGAGAATGTTGTTTTTCTGTAACATAGGTCTTGTTCCAAATATAAGATGTTATTTATAAATAGTGGTAAATAGTGGTAGTTAGTGGTGTTAATCTTCCTTATAGTAATAGGTAAGTCATACCGAACAGTATATTTAGTGTTCACTTCATCAGTGGCGTCCCACCTGATGAATGAGGACAGGTACACACTTACCCCTACCAGCGTGAGCGGGGATTTTCAACGTAGTCTTGATGTATATGCCCCCTCTACCTCCAATATTGTGTGTAGTCCGGAGTGACTGTATCAGTTCCGGGATCCCTCTAGGAGCATACACCGTCTGGAGTCTCTCTGTGTCTGTGCTGGGCATCCCACGTGGATGAGGTATCACTGCTCAGACTGACATGTCACGTGACTCCCCCGAAGCCGGCTTCTCTTACTGGATATGGTTTGCTTTCAATTCACCAAGTAAGATGAAGATTATGTTCCATCCATAAAACTGCTAGTGGGTTATCAAAATGCCAAACGTGTTTAGAAGATTAGACTTCTTCATCAGTGGCCATATTGGTTTGTTTAACTTCCCCACTATTTATACCTGCTTATCCAATTACCGCAGAACCCTCACTGGATCTTCCTTCAAGAGTCACTTTGGATTTCTCTTATATATAGTGTCCATATACTTTCCAATTTTATGATGTATGTCCCAAATGGATTACCATAAGATCTACACCAAAAATCTCTGTTTTCCAACAAATAAGCATGTATTGCGTTTTTTCTTATACATGCGTTTATTTATGTACAGTTGCTCATCTGTATGGTGATTGCAATCTATATCTCATTTTGCAGTTATTCATTGTAATTATACAAATAGAGACATATTTCGTATAATATAATATGAAGGTAGAATATATAATAAATATATAGGATATCGGATATATTTTCTTCAAATATAGTGACATACTATGTAATTAATGAGGCTATTCAAGTAATATTAATATTGCTATGTTGAATATTGCTATATTGAATAATGTTATTAGCGAAGATAGTGGCACATGTTGCTTGCAGGGAAATGGCAAGGCCTCTCCCAAGGGGAGATCAGCGTGCTAGAATACTTAGCGAAGATAGTGGCACATGTTGCTTGCACATGTTGCTTGGTTCGCCCTCAGTTATGCCAATTTATTTATGGCTAATTGGGAGGATCAAGTCATCATACCCAGACTGGGGGAGGACTTGGTGCTCTGGCGAAGATATATCGATGATATATTTTTCATATGGAATAAGTCAGAAATGGAACTAGCTACATTGCTAAAAGACCTAGACAATAATGACTATAATTTAAGATTTACTGCAAATATAAGTAACACACATATAGACTTTTTAGATTTATCAATTTTGGTGCAAGAGGAAAAACTTGTATGTAGGACATTTCAGAAGGAGGTAGCTAAAAACAGCTATATCCTACATACAAGTTGCCATCTTCCAAGTTGGCTTCATAACATTCCTATGGGCCAATTTCGTAGACTAAGGAGTAATTGCACCAAAGTGGAGGATTATGAAAAGGAAGCTAAAAATATGCAAGAACAATTTTTGAGTAAAAAATATCCAGCTACAGTCATTAATACAGCCCTTTCAAAGGTGCAAAATATGGATAGGGACGCTTTTTTTATAGCAGATAACATCAAGCTTGATAGAGAACAACAAGAGGGGGAAATACGTATTATAATGCCATTTAACGCCCAATATAAGAAAATAGAAACAATCATATATAAACATTGGCACCATATATTACATGATAAAGTAATTGGATCACAGTTACCCCCCAAACCGAAGATAATTTATAAAAAAGCACCTAATTTATCATTAAAAATCAGTCAAACCTCAAATAAATAAAGTATCTATACAAGAATGGTCCAATATCAAAGGGTTCTACAGATGTGAGAAATGCAATAATTGTAAGGGGACTAAATTCCCAAAAAAACAAACTAAACGAACTAAAGTATACTCCACCAAAAATCCCTTTTCCTTAGAAATCACAGAATTTTTGACATGTAATTCAACAAATGTTATATATATGATTGAATGTCCGTGCCATAAACAATATATAGGGAGGACGAAAAGAACACTAAAGAAAAGGGTGGCAGAACATATGAGCAATATATGAGCAGGTTATGAGAAGCACACCCTGTCGAAACATTTCAAACATTACCACAATAAAGACCCTAGTGCTTTAACTTTTGTAGCCCTGGAAAAAGTAAAGAGACATTGGAGGGGTGGTGATCACCTATTATCAATGTCAAGGGCAGAGTCCAGGAGAATCTTTGATTTTGATACCCTAACGCCGGGAGGGCTGAATGCTGATTTTGAACTTTTTGGGTTTCTATAAGTGGTTTTGTGAAGGTGAGCAATAAGAAAAAACATAGAAATCTGTTACATCTTATGTTATGCATTTAACAGCCATCTTATCCAGATAACGTAACAAGACTGCATTTAGCTTGGAACAGCTTACGCAAGATAGGCCTTCAGACAGAAGCACCTAGTTCCTGTTTTGAATGACGAAGAGAATATTAGTCAGCCAACGCCTCAATAAGACTGCGCAGATGCAAAAGAAACCTATTGTATACATATATCCTGTTTTGTGATTTCATAAATTTATGCTCCATGTCCAAAAAAGGTTATATATTCTGGACATCCAATTATAATATGGTATGGAGATACATGTGATTTGATAACCACTCCTAAATCACTCCTAAATCAGAGAATTAAAATGAGACAGTGCTTCCTGAAAATAAAGAGAAGTGTATGGGATTTCAAACCAGCAACATTCTGTGTGGTCTGGAGTTCTTAGCGTCGAAGCATGCACTCAAATCTAATTTGGACAGAGACAATCAATTGAAGTAAGGGATAAAAAATATTTCCCTGACAGTTTGGCCTCGTCCTGACGGGACATCAGCGTCGGGCTGTCAGTATTCCAGCACACTGATCTCCCCTTGGGAGAGGCCTTGCCATTTCCCTGCAAGCAACATGTGCCACTATCTTCGCTAATAACATTATTCAATATAGCAATATTCAACATAGCAATATTAATATTACTTGAATAGCCTCATTAATTACATAGTATGTCACTATATTTGAAGAAAATATATCCGATATCCTATATATTTATTATATATTCTACCTTCATATTATATTATACAAAATATGTCTCTATTTGTAGAATTACAATGAATAACTCCAAAATGAGATATAGATTGCAATCACCATACAGATGAGCAACTGTACATAAATAAATGCATGTATAAGGAAAAAATGCATGGGAAACGCAAGAAAAACGCAATACATGCATGCAATACATGCTTATTTGTTGGATCTTTGGTGTAGATCTTATGGTAACATCCATTTGGGACATACATCATAAAATTGGAAAGTATATGGACACTATATATAAGAGAAATCCAAAGTGACTCTTGAAGGAAGATCCAGTGAGGGTTTTGCGGTAATTGGATAAGCAGGTATAAATAGTGGGGAAGTTAAACAAACCAATATGGCCACTGATGAAGAAGTCTAATCTTCGAAACGCGTTTGGCATTTTCATAACCCACTAGCAGTTTTATGGATGGAACATAATCTTCATCTTACTTGGTGAATTGAAAGCAAACCATATCCAGTAAGAGAAGCCGGCTTCGGGGGAGTCACGTGACACATCAGTCTCAGCAGTGATACCTCATCCACGTGGGATGCCCAGCACGGACGCAGAGAGACTCCAGACGGTGTATGCTCCTAGAGGGATCCCGGAACTGATACAGTCACTCCGGACTACACACAATATTGGAGGTAGAGGGGGCATATACATCAAGACTACGTTGAAAATCCCCGCTCACGCTGGTAGGGGTAAGTGTGTACCTGTCCTCATTCATCAGGTGGGACGCCACTGATGAAGTGAACACTGAATATACTGTTCGGTATAACTTACCTATTACTATAAGGAAGATTAACACCACTAACTACCACTATTTACCACTATTTATAAATAACATCTTATATTTGGAACAAGACCTATGTTACAGAAAAACAACATTCTCCGTGGTATAGAAGATTTTTATTCCAATATATGTACATGAGCATACAATTTGGAGATATATGAACTATAGCTTGCACCTATTGGTTCTAGAGGTGGATGAACTATTATCTCCAAACCAAGCTGCTGGATGAAGTATACAGACTTTTTACCTATATTTTAAATTTTTTCTGTATTTTATATTTTTATCTTGATTATCTTGATTATGTTATGTACAGTAATTAATTAAATGCATGCTTATATAACTCCAGTCCTGAGTGCCTGTCTAATATATATATAATTTTTCCTTTTGGTTGATGACGTGGTGAATCATCTTGGACAGAGCACCTGTAATATCCAACCACAAGGGGGTGAGCCACCTGTTTGAACAGTTTTCTTACTTCCTTAAACAGCTGATTGGTGGGTGACGGGAGTTAGGCCCTAGCCGGTCTGATATTGATAAGCCATCCTGAAGATCACGCCTTCAAGGCAGTAATGCTATTATACTTTTTTTAAAAAAGAAAAAAATAAATAAATTGCATCTAAATAAATGCTTTCTTTTGGGAAAAAAACAAAAGCAAAACAAAACTATAAAAAATTGGTATCTTCATGTCCATAATGACATAAACTATAAAGTTGTACTCTTTGGATACCATAAGCTGGGGTAGATTTGTGTTATCATATATGAAAGTAAAAAAATATTTAAAAGAAATTTTCTAGTGTAAAGTATTGCAATTCTATTGAGCTTCAGTAGGATATGTCCTCTCCATTTATTCACCTGCCCCCCCTCCCCCCGTTTGAAAAATGGTGAGAAAGGCTGCTTGTACAATGCTGCTTGTACAATATTGCAAAACTGGCATATCATTTGATAAGTTTTCCTCATTAACTACTAATTACAACTACAATTGCTCCCCGTCTCCCCTGCTATTCTGTTACTCAGTGGCCCTGCATTATTTAAGAAACAGTACCTACCATGAGTTGCTTCTGAGACATCTCATCCAGCCCAAAGGTACCCTACTCTGTACTGAAAATAGCAAGAGCCCCAAAACACTGCAGGTCTTTGGTTTGGCTACTCTGACCTAATTTCCTTACATTTTCTCAGAGTATTGAGAAAATCTGAAAATATCTCCACATACCACTATCTTCAATGAGAAAAGTACCCCTTCCCCAACTGAGGTGAGCAACCTGTGAAACAAATCACTCCTAAGCCAGAGAGTAGTAGAGATTAGAAGTATGTGATGTGTGACATCTCATACTACAGGTAGGGGGGTATAACCACCTGTTCTGTATGCTAGAAGTCACACAAATAGGAGATATACTCCAGGATCAAGGTAATGTGATTGCATGTGAGATTTACTAAAGGTCCCTTTAGATTGAACAATTTAGTAGGTGATTGTCAAGAAGAAAGCATTCCTGCCCAGCAATCACCTGCTCGTCAGTGATTGAGACCGCAATCTCCTCCACAGTATGAAGAGGAGCGATCGCTAATGCCTTAGCACTTTCCCATACAAACTTGTTGTTTGTGAGCAGCAGAGCGTGTTTAGGTGGCACAATATGCTGTTGGGAAATGACTATTTAGGTCTACACAAACTATTCAATTACCCGATGAAATAGCGTTACGCTTGTTCATCAGGTATTCAGCATCACCTTTACACTGCCAGATAATCGCTAAAGAGCGATGAAAGGGGTGAAAAATAAAAATGTTATATGGGGTACTACTACGTTATATGGGGTACTACTACATTAACCGTCTCAAAAATTTGGGGGTCATCCTTTTCTGCTTCGACTACAGCCACGGTAGGTTTTCCCTACATCTAGGAGAACTAAGTGTTAGGGACAGCATGTAGTCAAGAGATTTAGTGAGCACTCGTCACATTTAGGAGTATCATTGACCCCCTAACCTGAAAGCTGGACAAGGAAACTGAAACCCAGGACCATTGATATACTGCTACCATACCCCTGTAGCACCTTGACTTTTATACAAATACCAATTGACCTGCAATTTTATTTTTGTAACAATTAAAAGTTATGTTTTAATTTCTATAAGGCACTCAGAGTAGTTATACAGCCACACATAGTGGCCATGCTGCGGGAAGATTGCGGCCATGCTAGGGTGAAGAACCGCATGGCCAGTTAGCCCACAGCTGCCTTTCATTTAATAATGAAGACCACACTGTATACTCTGTCTCCGTTGTTAATGGCTGTGCGACACCTTTAATGCACCTTTAAACAGGGGCTGTTGCTGATAAGGGGTTTGGATTATGAGATGGGGGCACCATATTCAAATTATTGCCATTCTGGCCTGCAATCTCCTGCATTTTATTTGACAGTAAACACTGAATATTAATCAGCTCTGGCATACCTACTTCTCCAACCCCAGCGCTCTCCTGCCCTAAGGTGGTAGCCCTTCTTCTGCTTTTCCTCCTTTTCCACATCATATAATATCAATGAGAATATGTCATCAGGAACATCCAGCTACTCCTCTCTCTGCATCCTGCTGACTTTTATAGGACATGGAGACTTTAGATCCAGCCATCAGTAGCAAGGACGTATGAGATACATCCTTGATTACTGAAATGCCAATCTTCCAGGACCAATGAGATACGTCCTTGGCAGGGAAAGGGTTAAGACACAAGTAATATAGATGTGTATTTTACTTGTGTTTTAATAAACTTGTACTTTCTTTTAGTAGTGTCCCATACCCTTCTTTTTTTTTATTTTTAACCTTTTACCATTATCATTGCGACCTCTGAAGGATTCTAGTAGCAGGGAGCAGCAGCTGTTATCACCAGGATTATACTGACGAGCATACATCAGAGTTGCACCAGAAAAACATAACTATCTCTGTTAAGCAATTTTAACCAGGTCTATACTGTATTACTAAAGGTTACATACAGTACAGACCAAAAGTTTGGACACACCTTCTCATTCAAAGAGTTTTCTATATTTTCATGACTATGAAAATTGTAGATTCACACTGAAGGCATCAAAACTATGAATTAACACATGTGGAATTATATACTTAACAAAAAAGTGTGAAACAACTGAAAATATGTCTTATATTCTAGGTTCTTCAAAGTAGCCACCTTTTGCTTTGATTACTGCTTTGCACACTCTTGTCATTCTCTTGATGAGCTTCAAGAGGTAGTCACCTGAAATGGTATTCCAACAGTCTTGAAGGAGTTCCCAGAGATGCTTAGCACTTGTTGGCCCTTTCGCCTTCACTCTGTGGTCCAACTCACCCCAAACCATCTCGATTGGGTTCAGGTCTGGTGACTGTGGAGGCCAGGTCATCTGGCGTAGCACCCCATCACTCTCCTTCTTGGTCAAATAGCCCTTACACAGCCTGGAGGTGTGTTTGGGGTCATTGTCCTGTTGATAAATGATGGTCCAACTAAACGCAAACCAGATGGAATAGCATGCCGCTGCAAGATGCTGTGGTAGACATGCTGGTTCAGTATGCCTTCAATTTTGAATAAATTCCCAACAGTGTCACCAGCAAAACACTCCCACACCATCACACCTCCTCCTCCATGCTTCACGGTGGGAACCAGGCATGTAGAGTCCATCCGTTCACCTTTTCTGCGTCGCACAAAGACACGGTGGTTGGAACCAAAGATCTCAAATTTGGACTCATCAGACCAAAGCACAGATTTCCACTGGTCTAATGTCCATTCCTTGTGTTCTTTAGCCCAAACAAGTCTCTTCTGCTTGTTGCCTGTCCTTAGCAGTGGTTTCCTAGCAGCTATTTTACCATGAAGGCCTGCTGCACACAGTCTCCTCTTAACAGTTGTAGAGATGTGTCTGCTGCTAGAACTCTGTGTGGCATTGACCTGGTCTCTAATCTGAGCTGCTGTTAACCTGCGATTTCTGAGGCTGGTGAATCGGATGAACTTATCCTCCGCAGCAGAGGTGACTCTTGGTCTTCCTTTCCTGGGGCGGTCCTTATGTGAGCCAGTTTCTTTGTAGCGCTTGATGGTTTTTGCGACTGCACTTGGGGACACTTTCAAAGTTTTCCCAATTTTTCGGACTGACTGACCTTCATTTCTTAAAGTAATGATGGCCACTTGTTTTTCTTTACTTAGCTGCTTTTTTCTTGCCATAATACAAATTATAACAGTCTATTCAGTAGGACTATCAGCTGTGTATCCACCTGACTTCTGCCCAACACAACTCATGGTCCCAACCTCATTTATAAGGAAAGAAATCACACTTATTAAACCTGACAGGCCACACCTGTGAAGTGAAAACCATTTCAGGTGACTACCTCTTGAAGCTCATCAAGAGAATGCCAAGAGTGTGCAAAGCAGTAATCAAAGCAAAAGGTGGCTACTTTGAAGAACCTAGAATATAAGACATATTTACAGTTGTTTCACACTTTTTTGTTAATTATATAATTCCACATGTGTTAATTCATAGTTTTGATGCCTTCAGTGTGAATCTGCAATTTTCATAGTCATGAAAATACAAAAAACTCTTTGAATGAGAAGGTGTGTCCAAACATTTGGTCTGTACTGTATTTCCTATGAAATATTACTGACATTCTTGTGCCAGTCCTGGTATTGTAAGATTATATATTAAAATATGTAGCTATTTCTAGGTTTGGTGGTACAATATTTGTAAATCTGAAATATATGTTGAATAGTATCACACAATCAAACCCATAAGTAATCTGCAGTCTATATGACTGGAATATATCATTTGTTCACAAGCTCAGAATAGATGAGATGAATCATAGAAAACACATAAACGTTTAGTAAAATTAGGCAAATCACAAGAGACATTCACTTTTCAACCTTCAAGTCTCTAAAAATACCCTTTCCTCGAACTTTTGCAACAGAAGTGACCTAATATAACCTGGTTAGTATTAAGCACATTGCATTCCCAGGGTTCATAAATCCTAGTGGATGTCACATTAATCTTAATCTGTGGGCTAGATCACCGACACAAATAGATACAATACCAGTAATATTGGACTCATGCCACCTTCAATCCATGGCATCTTGCCTTCAATTCCTCCATGAATTCTCTTAATTCATTGAATTTCCTCTTTGGGTCCAGGGTCATTTTAAACTCTAGTAATGGTCCCTTGCGCAGCCAAGGTTTACAATAGAGTTCCATGTATGTAAAACTGTTGCTTTATATGAAACATAATTATAAGAAGTTCAGTAAATATAATCAATATTGCCAAAATGGATACAATTATAGAAACAGGAAAACAAAAACAGGAAATAAACACATAAGGCCCGATGCACACAGGAAGTTTGTGTGCCATTGTGGAGAGGCTGAAGATACCGCTAGCCATGTTGCACAGCTCCAGTAAGGGCAATTTTGTGCTTCCAATTTTATGGCAATCTTTGTGGCACAAAGATTCCCTACAGTTATATATGTTAACCACTTGACTACCACCTTATGACTATTTACATCGTGGTAGGTTGTTAACCTGTATGATCTGACTTATAAAAGTGTAATGTTGCATTACTCTCTGCTGGTGCCCGCTAGCATTGCAGATCACTATGAATGAGCTGTTACTAAACAACTGCAGTAACAGTAAAGATCCCCAAAACCAGTCAAAGTGGTCTCCGGGCATGTGATCACTGTGACAGCCTGTCTCAGTGGTGCATAATAAAAATAAAAAATGAAATGAAAGCCATTTAGAAAAAGTCATTATGGTCTCTCTCTCAGATTATCTTGGTGTGAGAAAGACCATGCTGGTTAGAATGCTACGTGTGATCATGCTGGCGTTGTGAATTAATCCCTTCCTGGCCTGACTTAAAAAGTAAAAAATAATAAAATCAAAAAATATAAAAAATAAAAAGTTATAGCTATAGATATTAGTTTAGCAGACATTGTGTACATAGAATATACATGCACACATCCCCACATTCTTTTCTTTCATAAAGAAATAAAAGAAAAATATATGGGGTCATTTATTAAGACCGGCATTTTAGATGCCGGTTTTAATACCCCTTGCGCTGACCTCTACATAACTTAGGCACAAACACCGTAGGGTTGCATCGGGTATCGAACTATTGATACCCAATCAATACTTTTGTACCCAGACCGATGCGATACCGGGATTTGCTATTCTCCAATACTAGGCTGCGCTGTAATGGTTTTAGAAATGTTTTGTCTTGAAATCTTTTGTAAGGAAAGAATAAGAAATGAAAAACATATATTTTTAATAATTTTCAGTTTTTCCTTTAACATATATATATTTTTTTTTATAAAAATGTCAGTCATCTAATGGCACAGAAGAAGGGGAAAAAGTATCTCAAACACATGCAGGTTGGCTCAGAAATTAAGTAATTAATTGCAGTTAGATCGGTCTAACTTAACAGCTTACTCCCCTCTTGCGAATGAGAACACATTCATACTTTGCCGAGCCCAGCATTCATGTGTATGTGGTAATCAGGAGAGATAGCTGTTGGCCAAACGAGTGCTCAGATGACATTTATCTAAAATATCCTAGCCATATGTCTCCAATGTATGAGATGAGCCAATCCCTTTAAAGAGGACATGTCATCACAAAATGCAGTGCAATCTGCAGGCAGCATCTTAAAGAGCAGATTTATATCTATTTTTGTGCAAAAAGATTCAGTAAAACTTTTTCTGGCTTCAGTTGTACACAGGGTAGGTATTATTAGTGATTGAAAGCATTCTCTGTTTAAGTATGTATACACAGCTGTCTGTTACTGAGAGCTGTATATAGTAGTCTTAAAGGGGTTGTCTCATTTCAGCAAATGGCCCTTATCATGTAGAGATAGTTAACACAAGGCATTAACTAATGTATTGGGATTGTCCATATTGTTTCCTTTGCTGGCTTGATTCATTTTCCATCACATTATACACTACTCATAACCAGCAGTTACGACCACCCTGCAATCAAGCAGTGCTGGCTGTGCTTGCTTGGTATAGGAAAAAGTACCAGCCTCTGTGGTGGGAGCATAGGCACATAGGCACGCATGCGCAGCTGCTCTCGTTCCAGACACCTCGTATCTGCACTGCAGAGGTGGCTGTAACCTCTGTCTATAGCCAATGCATAATTTGATGTAAAAATAAATTAAGCCAACAAAAGAGACAATATGGATAATAACAATTCATTAGTAACTGCCTTGTACCGATGTAGCACTGTTAATAATGACTTGCTAAACCCGTTAACCAGACGTGATAACTAAGTCTACAGTGTTAATCAGTACAGGGAACCCCCCCTTTTGGTGGGATAACTAAAAGTGCTATCTCCCCTTAAAGGGGTATTCTCATCTTAGACAATGGGGGCACACCGCTGGGATCCGCACCTATATCCAGAACGGAGCGGGGAGTGCTGCGCCTGGAGGACCCCGGGTCCGGCCACCACCAGACGCAGCTCCCCGCTGCGCTCATAGAAATGAATGGGAGCGCAGCGCGCAAGAGCGGCCACAGCTCCCATTCATTTCTATGGAGGCCGACGGAAGTAGCCGAGCCAGTGCTCGGCTATTTTCGGCGGCCCCATGGAAATGAATGGAGGGCGGCTGCGCATGCGCAGTGTGCCTTCATTCAGTTCGGGGGCTCCGTTCTGGATATAGGTGCGGGTCCCGCTGGGACCCGCACCTATAAGACAATGGGGGCATATCCTAGCGATATGCCCCCATTGTCTAAAATGAGAATAACCCTTTAAGTCATGTTAACCAATGCTACATCTGTATTAACGTTGTCTACATGATAAATGCCATTTGCAGAAGTGAGATAACCCCATTAAGTTCTGAAAAAGCAGAGATATAAATAAATAAATTACAAATTTTACTGAATCTTTCCCCACAAAACTATGCATTAATCTGCTCAACTTCTGCTCTATAACATGCTGCATGCAACTTGTATTGCATTTTGTGGACAAGTCCCCTTTAAGACTTTTTTCTTGCAGAGGTTTTTAAGATTTGGAAGTGGTGCAGTGTCATCTCATATAACTACACATAGATGAATCCTTGAATCTAAGAAGAAAAAAATCTGATTATTTCAATTGAGGCAATTTTATTTTCAAAATCACCCATTAACAAAGTTCTTTTTTTGGTGATGAATATAACAATTCATTTTTCTAGGTCAAGATGAGAAAGGAACATTCTTTCTTAAGTTGTTGGCCTCCTGAGCCTTAAATGTAAAGCATAATTGAGAAAAAAGTAAATACTTCTTATTTAGTACGGCTAAAACTTATTCATACTTGTCAAGTGAATTATCTTCTGTCCTTTGCAATTCTTTGTGGAAGAGATACGCAGGCATTTATTAAGGCAATGAGATATAGCTGGAACGCCATCTGTCATCCCAAGAAATGAATCAGAGCTATAGGTAGAAAAAAATACATGATATATCGATAACTATGACTTTCTGACTGTTAGTGGATCAATATGACCTCATTGCCACCCTTCAAATTATTGAATTACAGATCATAAACAGATAGAATGACAACAGCCACCAGATGTGACCCCATGGTAATGGACATCCTTTTTTAGGTCTGAACATAAATGCAAACACATATTTCTCACAGTAGACACAAAGTTAGATTACAGAAACATCAGGCTTATGTTCCTGTTTTATGGATGAATTTGACTGGGAAAACAATAACCAGCTTTTGTAGACAGTATATGACTTTACAAATGTTACAGATAGTATCTTCTTACATGCTGCAGACTGGCAGTGACTAAAACATTTCAGAAAACAACATATCCTCCTGTTAGCTTATGACTTTAGTTTCCAAACTATCAGAAAAAAAATGAAGTCACACAAAAATAACTGTGAGTTAAACACCACAACGATCTCCTCATATATCTCACATTGTTTCTCTTCTCTCTGTCAGGGGATCCTTACATGGTTCATTCTACACATGAGTAAATGAAATATTGCCAAAGTAAGTCTCTTATCCTTCTTCTCTTTTTTTTCCTTGAGTTTTTGATCCTCAATTGTTGCATAGATGGCGATCATGCAGATTAGCAGATAATTTAGGATGAGTGTCATAAAGTCTTAGCGTATTATTTTTCCACACTATACAAGCCAAACAAGAAATCAAGACAATGGACATTAGAGCATTAAAATGGTGCCACTGAGAAGTTAAATAAACATATTTGGTCATACCTTATAGTTGTTTTTGGGAAATATTATGATTATGCCACTACAGTACAACATGAAGAATGGTTTAAAGGTGTCTGTATGTGTCTGTATCAGGACCTGCTGATTTTTTACAGGATTAGCTAATAATCTAACGTGTATGGAAGCCTCATGACTGTCTCCAGATGGTAGATTTCGTGGAAAAGAAGGATCAAGGATACACAATCCTTTCTTTTGTATGAGGTAAGAGATGAGGTTTTTGACAGTTACTTATTCCCACTTCCCTTTAAAATAAACATTCATGCTCAGCGAATGCGGAGTCAGAAGAACCAGTTGTGGGTCAAACAAGCATTTGCCAGATAACTATCTCATAAGTCCTGTCAAGACCACTTCTGTGGTTTCAGTCCAGTGTATTTTGTGTGTCAAGATCACGAGACTCAAGATGGGAGCTTAAAGGGGTTGTCCGAGAATTACTTTATTATAAATATATTCCCAAATACCTTTCATTAATTATAATGTCTTGTTTTGTCTGGGGAGCAATCATTAGGAGAAATAAAATGGCCACCGTCCTATTCGTACATACAAAATCTGTCCTAATCACCCAGGAGGAGAAGTTACTTCAGAACATGGAGCTAAAGAGTTGCCTCATCCTCCTCTCTGCTCTACTGTTAGGGATTTGGATCCTGAATACACCTTATAAGATCTTCAGCTGAATATCTATAGGAATGGAGATCATGAGGAGACATGAAGTACAGAGAGGAGGTGTGAATAATAAGCAGCAGCACTTGCATGCAGTCTTAATTATCAGTCCTGTCTGTCCTCTCTGTACTTCATGTCTCCTCGTGAACTGCATTTACCCAGAGATTCATCTGAAGATCTTTTCATCTGTATTCAAGATCATAATCCCAGACAAGCAGAGCAGAGAGGAGCATGAGGCAGCTCTTTATCTCAGTGTTGTGAGGTTACTTGTCCTCCTGTGTGATTAGAACAGGTTTTAGGTGTACTAATAGGATGGCTGACATTTTATTTCTCATAATGATTGCTCCCTAGTAGGGATGAGTGAACCCAAGGAAGTTCGGGTTTGCCGGGTTGGGACGAACTTCAGATCAAAATTCGGGTTCGGGACCCGAACTTCATCCCGAACCCGGACCCCATTTAAATCAATGGGGACCCAAACTTCCCTTTATTATTTTCCGTTATAAAATGGTTATAACAGAAAATAATAGCATTCTTAAGGTGGAATACTAAATAAAATGGCCTTCTAGGGGTTAAAAATAATAAAAAAAACTCACCTTGTCCACTTGATCGCGCAGCCGGTGTCTTCCTTCTTCTTCTTCTTTCAGGACCTGCAAAAGGACCTGCCGTGACGTCACCGCGCTCACCACGTGGTAAGTGCGATGACGTCGATCATAGGTCCTGACCTGCGATTACGTCATTGCGCTTACCACGGGGTGAGCGCGGTGACTTCACCGCAGGTCCTTTTGCAGGTCCTAAAGGAAGAAGAAGAAGGAAGACACATTTTATTTAGCATTCTGCCTTAAGAATGCTATTATTTTCCGTTATAACCATGTTATAATGGAAAATAATAAAATTACCCGAACACCGAACTTGAACCCGAACTTTTGTGAAAAAGTCCGGGTTTGGGTCCGGGTACCCGAACTCGCAAAGTTCGGTACGAACCCGAACTTTGCGGTTTGGGTTCGCTCAACCCTACTCCCTAGACAAAACGAGCCATTATAAATAATGAAAGGTATTTTGGAATATATTTATATTAAAGTAATATTTAAGTATTTTCATGTTCTTAATTCCTGGAGAACCCCTTTAAAGGGTCATCCAGATTTTAACATCAACTTCCCACTGTGTTACTTTGGGCCACAGGGTTTGCTAAATCTTCCCCCTTTAGCCATCTGTCAGCCACATCTAAAGAATACTAGCTGCCACCACTTGTCATATTAAGCGGACAAGATGCCTTAAACTAGGTAACTCACAATTACCCACTCCAACCCACTACTCTCTCTAGCTTTCAGAGGGTTACTACGCCAATAGTGAAGCTTTAATATATAAAGGACAGTGCATACATAAATACAGTTTTTACAAAGTAAAACTACAAGGACATACAAATACAATGCAAAAATAGCAATTTGAAAGTAAAAGGGATAAAAGAAACGGAACTTAATATGTTATGAGATAGTCAGAAAGTCAGCCAGTTCTTCAAATGAGTTGTCCCCCAAAGAAATGACAACCTGCTACAGTCAGTGTCGGACTGGCCCACCAGAGGACCGGAGGATCCTCCGGTAGGCCCCAAGCCACCCAGCCACTTAAAAAAAGCATACTTACCTGTCCTGCCGCGCTGCCGCTGTCCTCGGCTCCCACGCTCCACTGTCTTCCCTTCCGGCGCGCACTATGACCTGACGCAGCGTCAGTTCATAGTGCACGCCGGCAGGTAAGACAGTGGAGCGCGGAACCTGATGGCAGCGGCAGCGCGGCAGGGCAGGTAAGTATGCTTTTTTTAAGTGGCTGGGTGGGCTGATCTGAGGTCTGATGGGGCACAAGACGCTGACCTGAGGTCTGATGGGGCACAA
The DNA here is from genome assembly GCA_900303285.1 of Rhinella marina. Taxonomy (NCBI): domain Eukaryota; kingdom Metazoa; phylum Chordata; class Amphibia; order Anura; family Bufonidae; genus Rhinella; species Rhinella marina. The sequence continues at coordinate 194,383 of ONZH01003454.1, forward strand.
GACGCTGACCTGAGGTCTGATGGGGGTACAAGACGCTGACCTGAGGTCTGATGGGGGCACAAAACGCTGACCTGAGGTCTGATGGGGCACAAGACGCCGACCTGAGGTCTGATGGGGGCGCAAGACGCCGACCTGAGGTCTGATGGGGGCACGAGACGCCGACCTGAGGTCTGATGGGGCACGAGACGCCGACCTGAGGTCTGATGGGGGCACGAGACGCCGACCTGAGGTCTGATGGGGGCACGAGACACCAACCTGAGGTCTGATGGGGGCACGAGATGCCGACCTGAGGTCTGATGGGGGCACGAGACACCGATCCCTGTACTGTGACATCACTGTGTTTATTATCCCTGTACGGTGACATCACTGTGTTTATTATCTTTGTACTGTGACATCACTGTGTTTATTATCGCTCTACAGTGACATCACTGTGTTTATTATCTCTGTACTGTGACATCACTGTGTTTATTATTATCTCTGTACAGTGACATCACTGTGTTTATTATCTCTGTACTGTGACATCACAGTGTTTATTATCCCTGTACAGTGACATCACTGTGTTTATTATCCCTGTACAGTGACATCGCTGTGTGTATTATCCCAGTGCAGGAAGAGGTAAGTGGTCTGTGTTTGTGTGTTTGTTTTCTATTTTTCAGGGTTGTGAATGCAGAGGACTATGTTGGATTCGGTGGACTACGTCGGACCAGCTTTTTTTTTTTTTTTTTTTTAATAAAATGGTCAAACAGGGGTCTGGGGGAGTGTTTATTTCAATAAAATGTTTTATACTTGTGTGTGTATTTTTTTTTTACAATACTACAGTTTTACTAATTATGGCTATCTACAGACGGCCCTGATTACTAATAGTGCTTGCCGGTATGGCAGGCCAGCACTAACCCCAACATCTATTACCGCGGCACCCACCGCCACCAGGGGTGTCGGGAAGAGCCGGGTACCCGCAGGACCGGACCTTCTAAATTGAGGGTCTGCCTCTGGGGCGGCTGCAGGCTGGTACCATTAGGCTGGGAAGGGCCAATAACCGTGTCCCTTCCCACCCTGGTAGTGCCAGGCTGCCGCTGCTGGTTGTATCTGGCTGGCGAAGGAAAAAAGGGGGGGACCCCCACGCCATTTTTTTTAAAATTATTTAATTATTTTTGTAAAAAAATGGCGTGGGGTCCCCCCCTTTTTTCCTTCGCCAGCCAGATACAACCAGCAGCAGCCTGGCACTACCAGGGTGGGAAGGGACACGGTTATTGGCCCTTCCCAGCCTAATGGTACCAGCCTGCAGCCGCCCCAGAGCCAGACCCTCAATTTAGAAGGTCTGGTCCTGCGGGTACCCTGCTCTTCCCGGCACCCCTGGTGGCGGTGGGTGCCGAGGTAATAGATGTTGGGGTTAGTGCTGGCCTGCCATACCGGCAAGCACTAAGCCCAGTATTAGTAATCAGGGCTGTCTGTAGATAGCCATAATTACTAAAACTGTAGTATTGTAAAAAAAAATACACACACACAAGTATAAAAGATTTTATTGAAATAAACACTCCCCCAGACCCCTGTTTGACCATTTTATTTAAAAAAAAAAAAAAGCTGGTCCGACGTAGTCCACCGAATCCGACATAGTCCTCTGCATTCACGACCCTGAAAAATCGAAAACAAACACACAGACACAGACCACTTACCTCTTCCTGCACTGGGATAATACACACAGCGATGTCACTGTACAGACATAATAAACACAGCGATGTCACTATACAGACATAATAAACACAGCGATGTCACTGTACAGGGATAATAAACACAGTGATGTCACCGTACAGGGATAATAAACACAGTGATGTCACCGTACAGAGATAATAAACACAGTGATGTCACCGTACAGGGATAATAAACACAGTGATGTCACAGTACAGGGATAATAAACACAGTGATGTCACAGTAAAGGGATAATAAACACAGTGATGTCACTGTACAGGGATAATAAACACAGTGATGTCACTGTACAGGGATAATAAACACAGTGATGTCACAGTACAGAGATAATAAACACAGTGATGTCACAGTACTGGGATAATACACACAGTGGTGTCACTGTACAGGGATAACAAACACAGATATTTCTTTATGGTGGGCCCCAAGAATTATTTCCTCTGGTGGGCCCTAGGTACTCCAGTCCGACACTGGCTACAGTGACACATACACCATAAGAAGGTCTGCAGCTTCCCCTACTAGCCTACTTCCTGTGTTGTCAGGAAGAGACTAATGTACATGCTAATGGTCTTTAATGACCAACTTTCTTGAGGTTAATTCTTGGCTCAGAATTCAAAGGTACAGTGTTCATTTTAAGACATGGTCAGATATCAGAGTCAAGTATCAAAATAATGCCAGTGTGATACCTGACCCTGACACCTTATCACATAGATGAAGAAAACCTCCCAAGTTACCGTCTTAACCTTTAGCTCAGTGGTTAGACGCTTGCCTCCCATGTAGACTTCTGGGGTTTGAAACCCTTATTGGTCTTTTAAAAAAAATTACATTTAACCCTTTCGCGCCCGGAGCTTTTTTCGGTTCTGCATTTTCGTTTTGCGCTCCCTGCCTTCAAACAGCCATAACTCTTTTATTTTTCTGTTCACATAGCTGTATGAGGACTTGTTTTTTGCGGGACAAGTTGTGCTTTCCAACGCCACCATTTAATATTGCATACGGTGTAGTGGGAAGCGGGAAAAAAATTCCAAACCGGGTGGAATTGCAAAGAAAACGCTATTCCGCTACAGTTCTACGGGTTTCTTATTTACAGCGTTCGATGTGCATTAAAACTGATCTGTTACTTTCATTCTACTGGTTAGTACGAATCCGGCAATACCTAATATGTATAGTTTTTCCTGCGTTTTCATAGTGATAAAATAATTAGAAAGTTGCCCTTTTTTTTTTTTTCCTTGTCAAATCTTGACCCCTATAACTTTTTGGTATTTATGTGTACAGAGCTGTATGGGGGCTCATTTTTTGCGGGACGATCTGAAGTTTTTATTGATACCATTCTGGGGTGTGTATGACTTTTTGATCACTTTTTATTTATTTTTTTTTAGAAAAAAAAGCGACAAAAAACGGCAAATCGCCATTTGGACGCTTTTTTCCGCCACACAATTCGCCGTCTTGGAATTTTTTTTTTTATATTTTAAAAGTACGGGCGTTTTTGGTCACGGTGATACCCATGATGTCTATATTTATTGTTATTTAGGTATTTATTTTTTACTTATACGGAAAGGGGGTGATTTGAACTTTTACATCTTTTTTCTTTTTTATATATTTTTTTACATTTTTTTTAAATTTTTTTTTACTATTAGAAAGCTCAAATATGGGCTTATATATTGTGGCTTTTTTTTTTTTTCTTTATGAGCAATTATGGATTTTATAGACTCAGAAATCCATGGATTGCTCATTTCTTATCCTGGCCTGCCATCTAGTGGCCAGAATAAGAATTGCACTTTGAAAACTGTAATCCTCACCAGCGAGGATTACAGTTTTCATATGGTGTACAGACACCCTGATTGGCCACACGGGGTGTCTGTACACCACCCGGAAGCGAATGCTTCCGGGTTGAAACGCAACTAGATGCCGTGATCACGTGTGATCACGGCATCTAATCAACCAGGAAGACGCCGCCGATGGCGGTAAGTAGCGGCAAGTCTCTGCTGTTAGAAACAGCAGAGACTTGCCGGCCATGACGCCCGCCGCACCTGCGAACGGGCGCCATGTGCCCGCATCGCCCCAGCGCCGTACATGTACGGCGCTGGGCGCGAAGGGGTTAAAAGAGGCAAATTCAAGTGATGTGTGACCCTTGATAACTGAGTAAAATAAAATGTACATTTTTTTTTTGAAGACCGATAGGGGTTTCGAACCCCAGAAGTCTACATGGGAGGCAAGCGTCTAACCACTGAGCTAAAGGTTAAGACGGTAACTTGGGAGGTTTTCTTCATCTATGTGATAAGGTGTCAGGGTCAGGTATCACACTGGCATTATTTTGATACTTGACTCTGATATCTGACCATGTCTTAAAATGAACACTGTACCTTTGAATTCTGAGCCAAGAATTAACCTCAAGAAAGTTGGTCATTAAAGACCATTAGCATGTACATTAGTCTCTTCCTGACAACACAGGAAGTAGGCTAGTAGGGGAAGCTGCAGACCTTCTTATGGTGTATGTGTCACTGTAGCCAGTGTCGGACTGGAGTACCTAGGGCCCACCAGAGGAAATAATTCTTGGGGCCCACCATAAAGAAATATCTGTGTTTGTTATCCCCAGCAAATATAAAGTACAATGAAGCTAAAAGTCATTGCGATCCTTACGCCTGACGGGTCAGTGATCATGGGTCACACATCACTTGAATTTTCCTCTTTTCTAGGGCTCAATAAAATGTAAATTTTTTTAAGACTGAAAGGGGCTTTGAACCCCAGATGTTCTCATGTGAGGCAAGTGTCTAACCACTGAGCTATAGGTTTAGACAGTAACCCAAGAGATTTTGTTCTTCAATGTAAAGTACAATGAAGCTGAAAGTTAGTGCGATCCTGACACCTGAGTCATCAAGAGTCACACATCACTTGAATTTTCCTCTTTTCTAGGACTCAATAAAATGTAAATTATTTTTAAAGACCGATAGGGGTTTTGAATCCCAGATGAGCTATACCACTGAGCTATAGGTCTAGACAGTAACCTGAGAGATTTTCTTCATCTATGTGATTTAGCACATGTAAAGTACAATGAAGCTAAACGTCATTGCGACCCTAACACCTGAAGTCCAGGGTCAGGTGTCAGAGTCAGGTGTCAGGTTTCAGGGTCAGGTGTCAGTCAGGTGTTAGTCAGGTGTCAGGGTCAATTGTCAGGGATCACATTGGCATTATTTTGATACTTGACTCTGATATCTGATCATGTCCTAAAATGAACACTATACAAAGGCTACAATAAGGTTTATGATGTGTAATATATTTGTTGAGTGAAGTTGTTTTGCTCCCCTTGGTTTGTTTAGACAGACCTTGTGTTCTGGTTTTGGGAATAAGACATCAATGATTTTATGGCCAGCTGCAAGAATTTCACAGTGGTTTTCTTCATCTCCTAATTATTTTGCTGTCTATATCTCCACACCCAGTGCTAAATTTTCATAATCTGTACCCTCACCCGATAGAGGTTTTGAAACCCAGCTGTTCACATGGGAGGCAAGTGTCTAACCACTGAGCTATAGGTCTAGACAGTAACCTGAGAGATTTTCTTCATCTATGTGATTTAGCACATGTAAAGTACAATGAAACTAAACGTCATTGCGAACCTGACACCTGAAGTCCAGGGTCAGGTATCAGAGTCAGGTGTCAGGGTCAGGTGTCAGGGTCAGATCTAAAAGTCATTGCGACCCTGATTCCTGACGAGTAAGGCTACTTTCACACTAGCGTTTTTAAATTCCGGTATTGAGTTCCGTCATAGGGGCTCAATACCGGAAAAAAACGCTTCAGTTTTGTCCCCATTCATTGTCAATGGGGACAAAACTGAACTGAAGACAACGGAATGCTCCTGAAAGCATTCCGTTCCGTCTTCAGACCGGAGGACAAACCGCAGCATGCTGCGGTTTGCTCTCCGGTCCAGGCATCCGCACCAAGACGGATCCGGAATGACCCCCAATGCAAGTCAATGGGGACGGATCCGTTTGGTGTGGACACACCAGTAATCCGGATCTGTCCTCCATTGATTTCCAATGGGGGGTCATTCCGGATCCGGCATACATACACACAGACATACATACAAACAAACATACAGACATACATACAAACATACAGACATACATACATACTCACATACTCCCGGGACGCCGGCAGAACGTCTTCACGCGCCTCCTGCGCGCTGCGATGACATTTCCCCACTGCGCCCAGCAGAGGGCGCTGTGGGGAATCGTCATCACTGCGCGCAGGAGGCGCGTGAAGACGTTCTGCCGGCGTCCCGGGAGTATGTGAGTATGTATGTATGTCTGTATGTTTGTTTGTATGTATGTCTGTGTCTTGTTTTAATGTGTGTCATGTGTGGGGCCGGAGCGCTGCTCCGGCTCCACACATGTATAGCGTTAGCACGGATCCGTTGGCACCCTTTAGGTGCCGGATCCGTGCTAACGCTAGTGTGAAAGTAGCCTAAGTCATCAAGGGTCACACATCACTTGAATTTTCCTCTTTTCTAGGGCTCAATAAAATGTAAATTTTTTTTAAAGGCTTATAGGAGATTGGAACCCCACATGAGAGGCAAGTGTCTAATTACTGAGCTAAAGGCTTAGACAGTAACCTGAGAGATTTTGTTCACCTATGTGATTCAGCATATGTGAAGTACAATGAAGCTAAAAGTCAGTGCGATCCTGACGCCTCAGTCATCAAGGGTCACACGTCACTTGAATTTTCCTCTTTTCTAGGGCTCAATAAAATGCACATTTTTTTTATTAAAGACTGATAGGGGTTTTGAACCCCAGAAGTCCACATGGGAGGCAAGTGTCTAACCACTGAGCTATAGGTCTATACAGAAACCTGAGAGATTTTCTTCATCTATGTGATTTAGCACATGTAAAGTACAATGAAGCTAAACGTCATTCGTCAGGGGTCAGGAGTAGGAGGTCAGGCGTCAGGGTCAAGTGTCAGGGTCAGGTATCACATTGGCATTATTGACAGTCTTGACAGTTGTTGGAGTGAAACTCATTAACATAGCTAACCACACCCACTTTTCCACTCATATTACAAAACTGGAGTGAATGGTGTACAGATGCAAAAAGTCACAAAATTTTGCACAATCGCATAAATTTTGCGCACGGGAGTGCAAAAAAGTCACAAAAGTCCTATTTTGCGACTTTTTGATGCCAAAATTCTGGAGTGATGGTATGATAAATCAGGGCCATAATGTAGACTGACGCATTGGTTGTCTCCCAATATCAGTGTCTGCAAATTCCCACAACGGTGTCCCACAATCTAATGAAAAGCTTTTCATAATTGGTAGTGTTATGGCAACAAAGAAGAATTTTATGAATTAAAGGATTTATCAAAGAGTACTAATCCACCTCTCAAACCATTACTCCTCTGCCTCTCCCCTCTGCCAATTCCTTCACTGGCTCTAGGTAAGTATGATCTCCACTGTGGGCCGGTTACTCTGGGACGTCTGTCTTGTTGTTGGATAATCCCTTTAACCCCTTCACGTTCAGTGCCGTAATTGCCGGTGCTGGGCGCGTGTTTAAAGATGGCGCGGGTCATCATAGCCGCGGGTAGACTGCTGATTCCTACAGCATACACCTACGGCTGATGTCCGCAATCAGCAGTAATGCCGATCGCGTACATTTAACCCCTCGGATGCCGGGGTCAATCCTGACCACGGCATCCGAGCGAGTCAAACACCGGAAGCGCGTGCGGCGGAGCATGTGTGCAGCAGCCCCTGTCTTTGTCAATGACAGCAGGCTGCTGCATAATATTTTCTATGGAGCCCTTGCCTGTAATAGGGCTCCATAGGAAGCTAGTAAAAATCACCATAGACTCCAATGCAAGTACATTGGAGTCTATGATATCAGCAATCAGAAGACTGATTGTTATAGTTCCCTATGGGAACTATAAAAAAAAGTGTAAAATAATTAAAGTTAACGTTTTTAAAAATAAAAAAACATAAAAATTCAAATCACCCCCTTTCCTCAAAATAAAAAGTAGAAAAAAATTTTTTAAAATACACATCATGGGTATCGTGTGCGAAAACGCCCATACTATAAAAATATAAAAATTTCTTTCCCATACGGAAACAGTGAAACGGGAAAAACGTAAAAATGGCCTATTCACCATTTTTTGGCGCTTTATTTTTATTTTTTGATACCAAAATGGTATCAATAAAAAGTTCAGATCGCCCCGCAAAAAATGAGCCCCCATACAGCTCCGTACACATAAATACCAAAAAGTTATAGGGGTCAAAATATGGCGACAAAAAAAATTTCCAAATTTATAATTATTTTATCACTATCAAAACGCAAGAAAAACTCTACATATTAGATATCTCCGGATTCGTACTGACCTGTAAAATGAAAGTAAGTGGTCAGTTTTAATGCACATCGAACGCCGTAAATAAAAAAACAGTAAAACTGTGGCGGGATTGCGTTTTTTTTGCAATATTAAATGGTGGCATTGGAAAGTACAACTTGTCCTGCAAAAAAACAAGCCCTCATACAGCTATGTGAACAGAAAAATAAACAAATTATGGCTCTGTAAAGGCAGGGAGCGCAAAACGAAAACGCTAAAACAAGAAAACATCCGGGAGTGAAAGGGTTAATTGAAATGAAATCATTTATTCAACAAGCACAGATGGATGTGATCTGTATGTGCCCATGCAGAATTTATATATCCTTTTCTAGGTTTCTACTGCTTGTTTTTCATCTCCTTTAATGTATGAGGATTACCAACGATCATATTTTCACTTACTTAATTTATTAATTTGTATTTTATGTATTACATGTCAATGCACAACTCTTTAAGCATTACTTCTCTATGTAGGAAAATCAACAACTTTCAGTCCTGATTTCTGTATTCTGATTTCCTAATAAGCGTGCCGTCCTCAAAGATCGATGCACATTATCGAGATCCTGACACGTGGTGCTAGGTGATGTAAACGATTAAATCATTTTTCTCATTGTGCATTAAATTAATATGATAACTATATTTGATTCAGTGACATCTGTTTAAGATAAGAATTCCCACAATTAGAGGTTTTCAGGCTTACATTGAAAAGTATTAATCAATCTGAATATTCTCAATAACTAATATTAGCCTTGAAAGAATGTACACAGTAAAAAAATAGTCTGAATATAGAGAAGAGATGCATTAATTTTGTTTACTTGACATTTGATAACTAAGAAGCACAGTAAAGTAGCGTGCAAATTGTGTAGAAAGTCTGAAAGGTTAGAAGTAGTGATGAGCGAGCCGGAGCGGCAAGATTCGGGATTCGCACGAATCTTGCCCGCTTCGGCTCGCCGGCATCCCGAGGCAGCGCGGATTCGTGAAGATTCGTGAGTCACTGCCAATTTGAAATGCCCGGTTTTTTCAGCCAATCAGCATCAAAGGGAAGCCTGTGGGAACGCCTGCTGTGATGTAACAGCCCCTATACTTCCCCAGCAGTGATTGGCTGGCAGTGACATGTGACCTAAATTTACATAAGGTAGAGACCTGCAGCATCAGCCTCAGGCCTCATTCACACGTCCGCAAAAATCGTCCGCATCTGATCCGCAATTTGCAAACCGGGTGCGGACCAGGTGCGGACCCATTCACAGTCAATGGGGCCGCAAAAGATGCGGACGGCACACTGTGTGCCGTCCGCATCCGCACTTCCGTTCCGTGGGTCCGGAAAAAAATAGAACATGTCCTATTCTTGTCCGGATCCACGGACAGGAAAAGGCATTTCTATCATGTGCGTTCCGCAAATTGCGGACTGCACATGGGCCGCTGTCCGTGTTTTGCGGATCCGCAAATTGCGGATCCGCAAAACACGGACAACACCAAACGGACGTCTAAATGAGCCCTTAGGGAGCCTCAGAGGCATCCCTACATGCTGCCCCTGGTGTTTCCTATGCATTTCCAAGGTGTTTCCATCATTTTCTGAGGTTTTCACATGTTGGGGCAAACTTCACTGTGCAGAACCTTTGGCCCCTGCAAAAAGATTCGGGTCTCCCATAGACTTTAATGGGATTCGTGATTCGGCCCGAATCCACAAATCCCACGGTGGGATTCGGGCCGAATACCGAATCCCCGAATCTTTTTTCGGATTCGCTCATCTCTAGTTAGAAGCATCTTATTAAAGGCATATTCCAATATGGGTGTTCTGGGGGAGTGCTTTAAGTTGTCGACCAGCAACTTGTCCTAGAATATGAAGATGACTGGTTTCCTCCCCTTGCAGAGCTGCTTAAAGGGAACCTGTCACCTCCAACACACCTAATAAACTTCCAGCATTGCCTTATATTATTGACCAGTGTGTTTCTAATGATGTTTTATATTCATAAAAGCGATTCCTCAAACTTGTTGAAATCGATGTTTTAAACTCCATGATCGTGCTCTCTCCAGGCAGCTTGAAGTCAAGGGGGCAGTGACCTCCTTGCTTCAAGTTTAGCAAAGCACGACCCTCTTGCCTATGATTGACAGTCTTCCTGTGGGCCTGGGATTGCGCAAGTCTCGCGCATGCGCGGTGCGCTCCTTCGTGCAGCGCGATCCTGGCTCTGGCTCTGCACTTAGCCGGCTTTCAACTGCGCACTGCGCATGCCCCGTAAACTCCAGTGAGCCCAGCCAGCACGCCCGCCCGCACTCACACACACACGCCTGCCCGCCCCTACGCACGCGCTCACTGGAGTTTACGGGGCATGCGCAGTGCACAGTTAAAAGCCAGAGCCGGGATCTCGCTGCACGAAGGAGCGCACCGCGCATGCGCGCGATCCCAGGCCCACAGGAAGACTGTCAATCATAGGCAAGAGGGGGGTGCTTTGCTTGACTTGAAGCAAGGAGGCCGCTGCCACCTTGACTTCAAGCTGCCTGGAGAGAGCGCAGTCATGGAGTTTAAAACATCGATTTCAACAAGTTTGAGGAATCGCTTCTCTGAATGAAAAATATCATTAGAAACACACTAGTCAATAATATAAGGTAATGCTGGCAGTTTATTAGGTGTGTTGGAGGTGACAGGTTCCCTTTAAGGGGGTGAGGTATCACTACACACTACTCTTTGGTACTTGAATATACTACACATTGGTGAGTGTTCCTGTCAGGCTGCTCAGCCATAATGGTATAGTGTAGGCAGGATCACATCATTACCATTTATTGTAGAGCAGAGTAGTGTTAATCCCCCTCCCTCTAGGTAGTTCTACAAGTGAAGGCAACCAAGCCTCCTCACATTCCGCCCAATACTCTAAATACCCTAACTGTTTGATAGCTGCTTTTCCACCCTGTTACCACCCTCACAAACTGAAAATCAAACATTTTATTCATTTAGTTTAGGATATTGAATGACAATGACAGACATTTGTAATGCGCTTTTCTCGCAGGGACTCAAACCGCAGGGAGTGAAACTATGTAAAGCATTTTCTTTCCAGTTCTCAAACACTTGTGGATAGCACAATTACAGCTTAACCTGCATACATACATGAGGTGTTTTAGGGTTCTTATTTGTCCTTACACAATAAGGAAACAATGGCTCTATAGCTCAGGTTGGCCAATCATTGGTGACCAGTAGTTAGACAATGCGGGCTAGAGTAGATTGTGGGGGGAAAAAATGAACACTGTGGATAGTCTACCTGAGAAGACAGAGAGAGAGAGAAAGAGAGATCATTTTCAGGTAGAATCTATTTGGGCCAGAATTGTTCTGTGGCTCAAGAGACCCTCTCCCACTTGATTGACAGTAACAGTCATCTGGCCCTGTCAGTCTCATGCCTCTGCCTCTGCTCTGAGTAGCAGTCCAAGTTCAGAGGTCCTGTTGTCAGTGCATTCTCCTTCGTAGTGGCACATGCACAGTCGCTGCTCCAGTAGCAGCAGCAGAGTCTCTACACTTGGATCGGCACAGGTGTGAGATTTACAGAGCTCAGTGAGATGTACGGTCCTGTCAATGAAGCTGGATGGAGAGCCTCTTGAGCAGCAGTGACAGCCCCTCACTGCTCAAGAACTCTGTTTGATAAACAAGTGATTCACTTGTCTCTACTTGCCTCTACTTGTCTCTACTCAGAGGTGTGCAGATCTCATCTCTTTATCAACTTATTCCAGGCATATATATTGCTTGTAGGGAAAGAGGTAGTGGAAGCACTCTGGTGGCATTAACAGGGGAACTCCAGGGACATTAATAATGGAAGAACTCCAGAGGCATTGTTATTGAAGCCTCTCTGGTAGCACTTTAAATGGGAACACTATGAAGGCACTCTAATCAGTGCTCTCTGATGGCCTACGCAAGATAATTAATCTATAAACATAGAAGAATTTTGGTGGCATTGTTCCTGAAGGATCTCTGGTGGGACTGTAAATAGGGACACTCTTAAGGCAATCTAATCAGGATACTCTGATGACCTATAGAAGATTATTCATATTTAAGCATGGAAGAACTTCAGCGACATTGTTACTGATGGATCTCTGATGGTCTAGTAAATGGGGACACTTTGAAGGCATTCTAATCAGGTCATTCTGATGGCCTATGCAAGATATTTTATCTTTAAGTCTCCTACCTATAAAACTTGCAACAACTTCAAAGTCATTACCTCATTCCAGGCCTACCATTGCCATTGTTGATGGGAAATCTGGTGATATCGTTAATGGAAATATTCTAATGGCATTATAAATGGAAGCTCAATGGTGGCACTTTGATTGCACTTTTAAAGGGGGCAGTCTGGTGGCACTATTAAACAAAAAGCAATAGCAAGAAAGGTGCTGCGAATATTTTTATTCTATTAGTGTGGCCTTACCAAAAACATTAAATTTTAAGCAGTAGCTCATCATAACCTAATCTTCATGATTGCCTACTTCTGCTTTGTGGAGTACAGTACGGTGAGCAACCACACAGGGTAACCAGTAAGGTTATGATGTGGTCAAATGAAAGGAACCAAAAACCACTTCACTGAATTAAGGTAATGAGTAATTAGAACATAAAGGAAGGATGGATATGCAGAAGTTGGAATTCCCTGTACAGTCTTGCATGTTATTACCAGAATGCTGCTACTTGAGAAATGAGAATTTCTATTTATGAAGTTTCCTGTTACATTCACTGCATAAGGGGACATGATAGCATTATAAGATGATGCATAGGTTCCTAAGGTCTGAGAACATATGATACCATAACATCACTTTTATACATACACATTGACAATTACTTATAACAAATCAAGCAGATGGGAAATACTGCACTTATAGGTTCTATTCTAAGGATGCCCCATTCTTCCAGAATACAAAGTTTCTGACGCAACACTATTGTCAAGGAGTTTTTTCAGATGGGTTAATTTCAGACGATTAGAAAAACTGAAATTACATTGGGGAATGAGGAAGGGTGTTGCATTATAACCAGATGATGAAGGGTGTCTTTGACATTTTTACAAAGCACGGCCCTATTACTTTATATGAAGAAAAAGATCAGCGGTGGCTTCTTGTCACACTAACCTGTGCTAGTATGTGAGCCATCTAATTGCCTGTTGTCTTCAGCAACAATCTTATTATCACACACACATAGGCACGGGTATTTCCAAAGTCAATTGCAGGGAGAGACAGATAATGTTATGCTAAGCTAAGCTTTGCACCTTCTCTTTTGGCTATGAGGTAGATTTGACATTCCTTTCATTTTTTCAAAAAGGTCCAAATATAAAGAGAACACATCAAGGCCTCGATATAATAGAGCCAGGGGCCAACAATCTGCCATTACTGCAATGAAATCAGTGGCTATAAACAAGGAGGCGTCTTGTTTGCTCCGATTAGTATGTTGAGATGCATACTAACATGTTTACCATTAAACACATGAATATGTATGCGCTCCTGCCATCGTGTGAATGTCGTGCCGTACATTTAAGGGGGGGCAAATCACACTGATGGTGAAAGCAGTCAATTAAAAATTAGATAGCATTCGTCCAGTCCAGGCATATTTTTAGCCACAGCGTCTCCCTACATTCAATCATTCCTGAGCAATGGAAAAAAAGGCAGCTGTTAAAATGCCAGTGGTAAAATGGACAAAGACTGGCAAGCAGATTCCAAAATGCAATGCTTGTCTGGAGCTCCCACTCTTGGAAAGTGACACATTATTTTTATCCATTATTTATGAAGGACCAATAAATAAGGAAAAATATAATTGATGAGTTTTTTAACAATTTCACTAGAAATCTAGCAGCAGGCACATATGTAGGAATCTATTCTTTGTAAATAGAATGAAAATTTGATGAAAAAAAGGAAATAGCCCTTTTTAAGTTCTTGTGTTCTGGAAATCATTGGTGATCCACAATCAATTTAGTCTTCTTACTGTACATTTAGGACTCAGAAGGCTTTATGCTGCATAGAGTTAGATTATAGAAAGGGGACCAGGAGCATCACCTCGATATTCTACCACCTTGGGGTCTGCCTATCTATCTATCTATCTATCTATGCTAATAATTGAGATCCCAGAGGTAATGGTCAAAAGCAGTTAGCTGAAAAAAAAAGCTATCAAGGATAACATACCACATGGGCAGCTGAACTGGAGTCCAGGAATGGGGCTCTTCCTAGCTGTAGAGCAATAGCAGTAGTGCCAAGGCCGCACTGCCAAGTTGAGAAAAGGGCTTCGAGGATTCGAGGGTCATCACGGGCAAGGCCCATCAGTGTGATGGGGTAGAGCTTAGTGTTGTGATGGGGGCCCCCAGACATAAGTCTATTTAATCATCATGGGCTTCCCAAAATACCAAATCCACCCGTGTTCTTAGTAGCCAATGTAGTTGTAGTTTCCACCTGAAAGCTGTCATGCAGAACGAAGGATCCATCATTAAATGGCAGGAACTTTTCTGAAAAATTGTATGCTATTTAATGCATGGAATTGCACTGTTATATCATATAATTTCTTAAAGGGGTTGTCCAGCTTCTTACAAGTGATGGGTTATCCACATCATTATCTGGCCTGCAGCACTGCTCCCATTCACTTCAATGGGAGCAGCATTGCAAATACAAGGTTCTGTCCACTGGGGACAACAAGTGATGATAATTGTCTGTAAAGCACTGCGGAATATGTTGGTGCTATATAAGCAAGCACAATAAATAAAATCCTGTTGATAGGCCTTTGGTTGTAATAAGCTGGGCAACCCCTTTAAATAGTTGGCCTATGAAAAATATGCTACAGTTTTCAAGCACCCAGATCTGAATACTTTTTAAATTGCATGTAACTAAAAAGTTACTACAGCCATGAGTTATTCAATTAAATCTATTTCTATCTGTATAGCGCCACCTGCTGTTTATTTTTCTAATTTCTGTGTCCACCTCAGTGAAGTGGACACACATGCTCAGTTCCATCCTTCAACTGCCACCAACTGCAACAGAAAGGACACAACCTTTGAGAGAGGACATGCCCCTAGAGCTGTCAGCTTGATAGAAATCTAGCAGAGCAATGAATTCTCTGGATCTATGTGAGGTACAGGGCTGGTTCTATCTTTGTTAGAAAGAGATTTCCATTTACTATATGATGTCTGATTTTTATTTTTTACATTAACCATGGGATAACCCCTTCAATGTAAAAATTATATGTGATTTTACAGTGCAATTTAATTGCAAATTATCACATACTTTTAGTGTCTGAATCTGTGCTATATCTTGCTATACCTGTCACATTCTGGAAGTATACTTTGCTTCTGAGGTGTAATTTGCATGGCCACTAATATAAGGAATAATATATGTCATGAAATAATTTTCTGGTATGAACAATATATTGCTTGATTTGAAAAATAAAGAAATTGGCAAAAATTAAAAATGCATATTTATTAAAAAATATATGTTGCTGCTACAAATTTGGAAAGTTCAGTTCAAAGTACAAATTTCCCACTTCAAGGTAATAAACAGGGCACACAATACAACATGCACACTCAATATACATTTGTATCAACTATCTGAAGAAAGAACGGAGGAGGATAAATGACTTGGAGTTCATTGAGAGTTTATATGCAGAATCATCTGCTTCTGAAGGCATACGTAGGAGCTAATACAATTGTATTGACATGATTGAAATATAGTCCATAACAAGCAGCATTCATAGGATTTCATAACCCTAATAGACTTAGGAGCCTTGCTTTTATCCCCTCAGGCCTGGTTACATATTGCAAATGGTTTTGAACACTTAATTATGGCGCAGTCAGGTACACACAGCCAAACACTTAAGATGAGCAGAAGTTAATATTCTTAAGAAGCACTCCCACTCCTCGGGTCAAACTATATTTCTAATAAGACCTACAATAGACTGCGTGAGTGATTATGGTTATGAATTTAACTGATGTTTCCTTTTTGTTCTCCTTTTTTCTCATTTTACATAGGAGGGGTCGGCATCATGGATATTACTAGTCCTGAGCAGTCTTAATGGTCGACTCATTATCAATTAATAAATAATATTTAATAATTCATAATAATCCATTATAACATTTATTTTGAATGTACAATACTATTATCTCAAGTAAGTAAGTAAATGGTAATTTTTCATGTTCAGTTCTCAGAGTCCAATTCCCAAGAGTAGACAAATAGAAATGATTGCATTTTCTGACAGAAAAAACCTCTTCTTCCATATAGCAATCTTTTTTAGATGATCTTTCTAATAATTTCAGCAATTGTTTATGTAAGTGAGTCATAAGATGAGCCTCAATTCATGCATTTTGAGGTGTCCATGCATTGCACAGTGATTCATATCTTCATAAATTGGTTTTATATTCTGATGCCATAAAATATAATACTCTATTGGTTGAGCTAAAACAATGTTTATGTATCAGAATATCAAATAATTGGAACAGAGCAAATAAACTAAATTTTTGAAAAGAAAACAGTATGATTGCATTGTTCTCACATCCACTTCCATAACCCTGAAAACAGTGCAGCATAGGAAACATTAATAGAGATGATATATATGAGTAGTGGTGCCCTTTGCTTTCATCATCTGGTGCTGTTACTACAACATTTATAGATCTTTGCTTTATAGCAGGCACCAAGACTTAGAAAACAAACTCAATCACATCTAAAGGGTTCTCTGGGAATGATTTCCAGTAACCTGTCCTAGAATGTCAGCAGGAAAGGTTACCTACATATGAGAGAGTTGCCTAGGCAGGTGAGGGGGCATTGCTCTAACATTGCATATACTACACATAGGTTAGCATTCCTGTCAGGCTGCTCAGCCATGATCACATATCATAGGCAGGATCACATCATTCATTGCCATCTATTGTAGAGCACTGTAATGTGTATTGAGGGCCCACCCTCCTAGACAGCTATGCAAGTGGTAGCAACTAGAGATGAGCGAGCATGCTCGGCAGAGCATGCTCGAGTGCCATTTTTGCGTATTTGTGTACGCATTTTAAAATTCCTACGCTATTCATATGCATATTTTAATCTATACGCAAATGCGTACGAATTGCGTATGAATAGCGTACAAATTCAATTTGTACGCTATTTGTACGCTATTCGTACACTCATCTCTAGTAGCAACCAGTCCTCCTCACATTCTAGGACAGGTTGCTGGTGGCCATTTAAAATAATTATTTTAAGGTATGGAATAGTGTTGGGAGCATTATCTGTGCCCTGTACAAAAGTCACTGTGCAGGGAGAGGGAGGAAGAGAAGCTTGATCACTTCTTGCCAATGGTGTGATCATGTGTTATCTGCCTCCATTTATAAAAGACTGTTGGCTCAGCTCCCATTGTACACAGCACAAGCTGAAAAATTATCTCAAAGCTTAGTTGGAAATGTGAATCCTGCAATATTTTTTATTTTTTATTATATAGAGACATAGATAAATTCTAATAAATGGCACATTTTAGGTTATTTGTTTAACATAAAAAGTTGATACAAACAATAAGTCATTTTCTGTTACTAGATCCCATCTAGGGTTTTTTAGCACATCCCCCTAACTTTAGATGGATTTACTCGCTTGTCTACTCTGACTCCTAGCCAGTGCCCCCACTCTGTGCTTCCTGAAGTGCTCTGTTTATGGCTGTACAGTGATGACACCCCAACTATTCCACATGATGACTGCAATTAATCATTGGTCTCAGCAGTTTCATGAGGTCATCAGTGCAGCAGGAGGACCAGCCCTGTAGTGCTGACATTCTCAACTATCTTGCATAATTGCAAAGGTTAGTCATTGAGAACAGAGATGAAGTAGTTGGGGATCTCATGAAACAAAAACTAACGGGGGCACCGATATGAAGAGGGAGTGGACAGGTAAGTCTTTTTTTGTTATTTTACAATAATCCATGTGGTTAGCTAATAAGTTTTATAACAACACTGTTATGCAAAATTTTGGAAAACCATTTTAAGACAGACTGTAAAATGCAAGACAATTGTGCATTATACAATATGTTATGAATCATATGCCATTGTTAAAGGGATATATTGATGATCTACCCTCAGAACACTCGTGTAATTAATTGTCTCCCATTCACTTAAAACACTACCACTACAATCTAGACGGTGTGCAGGTAAACACATGTACAGTATAGGATATACATGAATCTAAGGACTAAAAAACACTTGGTTTGGATCCAGCTCTAGGAGAATACATGTGTCCTAAGAACATGGTGTAGTAGTGATCCTGCCAGGTCTTTTTTATACACTCTACCATGCATGATACAGACAGAAGTATACTCCTGTTTACTATTAAACACTGACATGACAGTGTACGTAACATGAGCCATACACTTTATAAAACAGTTTATATTTTCCCTTCCATCTGTAAAACTAAACAAATTGTAGTAAAACAAGCATCTGGCTCACAACACACTATTGTTGCCATCTTCAAAATGATCTAACAATTCTCTTGACTTCAAAATCAGGCGTGAAATATCGTTAACCTATCCTCATTATCTTTGCACAAATTGTAGTTAAGATTAACACCCGTTTTTTTTTTCTCACCTCCGTCTTTTCCTCGAGCTATGTTAGTAAAACTCCTCAGTAAGCCAGGTGTAAGCCCTATCGTAAGAAACAGGAAATCTGGTAGCAGTTTGTGACCTGATTGCTGAGCTAACTAAACTAATTAATCATGGTAGACTAATCACCTTGACAAGGTTGGAGAGGTGACATTCTCCAAAATCTACAATTTGT
Source organism: Rhinella marina (assembly GCA_900303285.1). Lineage (NCBI taxonomy): Eukaryota > Metazoa > Chordata > Amphibia > Anura > Bufonidae > Rhinella > Rhinella marina. The sequence goes on from ONZH01003454.1 coordinate 213,174, forward strand.
TTTTTTAAATCCCCATAGCAAATGATTTGCTGAATATAGCATATACTGACCAAGAATTCAAGACAACACAGTCAAGATGAACCGTATTGTACTACTTCAATATTTATGTTGGCTTGATATTTGTAATATTTCATTCATTTATCAAACGTGTGGTGGTGAGCTATCTTTTAACGATTAGCTGATTTTACAAATTCTTCACTTTCTGGAAGAAGTTTACTTCATCAACAATTCCTCTTTAATTGTGGCAACATGAAAACTAACTTCTAGATTTTAAATGAATAATCCTTTTAGAAGACAAGACAATATCCCCTGGTGATTTGGGGTGTGGGTGAGTGTTGAATTTCATAGAAAACACTGACACAGATAGCTCAAGTTAGCCGAGACACTTTCGTGGACAGTCTTCATGGAGCTGACAGTTCTGAAATACAATTATCAGTGTGATCTGCTTAAGAATTCATCATGAGTTCCTGCCTTCTGAAGACCTAAAAATACAGAGACTTACAAAAGAAAGAGGTGATAAGAAGGCGTCGTTTTCCCCAGCCTCATAACTGTAAATTGAGGAAATAATTTTCCTTGCCTGCAGCTCATTGGCATATAGGTAGTGTTATATTATAATTTCATAAGCATGAATCCTTTGAATACATTTTCAGAAGAATAACCAGATTAGAAATGAAAGCAAATACCTAAAATACATAACCCATGTATATCATACAGATGATCTAGTTAACAAAAGCATTTATCAAAGATCTAATCAGTTATCCACATTGCCAGTTGTTACCTGGGGTAGTCAGAAGTGTTCTCATAAACAAGGATTCAAGAAAGTATGTAGATGAAATCGGGCTGACAACACCAGATCTATCACAACCGTTTAAATAATCTATGGGATAATTATAAAAGGTGTAAATTCATATTATGACTACAATTATGTGGATCTACTGAACTGAATTTAGATCCCTAAAGGTATCAGTAGACCCTCGGAAAATATCCTGGTGTTATATATTACATCCATGTGCAACTGACCTTGAACAGATTATATATGGTACTGTACATCAAACATGGAATAAATCAAAATATAGAAAGGCAAAATTTAAGTCTTTAAAGGGGTTGTCCCACTTGATTATTCATAGCTGAAATAGCAGAACATGCAAAATATAACAATTCTGAATATTATTGTTTCTGAAAATTCAACCTGGATTTTCAGATGTCACCCTACCTTGTCCCATTGATGAGACCCTAGTATAAATTCTACTATCATTAGTTGTGTCTATCTGTTGTCCTTGAATCTGCTGTAGAACATGTGCAGAATCTCCTAATCCTTTAATTGAAGTGGCACATGTGCTGTTGCACCTCCATCTGTTCCTATCGTGTCCATGTCTGATGCAGTATTATGGCTGACAGAATATGCGTGGTATAGTAGATGGCCCTTGGTTTCTGAATAGTGTTGAAGCTGAATTTCCTCGTGCTTCATGGTAATGAATCGATTTTCTTTGAAATGGCAGTAAAAATTTTAAAAAAATCATACTTATCTCATTCATTTGAGCGCAAATAGGCTGCCATGGCCATCTTGCATGAAGATTCCACACAAAATCTTGTGTGTGGTGATGTATGACATCACCATCCTGGCTAACGTGATGATGTCTTCATGTGTCATGCAAGATTTCATGCTGGATCTGCAAACAAGATGTCAATGGTGGCGTCTTCGCACTCAAATGAATGAGTTTCAAAGTGTGATTCCATTTTTTTGAAAGACCTTAATATTGATCACAGAGGCAGCATTCAATGTGGATTGCGGTTTCTGAGGGGTTCAATGACTGGAGGCACCCGCAATTTACAAAGATATGTTCACAAAGCAAATTTTTTTTGTAAAATTCAGCGAAACAGCCATCAAATTTTTTAAGAATGTCATTCATCTCTATTTCGGACTTTGAACATCATAGCAATGTGCAAAACCATATAAACATCTCTGCCTCATTCCATCACACATACTCTTTACACTTACATGTACTACATAGGGTATGCATAGAGACATGCTAAGAAAGAAGCTGCTAATCATGTGGGAGCAACTGCTGACCCATCCACTAACCAGCCATTTATATCAGCATGATAATGCACTACTGAGGTATGTTGAAAACTAAAGAAGAGACAAAGTGTAAGTGTTAGCATTGCATTAGCAAACTCATGGTGTGACTTTGGAATTAGGGAAAATGCCTTTAAGGCCTTATGTATATGGGTTGGGGATCTGTAATATATAAATCTGCCTCATTCCATCACACATACTCTTTACACTTACATGTAGTACATAGGGTATGCATAGAGACATGCTAAGAAAGAAGCTGCTAATCATGTGGGAGCAACTGCTGACCCATCCACTAACCAGCCATTCATATCAGCATGATAATGCACTACTGAGGTATGTTGAAAACTAAAGAAGAGACAAACTGTAAGTGTTAGCATTGCATTAGCAAACTCATGGTGTGACTTTGGAATTAGGGAAAATGCATTTAAGGCCTTATGTATATGGGTTGGGGATCTGTAATATATAAATCTGTAAGACAACATCTATAGCCTGGTATGGGCCATGACCGAACGTCTATGTGCCATCCATTATTACAGAGTAATAATGAGCGAACCAGTTTTCAGGTAGCAGATAGTCTTGAATATTTTCAGGTTTGTTTCAGATGAATCCACCAAATGGCACATAGCGCCATTTTAATGCACATGGTGGAAATAAAGCACTAGGGAGGAAGAAGAAGGGTTCTCACATGACCCTGAGAGAAAGTGGGGGGAGGGCTTTCCTTGATTGGCTCCTAGGTTGACAGACAGTCTGGATGAGCCAATCAATGCTGCAGCAGGGAGGGAGGTGCAGAATGCCATTCTGTGCTTGGCTGAATAAGGGTGGTTGGGTCTTACAGTGTCTTCCAGATCTTAGAGAGTCAGGGACAGTGAAAAGTCAATCAGGGGCAGTCAGAAATCAATCAAGTTTATTTCCAAGGAGAGTGAAGGGGAAGGGTAGGATTACAAAGAAGAACAATTGTGTGTGTAGAACAGAGAGAGGGTAGGGCAGCAATCTATATGTGAGTGTTAACGTGAAATTGAGTGTCATGCCTCAATTGTCCATTTCCATAAATTCCATTTCCACTCAGTTGGAATTTAATTTTTTTTACGGGGGTTCAGTTTAATTACCCAGTCTATATATGTGATTACTGCAGCTTAACACAAGGTATAGCAGCAATCTAACTGTGAGTGTTAATATGAAATTGATTGTCAAGTTTCAGTTGTCCGTTTACATTCAGTGTCCACATGGTTGTAATAAAATTTTTGGGACGTTTTCAATTTAATTAAACCAGCATATAGGTTATCAGTACACTAGTACACAGGCTATGGTAACGATTTAACTGGGAGTGTTAGTGCAATATTAAGGGTCAGACCTCAATTGTCCATTTCTGTATATTCAGTTTCCACATGGTTAGAATAATATCTCTCTCTCTCTCTCACGATATATAATTACTACAGCAAAACACAAGTTATAGCAGCAATTTACCTGTGAGTGTTAATGTGAAATTGAGCCTGAGGCCTGGACCTTAATCATCCATAGTGTTGAGCGAAGTGAAATACGGTTCGACGTTTAGGAAAACTTTGATTCACAGCAAAGCCAAATTTCCTCACGATTCATGGTAACAAATCAGGTTTTCCTAAAATCCGGCTGTACGTGTTACAAAGTGAAAGTAGGAATGTCACGCTACGGTGTGGGAGGGGAAACTCCACACCGAGCATACACTGATACACAACAGTGAGATGAAAACCGATCAGCAGGCAAGAAGCCAGTGGCAAGGAAAACCACTGAACCAAGTGCACCGGAAACACCAGAAACCAAACCCAGAGGGCAGAAACCCAGTGAGCCCTGTTCTTCACAGAGCCCCAGATGGTAGGGATGCACTTATCCAGAACTCACTGGCTGCACCTCCAGGATGGTCCCCGGTGCACCTGGCAACTTACCTGCTGATAGAAGCCCCAGCAGTCCATACACCAAAGACTGCAGCCCAGGCACATGTACTGGAACCCGAACACCTAACAGAACTCAGTACACACAACACACCCAGGAACCAGCTCACCGGCAACCACTCACAGTATCGCTGTTCCCCCTCCGGGGAACCCTGGAGCCCTCTCACCGAAGGCACATACATACAGGGAATGTCTGGACTCCAAGTCAGAAGACACATGGCAGTCACAGACCAAACACCCACCCGTACATAAACCACACAACAGGAATAAGGGAAGGGGATGAGAGGACCTCGGGAAGACCTCGATGACATTTAGTGGCCACAAGGACTGGGCAGATGGAATCCCAGGAAAGGTGCATAGCTCCAGCACCAACGGAGGCTGGAGCACAACTAAACCACCAGGCTAGCAACAACAGAATAAAAGCACCTAGTGACCACACCCAGGTCAATATGTTAACCCCAAGAGAACCAGACAGGGAAGGAGGGAAGTATGCAATAAGGGAACATACCAGCAAACAAAACTACACGTTGCCCCTGGCAACCACGGCCTACTACCGCAGCCAGAATACCAGGGCACAAACATGAGCAACATGGAAGCCGTGTCACGGAGAACGACCGAGACACCACCAATATACACGTTGCCCCTGGCAACCAGCATACAACCACATCCGGTATACCAGGGCACAAACATGAGCAACATGAAACACGTGTCACGATAACCACACGGTACGTGACAAGGAAGCTCGAGAATGCAAGATCACCCATAATGCTGTGCAGCCAGCCAATCCACAGGTAACCATGCCCTGTGATGTCAGCCCTATAAAAGCCTCCTCCCGCATGGTCTCCGCCATTGTCCTGTGTGTTGAGCATAGGGAAAGACGTGGCAAGCGCTTATGCGTTAGGGACAGTGTTGCTGCAATAATCCAGCGGCCATGTTTGATCTATCCACCATGTTTGGCATCTGTTTTAACCCTAATAATTATAAAAGCAAAATACCATTACATTCGTAGCAGGGAGGGATCTATGGAGGGATCCATATGGGATTATGGTCATCCCTGTTGTGGATCCCTCAATTTTATTGCTTTGAGAAAGGTTTTTCTGCCTCAATGCTGTGTACCATCTCTGGTACCATCACACAGGAGGACAGGGGCTGCTACATACATGCTCCGGCTCCCCTGTTATGTGCTGGCTGAGACGGAGCACACATGGATGACAATGGCATTACTGCTGGTTGTGGACGTTAGTGTTGGGTGTCTGCTCTTTAAAACAACAGACACCCAATGGCCATGGCACCGCTGAATGTGGCAGTGGCCACCATTTTTAAATGTTAGGCCGACGTAAATTTAATGTTGGCAGCCACAGCTCCTGCCTCAATGCCCAGGTTCAGACCTACCTAAACTCTGATTAATATAGCTACTAAAGTGTGCCTAGGTGAGGGGGACAATACAAAAGTATATCCCAACCTCAATGACTACCAAATACAATGAAAGTAAACTAGAAGGGGGCAGCATTAAATAGGTAGATAAAACATCACTTTTAATTGTCTGTTAAAAAGGGAGAGAAACAGAAAAAATCTCCCATTTGCAACCAGGTACCTCACAAAACAAAACCAAAAAACACAAAACACTATACATATATAAACAGGTCAATCTTACCAGACTCTAGCCGCTTGTATTGGGGCAAAGAGATAGGCTGCAAGTATAATGTAATAAGATTAGAACAATGCTGGTTAATAAACCACTTTCCAAGAAAAGGAAGCGCTAGGACTACGGGGCTAGTGCTGACCCTAGATATCAGCGCTAAATCTAGCTCAGCCCGGAGATGTGACTAGATGGTAGCCACACTCCGTCCCCGTGCCTATAAGTGCTCTTCCCTAGGAGACCCTATATTTTTGTGGTCCCAATAGTCCAATAGGGAAGAGCACTTATAGGCACGAGGACGGAGTGTGGCTACCATCTAGTCACATCTACAGGCTGAGCTAGATTTAGCGCTGATATCTAGGAAAGTGGTTTATTAACCAGCATTGTTCTAATCTTATTACATTATACTTGCAGCCTATCTCTTTGCCCCAATACAAGCGGCTAGAGTCTGGTAAGATTGACCTGTTTACATATGTATAGTGTTTTGTGTTTTTTGGTTTTGTTTTGTGAGGTACCTGGTTGCAAATGGGAGATTTTTTCTGTTTCTCTCCCTTTTTAACAGACAATTAAAAGTGATGTTTTATCTACCTATTTAATGCTGCCCCCTTCTAGTTTACTACCTAAACTCTGGCCAGTATCTGTTGCATACCCTGTTCTCTGACCCCATGGATTTCTGGGCAGGCAGACTGAAAAAGTGGCTCGAACTGCCACAGCATGCTCTCTATTTTCTTTCTTGCCCAGCCTCCAGTGTCATCTTGTAGAGGGTTTTCAGTGCCACAGGGGGTGTGGTGACCCCAAATAGACCAAGCTGTCCTCTGCTAGTGTCCAAGACATTGCTTTTGTCAAAAGGAACCAAGCCTGGATTCAGAAGGATTTTCAAACTCCTCCGACTGCGACCTGTATCATGCCACTTTCCAACCAACACGTTGTATACAGCTGCTGCTGCCACTGCCGCCATTGTGCCGCTGCTGTGACCTGCCAACCTTAATCTTCCATAAGGCTGCTGCTGCCTCCGTCATGCTGCTGCCTGCCAACATGTACCATATGGCTGCTACTGCAGCCATTGCTGCCTCGGCTACTGCTGCTCCTCATCCAGTACTGCCACCACCATTAACACAAAGCATCTGCTGCCACTATCACTACTACTACTACGGCCACTACTAATCATAAACAGCCTTGTATGTTCCATGCTATACTGCTGCTACGGCCACTATTATGGTCACATGCTACTATATCCGTACCGTCCCCTCTTCACATCCATTGCACTGCTGCTGCTTCCAGTTAGAAGGGAGAATTTTTTTAGGCTCCTTGTGAAAAAGCAGAACACGTGCCGGCGCGGTGTGTTTTTAAACACGCTTTATGTGAGCACCATCAAAAGTGTGTTTACCCATAGCTATGTATGTCACAGTCACTCAGACATCATTTACTATTGCTGTCATTGCGTTCCAGAGCTTGGGGAGGGGAAAAAATTCATAAAAAATAAATGAAAGAGAGAACACGTTTTCCTAATAATTATTCCTAGGAGGCTAGAGGGGATTATAAAACAATTTTCAGGGTAATTGCAGCAACTTCGGTTCAGTCCAAACCGAACATTTTAAAAAATTTGGCGAGCCGGACCCAAAACGAATCTTGACTGGTTCACTCATTTCTGGTATTCCACCCTTAATGCATTGATTCCACAAATACACTATACTATGGGAAATGGAGTTCTTTTGGGTTCATAATGTAATCCTTATGTACAGCAACTTTGTGTGTGTCTTGACATCAAAATTATAAAGTAATGCTCCTTTTTATTTTTATGTAAATAAGTTTTTCGTTCCCTTATGGGCAGGTCTGCTCTGTTTGATGTCCCAGATGTATCATTACTACCAGGTCTGAAATCCCTGAAACTGTCAGGATATGCTCACATGACTAAAATCTGTCACTGATACAGCAGCAGAAATCATGTATTTTCCACCGCTAAATCCACATTCACATTGACATAACCTTGTCAAACAAGAGAGGGAGGTCCTGTACGATGTTATGGCAGAGCAATGGTGTACCAAATATAGTGCCATGGTGCACCGAAAGCCTTAAAATAAACAGAAGCATTTACAGGTTTAAAAGGTCAGATTTTCACAAGAAATGTATGGTTATGTTTCAGGCTACCTAGTCTACATAGCAGTAGGCTTACTTTGAAGTTGATTTTAGAGGTGACAGTCTCCAGAGGTGTAGTTAGGCATTCCTGCACCCGGGGCAAGGATTCAGTATGGTGACACACACACACCCACACACATTTCCTGCATTTACCCCCCAACTTTAGTAGATCAGAAACAGGGACAATATCAGCGGCCACAGCTTATTTTTGCTGAAAACGGGTGTAAAAGTGGTGTAAAAACTACTCCAGTCAAAGGCCCGAGTGGTTTTTACTCCATGCATACGGACTGTCCGAGGTGCACCTAATTCATGAATTAGGCAAATCCCTCAACAGTGCAGAGGGGTAACAATGATCGGCGCAAAAAGTTGGTCTTTGAAAATGACGTATATGTACATCGGATAAAAGCTTATCATAGGGTACACAGCAGTATCAATAAACCTCTTCCTAATGCATCCAAGGTTTCACTAACATGTCGATATGGTGTCCGCTGAAACCAGAACAAGGTCACTGTGGTGATAGAGCAAAAAGAATACACTTTAGAGAACAAATAAAATGCGTCACTTACCAACTTCTTCAAGCAGTCCTTTATTCTCCAATACATTTCCGCTGGTGCAAGCACATACTCGGTGGCTGGTGGCGACGGCTGTTTCGCGCTCTGTTGCTCTTCGTCTGGCCACTTCATGTAAGCGGTCAGACGAAAAGCAACAGAGAGCGAAACGGACATCGCCGCCAGCCATGGATGTGCGCGCACCACGCGCACCACGTATGTGCCCGCACCACCGGAAATGTATTGAAGAATAAAGGACTGCTTGAAGAAGTTGGTGAGTGCCGCATTTTATTTGTTCTCTAAAGTGAAGCTCAATGCACTTGTGTTGCAGTGCACCACCAGGGTAGAGCACGCAGAGCGTGAAAGCCCAATAAGAGGAGCAGTTGCTGACCCCAGAGTGCATGCTTAATAACTACATAAACAGGAGATGGTAACTGTCCCTGGTAAATCCCCAGCAGGGGGCACTGTGCTGGTCCAGTAAGACCTAGACATTCCAATGGTATAAAAGGGTAATCTAGGGCACCGCTTTCTTATTAGTGCTGCCACACAGTAGTTATTCCCACATTGTGCCCGCTCACAGTACTAATGCCACATTATGCCCCCTCACAGTAATAATGCCCACATTGTGCCCCCTCAAAGTAGTAATATTCACATTGTGCCCCTACCACGTACTTATGCCACCTTGTGCCCTGTTACAGTAGTTATGTCCATATTGTCCACAGTAGTAATACCCATATGACGCTGCTACCAGGTACTTATGCTCATATTGTGCCCTGTCACAGCAGTAATACCCACATTGTGCCCATTCACAGTAGTAATGCCCACATTGTGTCCCCTCACAGTAGTAGTGCCCACATTGCGCCCCCTCACAGTAGTAATGGGCACATAGTGCCTCCATCACAGTAGTAATGTCCATATTGTGCACATCTCACAGTAGTAATGCCCATGTTGCTTCCCCTCACAGTAGTAAAGCCCTTAGTGTATTTGGTTCACATTTTGTCCTCCTCACAGTAGTAATGCCTACATTGTGCCTCCTTCAGCTCCAATAATAAAGTTTTAAAAAATTGCCATGTGAAGGCCTGCTGGGGAGCGCCACAGCTCAGCTAAACAGTGAAGCAGGAGATGGATAGCTCCCTGCTTCACCATGTAAATCAACTGCCTGTGTATGCTCTCAACCATCTCCGCCCAGGGCATGTGCCCCACTTGCCTCCACCCCTTGTTACGTCCCTGCAGTCTCCCTTTAACATCTGCTATTTGAGCAAATCTTGACATATCAGTCCTACCATTCTCATCTTCTTTGCTAAGGTTTGAGACTGACAATTGCTCCCAGATTATCGTAACCCTGTGGCTTTGCTGAAAACACAATGTATCCATATTATTCTGATACTTTAAACTGTTCACTAATTTTTAAAATCCTGTATCCCTGAAACAGAAGACTTTCAATATTACATTTCTTCCAGTTGTATTTATGAAATTTTTATAAAATTTTTTTTAAAAATAATAAAAATCTTAATATTTAAAAACAAAGACACACTTTATTAAAAAGTTGTACACTTACAGTGACAAGGTTATACAATCACAAACCCTGTATATAATGAGTGAAGTAATGTCAACATTGTTCTTTCTTTTTCTCTATAAAATATTACTTATCCGGTCTACAGTACCTCTGGTTTAAGGGGACGTGTAAATAAGTTATGTAATATAAATGAGATTATATTCAACCCCCACCCCCATAAATTAGCAGGACAGGAGACATTTACTAAGTAGTCTTTTTTCTATTCACTCGTTAACACCTTACAGCTCATTCAAGTTAATGGGCTGCAAGGAGCCTTTATTGCCAGAGATGTCATATTGAAGCCTACTTAATAAATATGAGCCTAAGGCCTTTGCACAAGTGAGAGGTGAGCACTAACAATAGTCTAGATAATGAGGGATATGTAATAATAAGAGATAAGATAAATGTAGTCTCCCTTGATGTGGTTGTAGCTGCAATATTCTATTACATATCATATGTGCCTATCCTTAACATAGTAGACTATTTTAAGTAGAAAGTCAGTTCAAGGATGCTTGTGGAGGAGACATAACAAAAGGCAAATCTTACGCTTTCTTGACTCAATCTTCACTTATTTTAATCCTACTTGCATAAGAATTTAATGAGGATGAACACGCTTTCAGCTGTGCCTTGATATAGTAGTTATGGGATTTATAGGTTTTGATAGCTTAAGGTGGATATTTAGCCATGTATGTTGATAGTACAGTGTATTTAGTAGCAAATGAAGAAAATGTTTTCCCAGCAACCCCATTACTAGGGATCACCAAGAAATTCATTCTATAATTTCACATACAAATTTAACAGTGCTAAGTGTGTCATTTGGCACAAGTCTGTTTTGATATGTTATGTCTCTTACACTCTAGCAAGTTCATCTACATTACTTTAAAGGGGTTATCCCATGATTAACCTGGCAAATGAAAATCAGACATCATATCTTACATGACAATCTCTTTCTAACAAAGCTAGAACCAGCCCTGTTGCATGGATCGTGAGATCTCCACATTCATTGCTCCAATTGTTCTGTTAGATTTATTTCAGGATGTGGCCTTTCTCAGAAGGTGTGTATTTTTTGCCTCAACTCTCTCCCTATAAGTGCTACATCTTCTGTCAGAAGATATGGATGGTGGCAGTTGAGGGAAGGAATTGAGCAGGTCCACCTCAGCAAGATGGACAAAAATAAGGGAAAGAACAAAAAGTAGATGGCACTATACAGATAGATTGAATAATTCAGTGGCTATACCAAACCATAGAAAACAATAGTTGACACTACTCACATGTCATATTGGATAGCAGGGCTTCACAAGCAGTCACGTTTAGCATCTGAGGATGCTCTGTGGTGAAAATGTACAGACTAAGTATTCCAAAACAAGAAGAGGAGTTCCTCAACGTTCTCCAGTAAAAATCCAAATTAGTTATGCTATACAGTACAAAAGCTGAGTAAGAAGAACACAACAGTACTTGGCCAATGGCCGTTTCATATCCTCTGATGTTTTCTCATGTATTCAGTCGCCTCCTTTAATGGGAATCAATCACTGTGACTTTTACAGCATGTGGACATCATAGAGAGAGTTCCCTCACTTTAAGAACCACTACACAAAGATGCTTCCCACTCTGATAGACCAAGAACATCTGCCCATGCTTTCCACAGTGCTTCCCACTCTGGAAGACCCATCCCAACTGCCAGTATAACCAATAGCTTCAGTATAAAAAGGTGTTGTCTCAATAACCCATGTCCATATGCTCAATAAGGACCCATGGATATCATAGAAGGGGTCCCCCACTTGGGGCTCTGTAAGAGTGGCCATTCTGATGGAACCGGCACATCCATGCTATACATAGATGACCAATCACCTGAAATGTGTGGATGCACAGTTTTCTGCAGAGGTAGTCACTGGGGTAAGAAAAGCAGAAACTGCGGCAGTTTATCACGACGCATGCTTCTTTAAAAAAAAAAAAAACACGTTTGTGCGGGAGTAGTTTGATACGATGACATCAGGTACAACATTTCTGCTGGATTTTCATACTACTGTGATATCGCAGCTGGAGACGAATGTTTTTTTATGCAAACAGTCGCCTTGCTGCTCCTAGAACCAATGCAGAAATGCGTTCCTAAGAAGGAATTATCAGTTCTTATTTATTTCGGGTTTGGTATACATAACTGGATTAATTTGTTTAAAATGGAAAACTCCTAATAAAACTTACATTAGGAAAAACCCAAAGTAATTACATGTAATGCCAGTGATATTGTTTTATTGCGTTCTTTATGTAATCATACCATTACATAAATTGTGAATTATTATTTTGTGATCTATTTTACAATGGTATAAATAAAATGGCTAAAAAAGTTTAAGTCTATAGCCTACAGTCTAATTAAAATATTATGTTTGGAAAATGAATGAAAACCACTTAAAACACAAGCTCTGAGCTGTTAATATGTTAATCATATGCGTACAGCATACAATACTGTACTCTTCATGTTCTCCAAGCTTTGAATGATATTCACAAAATGATTAAGAAATGTTAGACATTTTTGAGATGCATCAAGAAATGAAGGTTTTAAGGATGAAACTACTGTGAAGTACTCTCACAAAATATCTTTGTGGAAAGGACTTGCCTTGTCTCCTGGATACATTATGTGTACATGTAATTATAATCCATCCAACGGCAGTAACAGAATGTTTGGGCGAATGACACTTAACTCTGTCCAAAAGGAAATGTTGGTTGTGTATTTAAACAAATCCCCCAAAGGTTCTGCTTGTCTTCAGAGACTATGGGCAATGTCACCTTGCCTACGTACTGCATCTGTTCTGTCATGATAGCCAATTCACATTTCAGTCAATTGGATTCATAAGTGAAATCCAGGTAAATGGGGCCTGTAACTGTTTTTCTTAATTATTTCCTTCACAAGCTTTTGGACATTCTAACATTATATGAAAGGGAAATTATTTGAAAGGACAAAAAGTAATATATTACAGTATATAAGTCATACGTTATTATTTTACTAGTTTGTTATTTAAAACGGGTTTCCAAGATTTAAATACTGATGACCTATCTTCTGGAAAAGTCATCAGTATCTGTTCGGTAGGGGTCGGACACCCAGCTGTTTTTGAAGGCACAAGGTAAAATATAGAAGATTTTGGAACTCATTAGTGACAATGTGCTTATTACACAGATGTTTGTTTATACTTTTGCTTATTAATCATTCACTACAAAGTACCACGCCTCTATGTGATCTATAAGCGAGTAGATAACTCTATATTATAAGAGCAGATCTGTGACCAAGAAATCATATTTTTTTTTAGCACAATGAAAGATCACGATTGGTGAGAAACAAGCTATTCCTCATTCGCCATTTAATCGCTCATACTTATTACATCTCGTTCAATTTAGTTTACATTAATGACATTCAGTACGATATTCACTCCATCTAATATAAGCTTTAATTTCTGAGTTATGGAACTATCCAACCTGGACTGGAGGGGTTCTGAAGCATGAGGATATTCGTGGATTCCAGGTAATGCTTTTGTTTTCATCTTGACATTGGAACAGTTGAGCAGTCGTTTTCTGATTAGAAAAATGGCCTAATTTTATCCACAGATAAAAATGAAAATGTAAATGAAAGGTTAATAGTTTCAAGTTATGACCACCGAAAATAGTTATTTGGGTTATTTTTCTTACTCTAAGGTTTAGAGATAAGTGAATAAGTGAAACTATTTTCAGGTCAGATTATAAGGAAATGGACAGCAGATTCAATGTGGGTACTACAGTGGAAGTGGAATTCGGTCTAAAATTTATGAAAACCTAGATTCATAACGAATCCAAATATCTGTGCACTTTTATTAGAGTGGGAGGATGTAGAGAGACTATGCTGCATCAGTTTTATTAATTTATTCCTACATTTACTTATTCCAACATTAGCTGTAAATTAAGATATATAATTCAATACCAATAAGATGGAAGTCTTTATTATTCCGGTGCCAGCTTGCCAACCAATACCATCCAGTCAGCACACCTAACGGAGGCCAGGTTTTAATGATGACCATCCTCATCTTTTGCTGGCTTTACTTCTTCCAAATCATCCTTAAAAGTCTCCATGTCCTAGAAAAGTCAGCAAGATGCTAAGAGAGCAGGAGTTGGATGTTCCTGATGACAAACTCCCATCAATGATAGATGATGTGGAAAAGGAGGAAAAGCAGATGGCAGAAGAAGGGCCCCCACCTGTAGGGCAGGAGGGCGCTAGGGTTGGAGAAGTAGGTATGCCAGAGCCGATTAATATTCTGTATTTACTGTTTAATAACCTGCAGGAGATTGCAGGCAAGAACAGCAATAATATCCATATTGTCCCCCCACCTAGCCAAACCCCATACCAGCAACCCTCCCTGTTTAAAACTGCAGCACGGCCATTAACAATGAAGACTATACAGTGTGGTCTTCATTATTAAAGAAAAGACAGCTGTGAGCTAATTGGCCTCGCAGTTCTTCACTACAGCGTGGTCGCAACCCACACGCAGTGATTTATAGCAATTAGTGACAAATCGAATTTCTTGGCTAACTTTGCCGAATCAAATTTTTCAAACTTTGCTCATTCTTCAACTTCACTCATCTCTAATAGGTACAAATAAATTTGAATCTAATCAAATTGTCCGTAAAAGTCATGTACAACACTCTCCTAAGACTTTATCCAACCCCTTTCAAACTCTGTAATGCAAAGACAGCATTAGTGATGTCAAACTGACTGTAGCATATGTGGCGACCGATAAATGGATGATAGCTAGAGATGAGCGAGCATGCTCGTCCGAGCTAGGTGCTCGTTCGAGTATTAGGGTACTCGTAAGTGCTCGCTGCTCGGACGAGTATCTCGCCATGCTCGAGGAAATGGCAACTTCCGCATTGTGCATTTTTGGCGCCTATAAAATCAGCCAATCACAAGCCAGGAGACTCTGCGGTACACCCAGCATCACGTGGGGCCCTTACATGTCGATAGCAGGGGTTGGCTGGCCTGATCAGGTGACCCTGGAATATACTAGTGACTGCCCGTGGTGCTCGGCTCAGATGCTGTCTGGATGTCGTTAGGGATAGAGCTGCTGCGTTTCAGGGAGAGTGTTAGGGCCTACATTTAGTTCTTTGTTAGGCAGGAGTGATCTCAAAAGAACCCAACAGCCCTTCTAAGGGCTACAAGACATTTTTTTTGGTCTCCTGGCTGGGCTGGCTGGCTGGCACTAGTAGTGCAGCTATCGCCATATATTACACTTTTTTTTATTGTTATATCTCAGTGATACAAATCCATTTCATACAGCAGTGTGGAACCATTCTGTGTGTCACAGTTCAGCTGTCTACTCACTACAATCCGTATTTTCACTGATACAGCTAGATTCCAAAAATCTCTGTGCGACATTTGCCTGGGTTGCAGTCAAAATAGCCACCGTCAGCAGGGGCTGAGTTTGCTGTCTGATAGTTTCTGCACGTCACGTTCCAAAAAAACAAAATATAAAAAAAATATATAAAAAAAAATATATAAAAAAATAGTTTTTTTGTTGTTTTATCTCAGTGATACAAATCCATTTCACACAGCTGCGTGGAACCATTCTGTGTGTCACAGTTCAGCTGTCCACTCAACACAATCCATATTTTCTGTCCAGGTGACACATTCTGTACGTCACTTAATTAAAAAAGGTATTTTGCTCTGACTTATACAGCTACATTAGAAAAATCTCTGTGCGACATTTGTCTGGGTTGCAACTAAGCAGACCAAGTCTGCCTAATCTAATAGTTTCCGTGTAATTGCTCCATACTACACAGTACGTAATAACATACGTAATTTTGATCTAACTTATCCACCCATATATTTACTTGTTCAGACTGAAAAAGTTTGTGGGTTTCAGTACAGCAGGCGCATTTATTTTATTTTTTTTATATAATACACTCATATACAGAAAATGTTGAACCCCAGGGCTAAGGGTCGAGGACAAGGGCATGGGCGTGGGCATTCAATTACTGCAGGGGGCAGAGGCCGTGGTCCTGGGCAGGGTGAGACAGTACCTGCTGATGAGGGAGCAGGGGAACGCCGCAGAGCTACACTCCCTAGCTTCATGTCTCAACTTACAGGGACACGTGGTAGAGGACTGTTGAAACCACAACTGTGCAAACAGCTGATGTCGTGGATTGCGGACAATGCTTCAAGTAATTTTTCCACCAGTCTTCCACGCAGTCCACCCATGTTACCCAAGGGAGCACTCCTCTGGCTCCTCCACCTCAACCTCCTTCCCCCCAGTCTGCCCCCTCCCAGGAGAATTTAGAATGCGATCCGGCATACTCCAGGAAATGTTTTCTGGACCCTTCCCAGAGTCACAAACCACTACTCAGGTTGCTGCTGACCTCGTTCCCGATGCCCAAGTTTTCCAACTGTCGCAGTCTGTGGGTGATCATGATGATGATGACAATGTTGACTTACTGGAAGAAGTTTGTAAAGAGGTGTCGGACGATGAGGAGACACGGTTGTCAGACAGTGAAGTTGTTGTCAGGGCAGGAAGTCAGAGGGGGAGAAGACTGAGGAATCGGAGGATGACGAGGTGACTGACCCAAGCTGGGTTGATAAGCCGAGTGAAGACAGTGCTTCTGAGGCGGAGGCGAGTGCTGCACCAGAACAGGTTGGAAGAGGCAGTGGTGTGGCCAGAGGGAGAAGCAGGGCCAGAGCTGGAGCATCAGCAGCAACTGTTTCACATAGTGAAGCTCCCGTGGCGAGGCCTAGATGTTCGCAAGTCTGGAGGTTCTTTAAAGAAAGTGAGGATGACCGACGGACTGTGGTGTGCAACCTGTGGCACACCAGGATCAGCAGGGGTGCCACCACTGCTAGCCTAACCACCACCAGCATGCGCAGGCATATGAGTGCTAAACACCCCACTCAATGGAACCAAGGCCGTTCACCACCTCCTGCGGGTCACACCACTGCTCCTTCCCCTGTGTCACTCGCTGCCTCTGCTAGTCAACCCCCTGCCCAGGACCCCGGCGAAACCACACCTCCCGCCGGAAAACCACACCTGCCCTATAGGCTGGTAGAGACCGAGGCCTTTCGCAATCTCATGGCGGTGGCTGCCCCTCGGTATTCGGTCCCCAGCCGCCACTATTTTTCCCGATGTGCCGTCCCAGCCCTACACCAGCACGTGTCACAGAACATCATCCGTGCCCTGACCAACGCTGTTTCTGAGAAGGTCCACCTAACCACGGACACGTGGACAAGTGCTGCCGGGCAAAGACACTATATCTCACTGACGGCACATTGGGTTAACTTGGTGGAGGCTGGGACCGAGACTGACCCTGGGGCCGCTCATGTACTGCCCACACCGAGAATTGTGGGGCCTACCTCGGTCACGGTCTCTCAGACGTACTATGCCTCCTCCTCCGACCCCTCCTCCTCCTCCACCGAATTACTATCCGTGGGCACGGCACCTTTCAATCGGTAGCTCAAGGCGCAGCAGAAGTGCCGTGGGCAAGCGCCAGCAGGCGGTGCTCAAACTGCTGAGCTTAGGAGACAAAAGGCACACCACCCAAGAGCTGTTACAGGGCATCACGGCGCAGACCGATGTGTGGCTGGCACCGCTGAACCTCAAGCCAGGCATGGTTGTGTGTGACAACGGGCGTAACCTGGTGGCGGCTCTGCAACTTTGCAGACTGACACATGTGCCATGCCTGGCCCACGTGTTCAATCTAATAGTTCAGCGGTTCCTCAAGACATACTCCAATCTGTCTGATTTGCTCACCAAGGGGCGACGCATCTGTGTGCATTTCCGCAAGTCGACCACAGATGCTGCCACTCTCAGGGCAGCGCAGCGCCGCCTACAATGGCCCGCTCACCGACTGTTGTGCGACGTGCCCACGAGATGGAATTCGACATTAAACATGTTATCCAGAGTTTACCAGCAGCGCAGAGCGATTGTAGACTGCCAGATGTCAACTTCCACCAGAACTGGTAGTCAGGTCAGTCAGATTCCTCAAGTCTACAATGAGGAGTGGACGTGGATGTCTGATATCTGCCAGGTGTTGAGCAACTTTGAGGAGTGAACACAGATCGTCAGCGGCGATGCCGCCATTATCAGCCTCACCATCCCGCTGCTTTGCCTGTTGAAAAACTCACTGCTCAGCATGAAGTCGGATGCTTTGCGCTTGTCACAAGAGATGGTGGAGGAAGATACGTCGCTTGATAGCCAGAGCACCCTCCGGTCTGTTTCTCAGCGCGTATCGGAGGAGGGGGATGAGGATGAGGAGGAAGAGGAAGAGGAGGAGAATGTCTGCGAGACAGAAGAGGGTACCAGTGCTCAGTCCTTCTTAACTCTTGAGCGTGTATGGGCTGAAGAGGAGGAGGAGGAAATGGAGAGTCAGGCCAGTGAGGAGAGGGAATTCTTGCATGTTGGCGCACATGGCAGACTTCATGTTAGGCTGCCTATCCCATGACCCTCGTGTTAGAAGCATTTTTTCAAACACCGATTACTGGGTGTTCACTCTCCTGGACCCACGGTACAAGCAGAACCTTTCCACTCTCATCCCTGCAGAGGAAAGGAGTATGAGAGTGAATAGATAACAACAGGCCCTGGTGCACAAGCTGAAACAATCCTTCTCATCTGACGCCGCTAGCGGCAGAGGGCATGGTTCTGTGGGCCAAGTAGCGGGGGGAGAGGAGGCGAGCAGGCAGCTTGTCCAGCACTGGCAGGGGAACGCTCTCCAAGGCCTTTGCCAGTTTTATGTCACCCCAGCAAGACACTGTCACCTGTCCCCAGTCTAGGCAGAGTAGGGGGGAGCTGTACAGAAAGATGGTGAGGGAGTACCTAGCTGACCATACCAACGTCCGGACCGATCACTCTGCTCCATACAACTACTGGGTTTCAAAGCTGGACACGTGGCCTGAACTGGAGCTGTACGCCTTGGAGGTGCTGGCCTGCCCTGCCGCTAGCGTGCTGTCAGAGTGGGTATTCAGTGCAGCTGGTGGCGTCATCACCGATAAGCGTACACGCCTGTCAGCTGACAGCGCTGACAGGCTGACGCTTATTAAAATGAACAAAGCCTGGATTTCACCGGAATTCAAATCTCCTCCGGGGGAAAGCAGCTAAAGATTTACATTACTTATGTATCCGATTCCTCTTCTCTACTCCTCCTACACCTCCTCCTTGTCGTCTTTGCCTAACGCTGACAAAAAAAACGCAATTTTTTAGAGGTCCAACTGGCACTCTTTTACCACAATTTTTCAGGAGGGCCCCCTACAGGCCCTCTCTTCAAAACATTTTTCCGGAGGTGCACCTACAGGCCCTCTCTCTAAATAATTTTTCTGGAGGTCCACCTACAGGCCCTCTCTCCAAATAATTTTTCTGGAGGTCCACCTACAGGCCCTCTCTCCAAACAATTTTTCCGGAGGTCCACCTACAGGCCCTCTCTGTAAATAATTTTTCTGGAGGTCCACCTACAGGCCCTCTCTCCAAATAATTTTTCCGGAGGTCCACCTACAGGCCCTCTCTCTAAACAATTTTTCCGGAGGTCCACCTACAGGCCCTCTCTCCAAATAATTTTTCCGGACGGCACTCCTCTGGCTCTTCCAGCTCAACCTCCTTCCCCCCAGCCTGCCCCCCACCTACAGGCCCTCTCTCCAAACAATTTACCCGGGTAGGGGACGTATTAGATATTGTACAGATTTTTTTTTGGTTCTTCTTTTAATTGCCTCCTGCGATAGTGCGATAGACGGGAATCGAACCCGGGTCAACTGCTTGGGAAGCAGCTATGCTCACCACTTTACCACCAACAGCCACAGCAACTGATAAGAACAGATACTAAACTTGATGTTAACCAACATTTCGACAATCGATAACCCGAAACGGGTCCGCCGTCGAGCCCGGCATTCGGCCACCCTGAACATATCACATACTCTGACCGAGTCTGACCCTGGGGCCGCTCATGTACTGCCCACTTGGAGGATTGCGGGGCCTGCCTCATTCACGGTTTGTCAGAATTACTATGCCACTTTCTCCAACCCCTCCTCCTCCACCTTCGAATTACCATCCGTGCTTCACCTCCTGCTACCTCAGTCTAACTCGGTCACTCTGTTGTCACCGCCATGCTGCGTCAGGCTAAATTTTTGGGTGGCTCACCTGCTACCTCATCTAACTTGGTCACTTGTTGGTGTCACCGCCATGCTGTGTCAGGCTTATGCCTGCATCGTGTGGCTGGGGATAGGAGAACAGTGCCAGCATGGGCATGGGTGATGGACCTTCGTTGCACCTAGTTGGGTTCTTCCCTATATATTCCCACCATGCCAGTAATGATGAAGAAAATGTAACGGTGCAGTGGACCGTCTGTGACGCAAAACCCTATATATTTCCCACCATGCCAGCCATGGGTTGTACATTAACTAATAACAGGGAAAACAAAAAAAATATTTTACAGAAGGGTCAACTACAGACACTCCTAAACAATTTTACATGAGGGAGCGTCTCCCCGTCTGCCATCGTGTTCGGTCAGGCTGTCAGTAGGTACACCACCTCTGTCGTCCGCAGAAGCGGCCACTATGAGGAAGGCCACGGCGAGAACATCCCCTTTTCAATTGAGAGCAAGTGTAGAATTGTAGGAGGATGACACTTTTCTTTCGCAGTGGATTTACCTTCACCTTTATCATTGCCAGACAACAGTTGGTGAAAAACTAATTGGCAATGATGAAGAAAATGTAACGGTGCAGTGGACCGTCTGTGACTCAAAACCTATATATTCCCACCATGCCAGCCATGGGTTGTACATTAACTAATAACAGGGAAAACCAAAAAAATATTTTACAGAAGGGTCAACTACAGACACTCCTAAACAATTTTTTAGGAGGGTCAACTTCGGACACTCCAAAACAAATTTTTGGGAGGCTCGCCTACAGACATTTGACTGCTACCTCAATCTAACTTGGTCACTTGTTGGTGTCACTACGCTGTCACCATGATGTGTCAGGCTTATGCCTGCATCGTGGGGCCCGGGATAGCACAGCAGTGCCAGCATGAGCAGTGGTGTCACCTGCAGGCGGTGATGGACCTTCGTTGCACCTAGTTGGGTGCTTCCCTAACATGTGATGGGCATGTGCCTCGCCTTTCTTTGTCTGGGTGAGCACAATTGCCATGAGGGTAACCACCAGGCTGTTGCCTGAGAATTTGGGGTAATGGTGGGATTAGGCAGCCTCAGAGGCATCCATGCATGCTGCCCCTGCTGTTTCCTGTCCATTTACGTGGTGTTTCCATCATTTTCTGAGGTTTCCAGGTTTTCACCCAGCCTTCCCTAGGCAGAGCCTTGGTCCCCTGCAAAAATGCTCGAGTCTCCCATTGACTTCAATGGGGTTCGTTATTCGAAATGAGCACCCGAGCATCGGGAAAAGTTCGACTCGAATAATGAGCACCCGAGCATTTTAGTGCTCGCTCATCTCTAATGATAGCCAGTGGTAAAAAACAGCCTGTTTAATAATACACTACACTGTTGGACTTTATTTTTAAATTAAAGGGGCTGTGCCATGTCTAGAAGTTATCCTTTGTCCACAGCATAGGGGATACCAACTGATCACTGGGGTCTGACCGCTGGAACCCCCACTGATCTTGAGATTGGGGATCCCATTCCCAGTATTTAATATGCCCTGCCGCTCCCTTCATTATCTAGGGACTGCCAGAGATAGTCGAGTACAGTTACACTATCTGACAACTATAAAGCAGAACAAAGCAAACACAAGATATTTGTGTTTAAGGCAATTCAGAATCCATGACGGACAAAATAGAGTTGACAATCTGATGCAAAATATTCTATACTGCCTCTGGGTGTTTTTCCGTTAAAAAAATGCTGAAGAGTCAAGGTCCACACAGAAGACAGTCCGCTAATAAAAGTACATGTAAGGTAAGGAAGCATAGCATAGCATCTGTCTGGATTGTCAGTTCAATGAACAAGTGGACATTAACAGGTAGTGTTTACATTTGTGCAGATGTTACATGTTATTCCTGACTTCGACTTGCTCTTTGTTTTTGACATAAAGCTTTTGCATGAAAGGTTAAGGGCAGCACTGTATCACCAACAAGAAAGCAGATAAGCTGAGGGCAATAGGCCATGTCTCTCAGACTTTAGAGGAGTTGTCAGATGAGCTACAATGGTTACAGCAGCTTTGTCATACTTCACTTTCCCGAATCACCAGTCTTTTAATTGTGTAGAATAAAAAGAACTCTAGATCTGCTGAATTATCTATGAACCGGAAGGGTTACTGACTTCTGAAATTTACCATAGCATTGTGTGCACAGCTGAAATAGCAAAATGAAAAAATGTCCTTTTGCAGTCTGTTTGGTTTTAGTATGTTACAAAATGACATGAAAGCTGCGTGTCTGGAATTAATCAAAATTACAATCAAATAACACCTTATTCCAGACAAAAAAAAAAGAAAAGCTCCATTACAAGGTCCACAAAATTCACGGGGGGGTCATTTATCAAACTGGTGTAAAGTAGAACTGACTTAGTTGCCCATAGCAAATCTATAGTTAGGACACACAGGCAGAAAAGCAAGCTGACCCCTCCATAGGCAGAAATAAGCAGCTCCGTGAATTAGCCTCAAGGCTCCATCCATGGGAAGGAAGTGTTCCCTTCCTGACAATCCCTTCTGCGTCAGTGGAGGAGACTGCATTTACATGACCTCCTCCACAGTATGGGGAGGAGTGATCACTAATGCCATTGTTCGCCCCATACAGAACCATGGTTTGCTGGCAGCAGAGAGCTGTTTAGACAGCATAATCTGCTGCCAGAAAATGCTGATTTAGTTGTCCACACAAATTATCCCATTACCCAATGAACAAGCGTTTTGCTCATTTATCTGGTAAGCATCAGCACCTTAACAGGGGCAGATTATCATTAACGAGCGTGTTTACAAATACGTGATAATCTGACCGAACATCAGGAAGTGTAAAGGGCCCTTCAGAAAGGCACTGAAAACATAAATCACTTTACAGTGATTTATACATTATTGATCACAAGTATATTTTGAAATTTTATTTAATTCTAATTAATTTGTCTGTATTTTTTATTTAGTATTATATACTAAAGTGTTATTTAGTATTATAACACTTCTATAAATTGATATGTCAATTTATTTATTATATGCACTTATATAGTGCTGATATATTCCGCAGCGCTTTAATGACATTAGTATCAAGTTGATTCCAATGGGGCTCACAGTCTAAGGCTACTTCCACACCTGCGGCGCGGAGCTCCGGCAGTTCCAGTGGGTGAACAGCCCGCTGGATCCGTGCTGCCGCAAGTGCACGTGTGGGGCCAGAACTGCGCTCCGGCCCCATTCACTGTAATGGGGTTGGGCCGTGGATCCGGCCACAGCACAGCAACCCCTGCTGAGAGGCGGCCGGAACGAAAATACAACAAGTTGTGTGGAAGTAGCCTAAGTCCGCCATCAGTATGTCTTTGGAGTGTGGGAGGAAACCAGAATACCCAGAGGAAACCCATGCAAACACAGGGAGAACCTACAAGCTCCATGCAGATGTTAACCACTAAGCTGCCCATAATATATGCCCCCATCCGGTGCATCTACTGTATCTTTTTATGTACTTCTATAAGATTAGCAACACTGGACAGTGATATAAAGGCACAAGCGTTGCAGGACCATGTTCTCTACATCAGATATACAGAAGTTGAGGTAACACTCCAATTAATATATTCTGTATCTTTATTTACCCATACAACATCTAAGCCTCAATGCTTGAGAAATAGGTGTGTATTAATTGGATTGCTGCCTCAACATCTCTTTATCTTTCTATGTACACATATGGCCATTGATTTTACACAAGCAAGATAAGACCAATGGAAAAGGTGTATGCTACCAATATTAAAACCAGACATAATGAAACAGATCATGAAAATTGCAGTTATGAGCTGTGAAACTCCCCCAATCAGGTCCTGGAGAAATTAGAGGTAATTGTAGGAATTCTCTCCACATAGGGATTCCCAGATGACATTACAGCATTAGAGTCTAAATGCATAAAAACTTTGGAGATCTTGAGTTCCAACTATAAACTCTCACTATTTATGATGAGTGTTTGGCTTCTTTCATTCTGTAAGTAATTTCTCCTCAGTTTAAAAAAAAAAGAAAAGAAATGATATATAATAAGAACCTTTTGTCACTCCTAGTCTGGGGCTCACATGGAATGCTAGAAAGAACGAGAACCCTATTACACTGTGGGTGGTGAGATAAATCTACCATCACGTCATTAAGATCATGTGCTCTTTTCCAATGAACATCGTGCTGAGAAAGAAATCCCAGTGTCTTCTGGTAGTCAGTATAGGGAGATGTTTCAGCTCCCTAAACAGAGGTGCACCTAGAATTTCTGCTGCCTGGTGTCAATTTCTTAACCTAATTACTTTGCCACAATGAAAACGCTCATTGCCCAAGGCCCTTCCGCTGCCCCCCTCTTGACCCTACCTGGTGCTGCCGGAGGCAATCGCCTCACCTGGCCACATTGGTGGTGCGCCTCTGTGTCCGAAACCTTTGTACAAACCATAAATTAATTAGGATCCTAACTAGAGATGAGCGAGTACTAAACTGCTCGTGTGCTCGGTACTCGAGTCGAACATTTCCGGAAGTTCAGGTGTTCGTTCTGAATAACGAAGTCAATGGGAGATCCAAGCATTTTTGCAGGGGACCAAAGTTCTTCACAGTCAAGGTTGCCTAAACACCTGAAAACCTCAGAAAGTGATGGAAACACCACAGAAATGGATAGGGAACACCAGGGGCAGCATGCATGGAGCAGGCAGAGACCGTGCAAGGAGCGACAGGACCTTCAGTGATGGCATGGTCACATGTGCAGGGGAAGGCACTGGGCAGGGACTGTGCAATACATATCATTCATCCCTCTAATCCCCACTGCTACAGGACTGACCCTGACACCAAGTGTCACACACACATACACACACCATTACCAAACCAGGGCAATGATCTGTCATTCAGGACTCTGGGAAAGCTGGGTGGGGTTTCACCATTTTAAATCTGGCTGTATATTTGCTATTCAGATACTTGTGAAAGCAGAGTGACAACTTGATTTGCAATAATGACAAGATATGTATAACCCAGCTTTCCCAGGTTTAGAATGACAAAAATCTATTCATTCCAGGAAGACCCAGCTTTCCCAGGGATGTGAAGTCAAGACAGTGAAACCATTACCACTTGCAAGCATAGAGAAGCTGTCACCCAACTTTCTAAGATTTCTGAATGACAACTTGTTGATCAGGACTCTAAGAAAGCTGGGTGATGACGATCTAATAGAAGGTAATAGTCATGTATGTCAGGATTTATCACTTATGTTTAGATCAAGTCATATTTTCCAGCAAGCATGGGAAAGCTGGGTGACAGGATGTGAATGGCTGCTGTAAGGTGGCGGACACTGGTAGAGGACTGACCCAGTGATCAGTGCTGACATGCTGAGGTCTGGTCACCTGCACCTGGATCAGTCCAGTACCACAGTAGTTGGGCCTCAGAAAGAAGTTTTTTTGGAGAGACAGTAGGCGCAGTGGAGGAGGAGGAGTACAATTTTCAAAAGCCAGTAGTACTTGGACCTCAGGCAGAGAGACAGTAGGTGAACCACAGGAAAACTTCAATTTTCAACAGCCACTAAAATGGCCTCAGAATGAAGTTTTTGGAGAGAGACAATAGGCAGTAAGGATTGTGTGTAGAGAGCCTTTTGTGCCCCGCCGTAAACATTGTGTGCAGAGAGCCTGTTGGCCTTCCGTAAACATTGTGTGTGTAGAGAGCCTGTTGGTCCTCTGTAAAAATTGTGTGTAGAGAGCCTCTTGGCCTTCCGTAAACATAGTGTGTAGAGAGCCTGTTGGTCATCTGTAAAATTTGTGTGTAGAGAGCCTGTTGGCCTTCCGTAAACATTGTGTGTAGAGAGCCTGTTGGCCCTCCGTAAACATTGTGTGTAGAGAGCCTGTTGGCTCTCCGTAAAAATTATGTGTAGAGAGCCTGTTGGTCCTCCGTAAAAATTGTGTGTAGAGAGCCTGTTGGCCTTTCGTAAACATTGTGTGTAGAGAGCCTGTTGGTCCTCCGTACAAATTGTGTGTAGAGAGCCTGTTGGCCTTCCGTAAACATTGTGTGTAGAGAGCCTGTTGAGCCTCCGAAAAAATTGTGTGTAGAGAGCCTGTTGGCCTTCCGTAAACATTGTGTGTAGAGAGCCTGTTGGCCTTCCGTAAACATTGTGTGTAGAGATCCTGTTGGCCCTCCGTAAACATTGTGTGTAGAGAGCCTGTTGGCCCTCCTTAAAAATTGTTGCGTCAGCAACTGTGATGGAGGAGGAGGAGCAGGAAGAGGAGGAGGAGGAAGATGAGGAGGATACAAGGGCTCTTAGGGACTTCAGCTGCTATCCTGCGGTGGGGAAGAGAAGTGAAGGGATATCCACGACTTGTTCATCTTGATGAACGTCAGCCTGTCAGTGCTGTTAGTCGACAGGCGGGTCTGTTTGTCTGTGATTATCCCCCCAGCAGCACTAAAAACCCTTTTCGACAGTACGCTAGCAGCAGGCCAGCACCTCCAAGGCGTACTGTGCCAGTTCAGGCCATTTGTCCAGCTTGGACACCCAGTAATTGTATGGTGCGGAGTGATCGCTCAGGACGCTGGTCTGGTCTGCGACATACTCCCTCACCATCTTGCGGTACAGTTCCGCCCTACTCTTCCTAACCTGTGGACAGGTGGTACAGTCTGGCTGGGGTGACAAAAAATTGACAAAGGCCTGACCCAGGGTGTACCCTCCTCTCCCCTATTACTTGACCCACTGCAGTCCGTCCCCTGTCACTATCGGTGTCAGATGGAAATGCTTGTAGCATTTTTTGCACCAGGGCCTTGTGGTATGAATTGACCCTTGTAGTCCTTTCCTCCACAGGAATTAGAGTGGAGAAATTGTCCTTACACCGTGGGTCTAGGAGGGTGTACACTCAGTAATCATTGGTGGCCAGAATGGTCTTCACGCGAGGATCGCGACAAAGGCAGCCTAACATAAAGTCAGCCATGTGAGGTACAGTCTCACAGCGCAACACTTCCCTCTACTCAATCGACTGACTATCCATCTCCTCCTCCTCCTCCACCACCACCTCCAATTCCTCCTCCTCAGCCCATACCCGCTGAAATGCTATGATCGAATCACCCCCTGCAGTGTGGCCTAGTGTCACCTCCTCCTCCAATTTGCGCTGCAAAACTGATCTGAGGGTGATCTGGCTGTCAAAGAACGCACTGTCTTCCCCCATCTCCTGTGACATGCCTAAAGCCTCTGATATTAAGTTCTTTAAGGAGTTTTGGATGAGACACAGCAGCAGGATGGTGACGCTGATGATGTCCGCATCGCCACTAACCATATGTGTTGCCTCCTCAAAGGGGCCTAAGACCTGGATGCCTAAGGCCAGCCATCCATGTCCACTCCTCATTATACACCTGAGGAAGCTGACTGGCATGACTACCACCTCTCTGGGATGATGTCAGCTGGCAGTCTACTATTGCCCTGCGCTGCTGGTACACCGTGGCTATCATATACAACGTTGAATTCCAATGTGTGGGAACGTCACACAGCAGCCGGTGAGCAGGGAGTTGTAACCACTGTTGCACTGTCCTGAGGGTGGCAGCATCTGTGGTGAACTTCCTAAAATGTGCATAGATGCGGCGCACCTTGGTGAGCAACACAGCAAGCTCGGTGTAGGTCTTAAGAAACCGCTGGACCACTATGTTTAGTACGTGGGCCATGCATGGCACGTGTGTAATTCCACCAAGTTTCGGAGCCGCCACCAGGTTACACCCATTGTCACAAACAACCAGGCCTGGTTGCAGGTTCTGCGGCGCTAGCCACACAGTGGTCTCCCCCCTGATGCCCTCTAACAGCTCTTCAGCCGTGTGCCTCTTGTCGCCCAAGCTAAGCAGTTTCAGCACGGCTTGCTGACTCTTCCCCACTGCAGTGCTGCTGCACATTGAGCTACTGACACTCGGCATCAATACTCTTTTGGAGGAGGAGGGGGAGGTGAAAGGGGGGGTTGGAGGAAGAGGTGTAATGTACCGGTGAAACAGACACCAAAGTTGGTCCTGCAATTCTGGGTGTGGGTAGCACATGAGCAGGCCCACGGTCAGTCTCAGTCCCAGCCTCCACCAGGTTCACCCAATGTGCTGTGAGGGAGATTTAGTGTCCCTGCCCACCATTACTTGTCCACGTGTCTGTGGTTAGGTGGACCTTCCCACAAACCGCGTTGCTGAGGGCACGGATGATGTTATCCGACACGTGGAGGTGTAGGGCGGGGGCGGCACAGCGGGAAAAATAGTGGCGACTGGGGACCGAGTAACGAGGGCTGCCACCTCCGTGAGGTTGCGGAAAGCTTCTGTTTCCACAAGCCTATACGGCAACATCTCCAGGCTCAGCAGTTTACTGATCTGCACGTTTAAGGCTTGTGTATGGGGGTGGGCGGCTGTGTACTTGCGCTCAAAGGTCTGGTCTAGTGACAATTGAACACTGCGCTGGGACACATTAGTGGAGGCAGGGGAGGGACATGCAGTTGGAGGGGTCCTTGCAGGGCTGGAGGCTGGAGCGTCCCGGCCGGGGGATACTATGTCACTGACAGCATGTGACACAGGGGCTGAAACAACAGTGTCACCGTCACCAGCTGACTGGAGTGCGAACCACTTAGTGGGGTGTTTCTTCTCCAAATGCCTGCGCATGCTACTTGTGGTCAGGTTCTTATTGTTGACTCCCCTGCTAATCTTGGTGTGGCACAGTTTGCACACCGCTACCCGTCAATCGCCCTCTTCATCCCTAAAATACTCCCAAGCTCCAGAGTGTCGAGCTTTGCACCCTGGAGCTTGACCCCTTGGAACACGTGGTGGAGTAGTAGCTCGGGCCCTGCTTCTCCCTCTCCTCTGCCCAGCCCACTGCCTCTCCCAACCGGTTGTGGTGTTGATGTTGCCTCACACTCAGAACCGCTATCTTCGCGTGCCTGATCCACCCAATTCGGATCTGTCCCCTCATCATCACCCAGCTCCTCCTCAGAGTTCCCACTCTGACTTACTTCCCTGACAACTACCTCACCCCCTGACACCTGTGTCTCGTCATTGTCCACCACCTCCTCAGACGCCACAGGTAAATCCCCATCCTCATCACCCTGACACTGCACCAGCTCTTGCGAATCGGGGGAGAGCAAGGGATCAGTATAGAGTTCCAGGGAGTAAGTCTTCATATGGGATTGGTCCCTGGAGGGTCCAGGCTGGCGAGAAGGAGGGCGAGGTGGAGGATGGACAGGTCCACTCCCCTCGCTCTCATGAGTAGACTGTCTGGAAGACGGGGCAGTGGACATATGGCTGGACACGCTCTCCGCCATCCATTTCAGCAGCTTCTCTTGCTCTTGGGGGACAGTCAAAGGTGTACCCTGCAGCCCTGCAAGGTTTTGCAGAAAAGCAGGCATCCTGAATTGGCATCTTTCCACTGCTCCCACAACAGCAGGCACAGTGTTACCCCGCACACCGCCTCTGTGTCACCCCGGGCACAGCCTCTGCCCACCACACCATTTCCACGCCCACGTCTCCCACCTCTACCTCTCTACCACCTTTACCCTTGCCCCTGGTGTTCTCCATTTGGAGACTATCTCTCTCTCTCTCTCTCTATATATATATATATATATATATATCTTTATATCTTTATTTATATCTATATCTCTTTGTGTATATATATATATATATATATATATATATATATACACGTCTATATATGTATAGGATGTATGAAGTGAGCTTGCACATGTGTGCACAAAATGCTTTTATGCACGCACAATACACTCCACAGTATACACACTATACTAATGTACGTATCAGCTTTATTAGAATAGATGCCTTATAGTATCAAACACTATATGACACTGTGAGAGCACCTACTGTATGATATACAGCACAGATTACAGCAAGCAACACTGTAGAGTATTCTGTATCTGTAGGGTCAGACAGTGACTCTACAGACTGCAGTATATATCTGCTGTTCTGCTTGCAGAAATCTGAATCGCACTTCTGTAGCTGAAGTGTAGTCTTTAAAAAGACTTTTGGGTCACAAATGCAGTTCCCTGCCTAATACACACTACTAACTCCTATCTCCTATGCTATCGCTATCTCTATCACACACACACTCTTTCCCTCTCCTAAAACCACAAGGTGTGTGATCCGAGCCCCCGGGGTCCCCACTTATATAATAGCAGGTCATCTGATGCAGGCAGCCAATCACTCCTAGACAAGTTGAAAAGGTAGTAGGTCATGGTAGGAGGTCCCACAGCCTTCCCTGCATGTTTATTGCCTAAGAAATAGGCGCTAAACATGCAGGGAAGAGTTTTAAAAAAAACACGAATATCACGCGGTACCAAGTCCTGCCGAATACCCTAATATCCGTGCGGATAACGAACTGTCACAAACAGGTTCACTCATCTCTAATCCTAACAAATTTTGTTTGAAAAGCTGGACCTGAATATGGAATTGAAACATTTTCACAAGTTTATTGAACTGTCATTGCTGCTAATAGTAAAGATTTGTGGATATGGTACCACTAACCACATATAATTAAATAACTTACGCTGATTTGTATATGAGTGAGGCTGTGCAAGAACTGTGACTTTCGATCTGTGTAGACACTTCCAGACACTTTCTGTGACTTATTTAAGAGGGTGTGCATTAGCAAAAGAAAAGGGCATGGCTTAAACAAGGTACCATTTTCCAAAAAAAAGTTAGCTTTTAAATTAAGCCAATATGTGGTAAACTTATTCTTGATAGTAGGTGCTGAAGATTTATCAGTTGTTATCAGCCACTGTGATAAATAAGGAGCAGTTTGAGACTATTTAGTCTAAGTTCACACTGTTTTACTTTTAGACAGTATTACTAACGGTGGGTCACTGGGTGTGCCTAAGATTACAAAATTTGAATGAGTTGAAATGAATAGTGAAATTCTCTGTAAAGACCTGTATAAGAAACAGAAAATTTTAAAAATAAAATAAAATTAAAAAATCATAGTTGGCAGAGGCATTGGACTTGAGAATGGTGGGTTTCCAGTGGTTGGTTCACTTCAATAACGCTTTGATGACATGTCTGATTGAAATGACACTTGAGTTAACCCCTTTAAGTAATAACGGGTTTTGTATCAACAAAGCAGGAAATTTTAGGGTTTGAAATTAATAATAAAATCACTGTAGGATATCTATAGTAAAAAAAAAAGTCATACTCAAGCTGAGATGAACACAGTCATTAACAAACAGCAAGGGTATGCCTCAGCTAATTTAAAGAGGAGTGTGAAATAATTGAATGACATTCCAAATTGAGATTCAACGCTGTTTCATTTTGTCTCAGGTGTCTAATGGTGTAGCTTTTTGTAGCATTTTTTCACACAAGACATATCCAAACTCTTTATACATGCACTAATTATTAGCTGTTTCAGCAGCTCCTTAATTGGACTACTCCTCTACTGACCTTATCCAAACCATAAAAAATGTTACAGCTTTTCCACCTTTAAGACTTCTTTTCTAAAGCTGTTTCACCTTGTCAGGTCAAAGATAGGCAAAAACTGGATTAATAATATCCAAAAGATACACTAGTTAACGTTAATTTCCAAAATGCCAACCTTTCCATTCTTAAGATCCATTTTCTTGTTTCTGTAATATTCAAACATTACTCATTCTTCCCATTATTTATTCTTGCATGGACCAAAATATGCCATTCTATTAGGCTTAAAGGGGATATCCAACCCCTATAATGACCTCCCGGGCCCCTTGTATACATTATACTTATCTGCTCCCCAGCACCTGCGTAGCTCCGTATCCCTGTATAGCTACTGCTGCATCTCCCCGTCATGCAGATCAAAACATCCAGCAGCAAAGCTTGGCATAGGTCTGACATGTTTTGAGCCTGTGCCAATAGTATCAATGGAATCACCAGTTCCTGAGCTGACCAAAATAGAAGCAGATCTGGCCCTGGCTGGTTTTTGGATGTTTTGGCCAGACATTAGTTCTGCTCTTTATTGCTACCATGACCAGCACCCTCCTCCACTGACATCATCTCTTCCTCATCACCCCAATCAGGTCCCCAGGTCCTGTCCAATACACAAATCATAGTCCTATTCGCCAGAGGCGTAGCTAGAGGTTCAGCACGGGGGGGGGGGGAGGCGAAACATACTTGAGAGGGCCCCCGACTTAATGGCTTCCCAAACACACGTTTCCAACTTTACAGGCACATACTACTAGTTGTGGTTATAATATTGTATTAGAAAGATGACTGTATAAACTGCTAGATCATCTATGCTGTTAGGTACAGTACAATAGACTTTCTACCTACCCTAGTCTAAATACTCTACCACATAATGCAGTAAAATATAGGAGTAATAGGAGTAAACCTGACCCCAGTTTTTACATCACTAAACTAACAGTCCCCTGCCCCCATCAGACCTCAGTTCAGCTTAATGTGCCCCCATCAGACCTCAGATCAGCGTATTGTTCCCCCATCAGACCTCAGATCAGCGTATTGTGCCCCCATCAGACCCCAGATCAGCAGAATGTGCCCCCATCAGACCTCAGATCAACAGAATGTACCCCCATCAGACCTCAGATCAGCTTAATGTGCCCCCATCAGACCTCAGATCAGCATATTGCGCCCCCATTAGACCTAAGATCAGCGTATTTTGCCCCCATCAGACCTCAGATCAGCAGAATGTGCCCCCATCAGACCTCAAATCAGCAGAATGTGCCCCCATTAGACCTCAGATCAACAGAACGTGCCCCCATCAGACCTCAGATCAGCGTATTATGCCCCCATCAGATCTCAGATCATTAGAATGTGCCCCCAATCAGACCTCAGATCATCAGAATGTGCCCCCATCAGACCTCAAATCAGCAGAATGTTCCCCCACAGACCTCAGATCAGCAGAATGTGCCCCCATCAGACCTCAGATCAGCAGAATGTGCCCCCATCAGACCTCATATCAGCGTATTGTGCCCCCATCAGACCTCAGATCAGCAGAATGTGCCCCCATCAGACCTCAGAACAGCCCACCCAGCCACATAAGGTTAAAATAAAAACCTTTCTTACCTGTCCTACACTGCGGCTGCCCTCCGGTCCGGCGCTCCACTCTCTTCCCTGGCCCGTGCACACTATGACTTGACGCTGCACAAGAAAGGTTTTTATTTTAACCTTATGTGGCTGGGTGGGCTGATCTGAGGTCTGATGGGGGTCCCTACATACAAGTGAGCGCTTCCATAATGGGCTTCCACTTGTATTCGCCTGATTGTACTAAGGCCATCCCTGATGGACCCCCCAGAGGTACTGGGCCCACAGCCGTCGCCCCCCCTACCCGGTAACTACGCCTCTGCTCTTCACCCTCCCTGCCATAAGACTGTGATATGTCATTATGGGCTCCTTGACCCCTTCATGATTCCCTCCTCTGAATTGTCCTTGAGTTTCTCTGTCAGCATAACTACCAGTGCCTCTACTGCCACCCCCATAGCTGCCACTACCATTACAAGTACCACCACTACTACTACTACTACTACACCAATACAACTATACATTTGAGTCATCATATTCCCCACTTACACTTGAACCTCCTCCTTGTGGCACTCATAAACAGGAAGACTACCTTGAGTATCTTTACATAGCAGCCAGGGTTTTCTTTGCTCTTCTTATGAGAAAACAGTGTGCCCCAGTAGGAGTGGGCAGTGAAGATACAGATTATGCCAATAAAAGGCAGTAGAGGAGCAGGAGAAATGGACTGAACCCTGGCTGAAAGGCACAGTTTCAGACTCAGAGCTGGCAATAGCCTCATCCGGCTATGACTGAGAGAAATATTGAGCCATACAGTCGACAATGTCATCCTCTTTGTCTTCAATAATATCTGGCGCCTACCAGAAGTGAGAGAGAACTGTGGGCTGTTACTACTACTACTACTGGCCAGATGTCTGGTGCTGACTTTGACTGTACTGCTACTGCTTTTTGTACTACTACAGCCACCCACATACTCACAATATTACATTTGACTAGACATTTTATTATGAAGCATGTTTAAACAATGAGAAATGACTGGTACACTGGTTATTAAATTAGAAAAATATGCAATAGGTTTTTTGGGGAAAAGGCACAATTGGACTTCTGGGACCAATATATATGCTGCTATTGTTGACACTAAAATATACTTGTTTGCATACGTAGAAACTGTAGAAAAATTGCAAGAGGATTTTTTGGGAAAAAACAGGTACAACTGGATGTCCCTTGATTGTGATGAAGACAACACTGCTGTGTTTACACACTAAAACATGCTTATTGCAATGCACACAAAGAAGTAGTAGAAAAATTACTTCGTTTTTGGGAAACAGAAAACAGCACAATTGGATGTCCCTTAGCTGTGAGAAAACTATACGCTACTGTTGATGCACTAAAATATTTTGACTTGTGCACTTGTAAATGTTAAAACATTTGAAATGGGTTTTTGGGAAACAGCAAAAGGCACAATTATATGTTCCCTGGTGCTAATAAAATATATGCTACATATGCTAAATATATGCTAAAATACACTGTAGAAAAATTGCAAAAGGCTTTTGTGAAAAAGCAGCAATAGGACAACCCCTAGTTGCGACAAAACTAAACGCTATTACGTTGGTGCTGATGCATATGCATATTGCACATGTATACGCATATTGCACATGTATAAATTGTATAAATTGTAGAAGCTTTTCAATAGGCTTTGAAAGAAAAAGGTGCAATTGCACAGCGTATGCAGCCAAATATATGGGCCAAGGATGCTGGGAAATATGTCTATTGCACATGCATATGTCTACATATATAAACTGTAGAAGCATTGCAACAGGTGTTTGGATAAAAAAAAGACTGGCTACTGCACATAAAAAGTACTATCTCTTTAAAAGCTCATGTCTTGTGCAGTGCAACACATGAAGTTATGAACAGTTCTATTGCCCTGGATGAAAGACACAAAATCTTACTTTTTACCTAGTAATTAAATCTACCTAACTAAATATATCTTCTTCACAATTCCTACACTGTCCCTGCAAGACCCTAAAATGGCTGGTTGGTGTCTCTAATTGCTTTGTCTGTCAGAGACTTGGCAGACATGCCCTATCACATCTGTCGCTGAGCTCACAATGTTGCCTCTTCTTCAGAGCTAATATAGAGCCTGATAGCCCAGCAGACAAACATTTCTATGAGGCTCTAATGGACTACTGTGTGCTTCTGATTTCACATGTACATTGTTGTATCAGTTGCCATGTCATGGTTCACAGTAATACTATAATGTACAGAGGCACTGTGAGAAGTAACTATGGTTCTGTTGTAAGAAACTTACCTGTCTGGGCTCCAGCGGTGCAATCCTCAGCCCCTTCCTGGACATACACCAGTACCAGTCATAGTCCATGACTCAGTAGCTGAATTCCTGGTTCCTTGTTCCTGTGCTTATTGGATTGCTCATTCTTCTGACCCGGAATGTCTTCTGAGCACTCTCTGTCTCTTGTTTGGTACTGCATTGGCCATTTGGTTCTGATCACAGCTTGTCTCCTGACCACACTCTGTCTCTCGTTTGGTACTGCATAGCTTGTCTGGTTCTGACCCATTTGCATACTACTTTGATATTGTGTTTGTCTGTCTTTGTTTGACCATCTCTGGACTTAAATAGCATAGGGACCGTCGACCAGATGCGGTCTAGTTATATAGGGCTTGTACTGCAAGTCAGTAGGGAAAGCAGGCTGGGTTCTAATCTTAGAGATGCAGAAACTCCATTTGACTCTCTACAATATCCGTGCACATGGCTACATGATGCCTTGAGGAATCCTTGAATTAAAGAGGAGGAATTAAACATAAAATAGCAATGTCTGCACATTTAATTACAATATATCTGTTCATCAAAATACATTTAGTACAAGTAAGTTAGTAGTAAGAGAGATTGTGTGACAAATGGGAGCAAGTGAGCCCTGAGAGTTCCCCCACACCGCTGTCCTTGCCGATTGCACGACTCGCCCTAAGCAGCGGTCCACAACTGGTCAGCGGTCCCTAGCTTAACTAAGTGCTGGGCCCTAAAGGGAAGGGAACAATGGGAGACAAATAAATAAACAACAGAATAACACAGAAGCAAAACGTTACCAATCTGAGGTCCAATACCAAGAAAGCCATCAAATCCAAATCAGAGACAAAAAAACGGAACCAGGGGAAACCAAAAGCCGAGAGGTAGCGTCAGTCAAAAGGGTCAAGCAAGGTCGAGGTTCACAAGCCGAGGTCAAGTCCAAGTATAATCAATCCAACAAAGAAGCTAGTGTGGCAAGTAGGCTGCCTGTTTAAATAGGGCAGACTGATGGGTCATGTGATGTGGCCAGAGTCACGAGACCCACATCATGCGCAGCACAATCACTAAGTGCCGACTCATCAATGTTGCCGTTCAACCCCTGCCCCTGCTTGTTGCCTAGGGGACGGGGATGCCGGCCGTGCTGAAGAGAACGTGCGCCGCCGGTTACTCCCCGCCCCCTGTCACCATGGAGATAAGGGCACCAGCCCCTCTCTCCATCTCCTCACAAGAATGCCAGCGGAGCTGCAGACAAGGAGTGCACTGCCGGCTCCCTGTTACAGATTCGCTTCGGCTTTGTACGCATTCGCTACGTAGTTTGTCCTATAAATTATACGCTATTGCTACGTATAAGTTACTGTTGCGTACAAATTCAATTAATTAGCGAAATTTTACTGTGAGTTCGTTTATCGTGTGCAAAAGCCCGGGAAGAAAGCGGTCACCTGACCTAGTGGGCAGGGCTTGCTCTGATTGGCTTAGGCTCGGTAAGCCAGTGACGCATCACTTCTGCTGAGACTGCTGATACGAGCAGAAGCACTGTGTGTGAAGTTCTGACACTCTGAGACCTGTTTTGTGAAAATTGGGGTGTAATTGCTCTGGGAATCCATATTACACATATCAGGGATACTGCAGGGCAAGAGCAGGGCCAGTTCAGGGCTAGTAATTAATCAGGCAGGGAGAGAGAGGCAGGGAGAGATAGGGAGAGACAGGGAGATACAGGGACAAAGACCAGCTGCAGGGCCACAGAGTGAATTGAAAAATGTCTGGAATGGATAAGCAAAAGGGGTCAAGTTCCAGCCAGACCTCGGGCTCTAAAAAAAAGGAGAAGGTGGCACAGGGCAGAAGTGCCAAAGGACCTGTAGGCGGAGCATCTACTAGTAGTATTCGCAATACTTGCCCGTTGTTCCACCAGGCTAACCCACCAAGGCGCAACATTGTAGTGGAGGAGAAAGTGGATGATCCATATCCATATGAAGCCAGGGGTCACCATTCCTCTCCAGCAAAGCACATAATTTTCGTACGCACTTTGTACGCTTATGCGTACCTGTTCAAAGAGGTTGCGTACCTTTTTACCTGAACGTTCGTTATTAGTGCGCAAATATTCGCTAAAAGCCATATAATTACGTATATTTTGTACGCAAATTCAACGAATCTATTCATAGAATATATGAATCTTAGGAAAAGTTCGGCGAATGCTCGGCGAATAAAATTCTGCATGATTCGCTCATCTCTAATTATGATTACAAATCATACATCTTTTGTAACATAAAACCTTATTGGATGTTTTATAGATGCCAACTAGAGTTTATATGGTGTTGTAACTGTCCCTGCATTATAAATAATTTCATTACAGCTATAAATTATTGTGATATACATTAAAAAAGCTGCTTATATTGACATCTTAACTTTGCAGTACTGCAATAAGTCAGATAAAGGGTGCTTGTCCAACCTAACCTCAGAGAAAGCAATGCTTCAGGATTGTATGCATAAGATATACTTGACTCAATAACCCTAATTACAATAATATCTGCAATAAAAGCCTAGACAAGTAAGTAATATACAGAAATCCTCTGCTTATCTTAACTAAATCTATGAAGCACTGATAACACAAGAAAGAGAATATGATTCTACTTTGAACTAAGAAGTGGAATGTTAACTATTTACATTTAAGGATTTTCCTAATCAGATGAAAGTGTTGTCTCTTAATGGAAGTCATATTGTTTGCAGCCTTAGTTAATGATACATCCATTTCGCTAGCAAATGTGAAAAATGTTCATTGAAATAATTTAATGGAATTGCATGATTTTGCTTTTGGGAAGGGCACTGAATTGCTCTCATATTTCATTTTTGTTGCTCTGTGTTTGTTCACAAATGATTTATTTAAATAAGGAAAATTTGGCAGAGGCAGAATGATATAGATTTCATCTATCCTTATAATTATACACATCTCTTCAAGATGTAGGTTGATTATAAAAGTACATTTTTCACAAGTTTATTTAAATAGGATATATCCTAAGTATTACTTATTAATTAGAATTTAGAACTAGAAGCAAGCAAGCAACTATAAGTATGTCAAATAAGTGATCACCTTTCCTCTTCTAATTTCCTTTGTGACGTTTTCACACAGTAAGGGCTCATTCAGATGGCTGTAGTGTTTTGCAGACCACACATGACCAGCACTATGATAGAAATGACTACTCTTGTCCACGATTGCGGACAGGACTTGCTCTATCTTTCTGGCATCTTTTGCGGCCCTATTGAAATGAAAGGGTCCGCACCTATTCCGAAAAATTGCAGAACAGATGCGGACCCATTAATTTGGTCGTCTGAATGAGCCCTAAGTCTTTGATCAGTGATTTCCATCAGTGATTGTGAGCCAAATCTAGGTGCAGGTCAAAAACATAGAACAGATGCAGGTCTTTCCCTTATATCTTATCTCTTTGTAGGATCCTTTCTTAGTTTTGTCTAACAATCCCAGGATCTGGGTGTATTAGTAGATCACAGACTAAATAACAGCATGCAGTGCCAGTCATCTGCCTCTAAGGCCAACAGAATTTTGTATTAAAAGAGGTATGGACTCACTGGACAGGGATGTAATATTGCCACTATACAAAGCATTGGTACAGCTTCAACTGGAATACGCAGTTCAGTTCTGGGCACCAGTCCATAAAAAGGATGCCCTGGAGTTAGAAAAGGAACAGAGGAGAGCCACTAAACTAATAAATGGCCTGGAAGATCTTAGTTCTGAGCAAAGATTAAATGAACTGAATTTGTTTAGCCTTGAAAAAAGACGTCTAAGGGGGGACATGATTAACCTGTACAAATATATAAACAGACCATACAGAAAATATCAAGGGAAGCTATTCTGTGTTAAACCCCCTCAAAAAAACAAGAGGCCACTCCCTACGACTGGAGTAAAAAAGATTCGGTCATAAGAGGTGAAAAGAATTCTTTACAGTAAGGTCTGTGAATCTTTGAAATAGCCTGCAGCAGGAGCTAGTCACAGCAAATACAGTAGATGGCTTCAAAAAGGGTTTAGATGACTTTTTAATTCAAAATAAAATTGAGGCTTATGACAATGTATAGAAATCTTGTTCTACTCACCCTTTCCCAACCCCTTTTTAAAAGGAAGATGGACATTGATCCAGGGATTGATATAGTAGGATTACAGGTTGGACTTGATGGACTTTTGTCTTTTTCCAACCTTAACAACTAAGTAACTATGTAAACCACTGACCAAACACTGACTGTGTGAAAGTGTCCTTAGGCCGCATTATGGTCAGTATTTTTCATCAGTATTTATAAAGGTGACCATGCACATGATAGCTGTTGGCCCAGTTCCTGTCTGGCCAACCATTAATGGTACTGAAAGCTGTTAGTCCAATTCCTGTATGCCCCCCTCCCCCCCATACACATGCACGCCAGCTATGCATGCATTTTTTCTCAATGGGAAGAGGAGAGTAAGCCATTGTCAGACACCAATGGGGTGGCTTATTGTTCTTAAATACAAAGGGTCTGGCATATTGAAATCCAATATGTCTGACCCTTATTTCCCATGAGAGAAGAGTGGGGACACCTCCATAAAGATTAGACAGAACAGAGCACTATTAAACCACCTTGGCCACCTTAAACCAAAACCAATATTGGAACATTCAGAGGTAAAGTACTGTGTTAGTTTTGCATTCATACCATTAGGATTGCAGTTGCGCATGTGAAGATTGCAAGTGTTCTCGTAGATGTAGATAGAACGCATGCTCAACACACTAAACAGTGGACTACAGGATAGCTGTTTGCAACAAAAGATATAGAAGGGTACATAAGTTAAGAGACTAGTTAAGCAGGAAATTGAAAGGATTGGTCAGATGTTTACTATTAATGGTCTATCCTCAGGATAGTCCATCAATATTTGATCAGCAGGGGTCTAACACCCTGCACTCACACAATCAATTCAATGGGAGAAGTACTGCAATAACCAGCTCCATCTAATACACAATGAATGGAGCTGTATAGTTCTGACATGGAGCTACCCATAAACAGCATATCGGCAAAGTGTAAGCTGACATACTCCATCCAGTCAGATATTGATGGCTTATGCTGAGGATAGGGCAAATAATAGTAAAATTCTGAACAATGGAGCAAAAATTATATTAAAAGTTAATGCAAGAATGTATATTCTACATTGCTTTTGCAGATAAAGTATGACTATAATTTTAGTAAAATCATTTAACCAAAACTTGTAAAACCTCCCCAAAAGATAGGTTGCGGATATCTGTTGTTCATTCCTCATTGATCATTTTCAGTTGCAGCTGATTACCAGGAGTTCCATGAGATGGACACCCTGTGATAGGCTTATTATCAGGAGATGCTTCAACAAAAAGGAATTCTTTAAAGTGGATAACCCCTACAAGAATTAATTATATAATTAATTATATAATTATTAGTTATTATAGAGTTTCACCATACCTGGTTAGGTTTTATAAAAACTTTCATTAAAAAGTCTTATAAATGCTGTAGATATTCCCAATTATAAGTTATGTGATAAACCAAAGAGTCGACTGTTGTGTAGAGGTGTAAAGGCAAAAGGAAGGGACAGTAATCTAGAAGAAATGTTCACTACGATATCGATTCATTGCATATTACAAAGAGTGTGACAAGATTTTTTTTTTCTTTTCATTTTCAAGTTGACTCTCCCCTTTACTCTAAAAATAAAATATTAAAGAAACCCTTAAGGGAACCATTCTTATGTATGACAATCCATCATTATGATGGCTGGAGAGAAAGGAGGTCTATCTGGTCGTCTGCAGCTGTTCTGGCTAAGAAGCAGATTATTTGTACTCCCACTACTATTTATTGCAAATGTGTATATCCAATCATTGTGAAAAGCATCTCATGGGTACAAAGCACCTATTTATCATAGAATTTAAATGTGCTAAACAGTTCTAATGAATTGTGTGGCCAAACACTTTATTTATCTCTCCATTTCAAAGTTATACAAGGAAAAGATCAGTCATTCACTGAACTGCATGAATTGTGATATTCAAAAAGTAGTACATTTGTATTACTGGTCCTGTTATTCTCTACAAGCTGTTCTATGACTCAGACATTTTTAGAGCACATTGGATCCATGCCATAACAGTTCACATTCTCTTTAATTTGTTTGACTATATTCATTATTTTACTAAATTTGTGTTCAGACTATATCTGTAGTAAAAATGTAAGATTAATTTTATCCACCTCTCTCCACTCTCCTAAGGTATTATATTTAGGAGACCTTGGATGGTAAACAAATTCCCTACACACAGTGCCTTGCGAAAGTATTCGGCCCCCTGGAACTTTTCAACCTTTTGCCACATTTCAGGCTTCAAACAAAAAGATATAACATTTTAAATTTTTGGTGAAGAATCAACAACAAGTGGGTCACAATTGTGAAGTGGAACGAAATTTATTGGATCATTTAAACTTTTTTTGTAATAATAAAACTGAAAAGTTGGGCGTGCAAAATTATTCGGCCCATTTACTTTCAGTTCAGAAAACTCACTCCAGAAGTTCATTGAGGATCTCTGAATGATCCAATGTTGTCCTAAATGACTGATGAAGATAAATAGAATTCACCTGTGTGTAATCAAGTCTCCATATAAATGCACCTGCTTTGTGATAGTCTCAGGGTTCTATTTAAAGCACAGAGAGCATCATGAAGACCAAGGAACATACCAGGCAGGTCCATGATACTGTTGTGGAGAAGTTTAAAGCCGGATTTGGATACCAAAAGATTTCCCAAGCTTTAACCATCCCAAGGAGCACTGTGCAAGCGATCATATTGAAATGGAAGGAGTATCAGACCACTGCAAATCTACAAAGACCCGGCCGTCCCTCTAAACTTTCATCTCAAACAAGGAGAAGACTGATCAGAGATGCAGCCAAGAGGCCCATGATCATTCTGGATGAACTGCAGAGATCTACAGCTAAGGTGGGAGAGTCTGTCCATAGGACAACAATCAGTCAAACACTTCACAAATCTGGCCTTTATGGAAGAGTGGCAAGAAGAAAGCCATTTCTCAAAGACATCCATAGAAAGTCTCGTTTACAGTTTGCCACAAGCCACCTGGGAGACACACCAAACATATGGAAGAAGGTGCTCTGGTCAGATGAAACCAAAATCGAACTTTTTGAAACAATGCAAAACGATATGTTTGGCATAAAAGCAACACTGCTCATCACCCTGAACACACCATCCTCACTGTCAAACATGGTAGTGGCAGCATCATGGTTTGGGCCTGCTTTTCATCAGCAGGGACAGGGAAGATGGTTAAAATTGATGGGAAGATTGATGGACCCAAATACAGGACCATTCTGGATGAAAACCTGTTGGAGTCTGCAAAAGACCTGAGACTAGGACGGAGATTTATCTTCCAACAAGACAATGATCCCAAACATAAAGCAAAATCTACAATGGAATGGTTCAAAAATAAACATATCCAGGTCTTAGAATGGCCAAGTCAAAGTCCAGACCTGAATCCAATTGAGAATATGTGGAAAGAGCTGAAAACTGCTGTTCACAAATGCTCTCCATCCAACCTCAAAGAGCTCGAGCTGTTTTGCAAGGAAGAATGGGCAAGAATTTCAGTCTCTAGATGTGCAAAACTGATAGAGACATACCCCAAGCGACTTGCAGCTGTAATCGCAGCAAAAGGTGGCACAACAATGTATTAATGCAAGGGGGCCGAATAATTTCGCACGCCCCACTTTTTAGTTTTATTACAAAAAAAGTTTAAACTCTCTGTGCTTTAAACTGAACCCTGAGACTATCACAGAGCAGGTGCATTTATACGGAGACTTGATTACACACAGGTGGATTCTATTTATCTTCATCAGTCATTTAGGACAACATTGGATCATTCAGAGATCCTCAATGAACTTTTGGAGTGAGTTTTCTGAACTGAAAGTAAATGGGACGAATAATTTTGCACGCCCCACTTTTCAGTTTTATTATTTAAAAAAAAGTTTAAATGATCCAATAAATTTTGTTCCACTTCACAATTGTGACCCACTTGTTGTTGATTCTTCACCCAAAATTTAAAATGTTATATCTTTTTGTTTGAAGCCTGAAATGTGGCAAAAGGTTGAAAAGTTCCAGGGGGCCGAATACTTTTGCAAGGCACCGTATACTGCATACTGTGGGGTACTGCATACTTTGGGGTGTTATACCGTATAATGAATACTGTGGGGTACTGCATACTTTTGGGTGTTATACTGTATACTACATAGTGTGGGGTACTGAAGACTGTGGGGTATTATACTGTATATGGCATACTGTAGGGTACTGCATACTGTGGGGTGTTATACTGTATATTGCATACTGTGGGGTGTTATACTGTTTACTGCATACTGTGGGGTACTGTATACTGTGAGGTGTTATACTGTATACTGCATACTGTAGGGTACTGCATACTGTGGATTGTTATACTGTATACTGCATACTGTGGGCTACTATATACTGTGCAGTGTTATATTGTATACTGTGGGGTGTTATATACTGTGGAGTGTTGTACTATATACAGTCTGGTGGTATACTAAATACTGTGGGGTGTTATATTATATGCTGTATATTGAGATAGTGTGGGATGTTGTATACTATACACTATGAAAGGCTGGGGGTACTATAGTATATATATATATTTCTTTAATATTCACCAGATAAAAATAAATATGGGGCAGAACGTGAAAGAGGGCTGGTTGGCAAATAGAGGGCAGGGGCCCAAGATTAGTAAATACCCCCGGACTTATGATACACTTAATCTGCCTCTGTTTACTGGCACACATAAGGGTCAAATGTTTTCCACTGGCACACATATAGGGCATATTTTTTCTCTACTGGCACTAATAAGGGGGCATATTTTTCTCTACTAGCACACAATATAAAAGGGCATTTTTTCATTTGCCACACATAAGGGGGCGTTTTTTTCTACTGGCAAACATTGTATTACTACTGGAACACTATAGGTAGCAATTATTACTTCTGGGGCATACTATGGGGGCTTTATTACTACTGGGTGCACTTTATGGGGCATTAGTACAACTGCAACCACTATAAAGGGTCACATTTACTACTGGGGCATACTCTGGAATACTTAATACTACAGGGGG
Source organism: Rhinella marina (assembly GCA_900303285.1). Lineage (NCBI taxonomy): Eukaryota > Metazoa > Chordata > Amphibia > Anura > Bufonidae > Rhinella > Rhinella marina. The sequence continues at coordinate 257,562 of ONZH01003454.1, forward strand.
GCTGGGCTTATAACTACTGTAGGGATTGCAATATTATTTATGGGGACATGATTATTTATGGGGGGATTATGGTGGGCTTTGCTGCTACTGTGGGCCCTATGGGGAAATTATTACTACTGGGGGAATCATGTTGGACTTTATTACTACGAAGGACTGGGAAGTAATTATTACTATTGGTGGGACTTTTGGTGGCTCTATTACTATGGGGGCACTCTGGCACTGTATCAGTTTAGCACAGTTATTTTTGTGGGGACACAATCATTACAGCACTATTACTTTCAGGGGCACTATTTTCTGGGTGCAATTTTTAGGTCATTGAGTGGCAATAATTATTGAGGTGAGCATTGTCTGTGTGGAATTAATATTTTCAGGGAGACTATTTCTGCAGTATAATATTGGGGAGTATAGCGGGCACAGTATTGGAGGTGGAAGGTGGGAGGACTATGGTAAAGTAGGAACTTAAGATGTCTATGTGACAAACTTTGCAGAGACAAGATATTTCTGAAAGAAGACATCATGGTAGTCCTGTCCGAATGGAGAAGATCAAAAAAGAGAACATGGAGACATCACTGGATGTAAGAGGTATGCAGTGCTGTATTCTCCTGTATGTTTCGTAGTGGAAATGAGTCTCATAGGCCATGCAATGCTTTTCTGGGAAAAAGGTATTAGCTCTTTCCAAAAAAGAAAAGAAACCTGTAGATAGCTACCTTATAAGTTAATGTTCAACCTTTTAAACAGGTGTTGAGACATAACTTTGTTTTATAGCCAAGCCAGTACTTAATTTGCAGGCAACTGTTTTGGTGTGATTGCCCCTCATCAGTCCAGAAGTAGCTCCAAAAGCACAGCTTTCTTTTCTTTTTTTGAAAGAGAGCTCATGTGCATATGTTTGTAGCAGAAACAAAGAGCAGGTATGACGCACCAGCAAAATGCTGTTGATACAAATTAAAAAGCATCATTCCTGCAGCTCAATTAGATTATTTGCAGGGGCACTGCTATAGGGGGTGCAGAGGTAGCAGTCGCTACCGGGCCCATGAGCCTGAGGGGGCCCAAAGACCCTTGTGCCACATAAGAAGACACACAAAGCACTGATGGAAGGGGGCCCAGGCTGAACTCTTGCACCAGGGCCCATGAGCCTTTAGCTACGCCCCTGATTATTTGGTAGTGGATACTCTTTAAAATTTACAGTCAATCATATGCTCATAAACCAAATAGTGTGATATTGCATTATCTAGATACTTATAGAGTGAATAGTAACCCTGTAACTGTTCTGTTACGTTGCCCAAAGAAGATACTGTTACTGAAATCTCCAACATAATGGGGACCATATTATGTATTCGTATTGTTGCCTCAAACATAACAAAATCTCTACTTTTATGTATGGCATGTTAATCACAAATATACTGTTTTAGGTCTGTCTCTTCCCTCTGATCTGACACATTTTGGTGGATTTTCAGGTCAGACTGGTAAAAGATGTGTATCAAAACATCATATTTATTAATTACGTAATTTGGGGTCACATTTGATAAAGAAACTAGACAACACTCATTCATAGTCATACAGTATGTATGTCATATGCTGATCATATTTCAGAGCACACCTGGAAACCGTTCATCTGTACTTGTGATATAGAGACAGAATATATTTCTAGCTCTAATGTTTTATACATGGTGATGCAAAATGGAAGTCTCCTGGGTTTAAACAAACTGCACGGCCGTCTACAATGTGCATAACATCTACTACAACAAGACTCCGGCAGAGGAAAAGCCTAACAAAATAACATGACATTTTCCCTAATTTAGGACAAAATCTATGAGTATTATGGAAAGGAGAGTATACTGTAGTTACCATGGATAAGAGCATCAGGACATCTGATTTTCAATAGCACTTTTCTGCATTTATCTTCATTTATTATATTTTACTGTCATGTTTGTACATGATGTTCACACATGGCACTTTCTTCTAGGTTTTATGCTTACCTCTTTTACTACTGAGGCCAGGTATGCTAATATTACTGAGCAGAAACGTATGAATATCCACAGGAATTTTACACAGCTATAAAGTATGCCTTGGTCATTTTTAGTATAGTTTTTCTATACAACTGAATGCAAAAAAAAAAAGCATACAATGTGATACTGACTTTTTTCGATGGCATTCAGTTATATACATTAGGGAAACATTTGGCAGAATGTTTTTAATGATCCCACTGAATGCATAATTGCCAATAGTCCCACATTTACCATGGTTTTCCCAAATTTTAAGTGACAATTACAGCAAATTTGACTTGTCTCAGCCTGAAAACGAGGCATATTATGTCCATGTGCCCTATTAGAGCAAATGTCATACAGGTAGTCCTCCCATTTGGTACCCCAATCCTCCATTTGTCAGAGCCAAGAACCTCTAAATAAGAATATATCTTTTTTGTTGGTTTTTGTTTGACCACACATTAGGTGATACTATCAATGTAAATCATCAATGTAATACTAATTCTATCGCAGGGAAAACTTTTTTTGTAATGTCAGCTTTTTTCAGTAGAACTTGAAATACAATCAGGAGCGTAGCTTTAGGCATAAAGAAGTAATAGTTGATATAGGCCCTGATGTTGAAGGGGGCCCAAAGGCCTATCTGCCACATAGGAATACACTAGTAACCCAAGTGCTTTAAGATATGCCTAAAGACACATTTAACTTGTGTTTGTATTTCAGAAGTAGGTAAATATCTACCTAACTTAAACCGCATTATACAGCACTAGGTTTCCTTATGGTCACTTTAATTTAACGTTTTCCGTACTTGGACACAGTTCTTTGCCGAGGCACATCATTTGCTTAGAAATTTAAGTTGCAGCAGCCAAAAATCTTATATCTGAGCTCCATTTAACTGCACAGAGCAGCAGGTGAGTTGCCAGTAGATAGAAACTGTGTCACTTATCACCTGATTCTTCCACCTGGTGGGACGGTTACTGAGGTGAGATGAAATCTTTAATTAGAGGTGTCCACAGGAGCAACTGTTATGAGAATGAAAAATCACAATGCATGCATGTTTTTTTCATTATTTCTTGTCACATGTTTTAATCAATTTAATTAGGCACATTTTGTCTGAGCTCCTCACTTGTAATATATTAGTTTAGCTTCTCATCAGGAATGACACAGGCCAATTAGTGCAGTGTAATTGTTAACCTAGGAATCAACTACAGTAAATATGCGAATTCTAGGAGAAATATTAGACGATCCGGTGAACAAAGTCTTAAGAAAGTGACACCTGCTGTGATTAATAAAACAAGTAAGGGAAACATGTACAGGAGAACATATGTTACTATAAGGGCATATTCACATGCAGCAGATTTCTTGTAGCAATGTATGTGACTGAAAATTTGCTCTACACACATGATTGGGTTTGTTTCTTTAGTAGCCACATGAATGTTTCAAGGCCAATTCATATAACTGGGAAAGTTGCAAAAATTCCTGCCACACATCTGCTGTATGTGAATCCACCCTACACACAAAAATTTGCACAGGCCTTTTTTTGGCTGAAAAATGTCCAGAATAACCACTTTTTTTTATTTAGTGGCGGTTTTTCTGACAGTGTGTTTGACTAGTATTGTTTATTATTGTTTTTTTCCCTATAGAGAAGGAGATGTCAAAATTGCTTAAAAAAACAGCAAGCACTCCAGTATGAAGTTTGAAAAATACAGTTTGAAAATAAGCAAGGAAGACAAAAACAGCACCTAATGAACAAAAACACCACAAGCAAAGCAAACATTTTGTGTCCTGCATTTCATAGTATATTTCCCATAGACCTTCAGCTAAAATATGTAGCTGGCATTTTTAGAGTACACAAACCACACCAAAAATGCAGATGCAAAATATGGCTTAAATATGATTTCTGTTGCTGAGGGTTGCCAACATACTAAACCTTTTCTCGATGATTCATGTTTCAAGACTGAAGATGGTATATTATTACATTGAAGTCTGCTAGCATGTACTATACTGTACACAGCATTTACAAATTTTGTCAAAGGGTACTCTTTGATCGGATGGTGTGACCTAATTGGCTAGTGATTGGGGTGAAGTGATCAGTAGACAAGAAATATGCTTTCAAAAGGCTAATCCTAATTTACAGTGATATGTGAAGAAAGGTTTTACTCTTGCTGGCAGTGGTCTAGAGGGAATTTGCAGTTTGGTGTTTGAGTAAACAGGAGATCTGTCTGGTGGCAGCAGGCAGATACTTATTAATCACCTGAGACAGGAGGAGGTTGGTGTACATCTCCCTAATCCCAGGAGCAACAACCAGAGATTGAAAGTAAGAAACACTGACAGTTTGAGAGGTCTTCAGGGTTTGGTCTTGCATTAGTGATTTTAGGAGGTAACCTGGTACACCATGTCACAAGGTGTTCTACTACAACTGATACAATTATAACCATTTATTTCTTTTGTATTCAGCCATGAGACTTTAAAGGAAATCTGTCACCAGGATACTATTGAAGTAAGGCCATAGCCTAATAGCACTTAGTACCTTATTTCCAGCTGTGCCTTAGTTTCAGCAATAGATGTTTTCTATCTTCTGAAAATCCAGTTTATTTGGTATGCAAATGAGCCAGTAAGGTGCCCAGGCACACCTCCTGCTAGTGCCCAAACCCGCCCTGATGCTGGGAGCAGGGAAAAGGGGGCAGAGTTATGGCTTGAATGTGATGTAGGAGGCGTGCCTGGGCTACTTTCTGCAAGAGTGACACCCCCCTGGGCACCTTACTGGCTGATTTGCATACCAAATAAACTGGATTTTCAGAAGATAGAAAACATCTATTGCTAAAACAAAGGTACATCTGGAAATAAGGTACTAAGTGCTATTAGGCCATGGCTTTACTTCAATAGCAATTATCCTGGTGACAGATTTCCTTTAAAGTGTTGAATGGCCTTGTAGCCTATGAAACTGCAATAAAATGTATTATATGGCTATATGACAATAATAATGTTCCTTATTTGGTGCTTTCACCTACCAAGGTGTAGATGAGACCATAAATGGCCAAAGTCATTAGTTTGTAATAGATGTTAAGTGTGTTACTCTTTAAGAATAATCTTGCAATGTAACAGTTTAACTGATTATTTTTCATCACAGTGGCACAACTCTTGATGGTTTCAAATATATGGAGTGGCACAATAAGCTTGATGGTTGCAGGTCACACTAGGTTGTACAGAATACTTTGATGTTATGAAACTATTTAATCACTTCTGAGTGATCCTCTACAAGAGCAAGAGGAACTTGCAATACTTCACACCTGAGGGTGAGTTTGTGCCCAAAATTTCTGCCAGCTTTTCCAGGTCCTACAGTGCTACTGTAGGTCTCTGGGAGGCTACGACCTGCAACAACCTACCCTGCCTAAGTATTTATTGCAGGGTTGCACCAGCAACTTCTTGTAGATATACTAAGCACCTCTGGTTGTCCTTATGACCAACTTTCACAGACATTCCAAGTCTCTGGAATTCCACCTTGTATATGCTAGAGCATCTGTACGAGCAATGTAAAGCAGAGAATGATTTTGTCATGCACCAGAGCACCTCAGCAAGTAGAATGTTTTGTTTTGAGGTCAGGCAGTTCCAGCTTATCATACATGCATGTCACATACTCAGGCCCTATGAAGAAGCCACCAGATTTGTCAGTATGGACAACTGTGGCATCCAAAATGTCATCCCCTAATATTTATCTTAGAGTAGACTCACTCTGATGCAACAAAGGATGGCAGAAGAACAACTGGTGAATCTTGCTGGCCGTTCTGAAGTTGTTGATAACTGACACAGAGAAAGTCCGATGGAAAAGGAAGTGGAGTTTGTGGAGCTAGCACTGTAGGAGGAGGAGAGACGAGAGGAGGACAAGTTGCTTGTGCAGGAGAACGAGGTTGATGATGATGACACAATCATGATGACTAATCATCTCAGTGGGATCCACAGCCAGGATGAACTGGGTCGTCAGGCATGCTGGCAAGCATGGCAAGCTATATGCATTCTTCCTTATGTAATGATGGGCTTATTGTTACCATCAAGCAATCCCATGATTACTGGATAACAGTGGTTTAAGACCCTCACTATCAAAGCAAAATGGGAGAATATCTTCCTGTTGCCGAAAGGGAGGCAAAATTGCTTTATTAGCAAGATACAATGTGTATGCACCTTGCTACAGTTTTCGGTGAGCAAACACCTGCCATCCCCATGTCTGACCAGGAGGCACCTCTCTGCCCCCTACCCCCAAGTCACCCACCCTAACTACTACCACAAGCAACAAAAGCCTCAGCAGAAGCAGCAGCAGTCAGTTCAGTCTAGTGAACATGATGGAGCAGTTTTTTTATGTGCCGCATCAGGCTGACATACATCAGTAAACATAGACATACCACCTGAACAACCAGGTGCAGACCCACCTGGACTGCGGCCTTTCTCTGGCGCATACCTACTCCCTGTCCCCATGGACTACTGGGCAGCCCAATTGGAACAGTGGCCGAAACTGGCCCAGTTTGTTCTCTGTACTGTCTTGTCCAGCCTACGGTATCATCTTAGATGGATTTACGCGCTGTAGGTGGAATCGTCACACCCAGATAATGTTGTCCTTCACCAGTGTACAAAACATCACTTTTGTCAAAATGAATGAGGCATGGATCAGTAAGGATTTTTAGATACCTTTGGCTGAGGCCAATGAGTAGATCTGCCATTAATGACAGTAGCTCTCAATTGCATGCATGCTTGATAAAGGCTGAGGAATAGCCGAAACGTAGCACGTACTAGGTGATGGAATAAAGCCGACATTTTTCAAATTGGATTGGATGCTGTTGCCTGTATTTTTCTGCTGTACTTGGGAGCCTTTGGGGACCAGACTCCAGGAGGGAACGTGCATCCAGAAGAAACGTCAGCCACTCCGCAGGTGCTGTATCATTTTCTTTTTCTTTATACTAATCCAACACAGCCACACATACATTTACTGCCTTGTCGGTTCATTGATCTGCTCATATAGCTGGTGCTACTATTGCTGCCACTATACCCCTACACACCTTACCCTTTCCACATTCACATTGTATTGCTGCTGCTCCCAAATAAAAGGCATCATTTTCCAGGCTTTTTCCATTTCAGAATAAGTCACTGTTTCTTCTGACAATCAGTTGGGTATGTATAAATACAGGCAGGCATTCTGCACTTGTTAAATTATAATTTTTGGATGGTTGTGCAGAACAAGCCACTGTTTCTTATTACATAAACATGTGTTTGTATAAACCGGGGCAGGGATCTTCCCTGTTAAGGCATAATTTGTGCATGCTTGGTCCCAACAAGCCAATGTTTGAACACCAACGGCCTCCAATAAGGGACAGTTTTGGAGGGTTTCTAAGGTTTGGTGCAGACTGCTTGTCAACCATCAACCATGTGTTTACCCATACTCACACTCACTCTCACATTATTTGCTATTGCTGTCATTGTGTTCAAGAGCTTGCAGGGAGAGAAAGAGCAAAAATGAATTAAAAAAATAAAAAGATACTGAAAAGATATAAATGAAAATCTGAGTCCTAGGATACCTTAGGGTGCCATATACCAATTTTTAGGCCAACTGAAGCATATTTGGCACAAATCAAGATTTTTTTTAAATATAATGAGTTGGAATGAATTTCAAAAAGTTTTCATCTCTAATTTAGATCATTTTATACATTTAGTAATTTTTCTGCAACATATTGCTTTTTACAATAAATCTCAGCAGGATGTATTGTCGCTTCATAAATAAATGATATGTTGCCTTTGAAATCATTTGAGAACATCATAGCTGTGCTTCTTTCACTATAAGTATTACCTATATATTATTTAGGTTGAAGTAAGTTAATAATTTACTGCTGTTTTATCTTTGCTGCATAATTAGATCACTCCTATTAGTTTCCCATATTACTTTTATTTGTGTTTTAACTCAGTATTACTGGTGGGTTTAGCTCCTGGGAGGTTTATTCCATACAAATATTGTGTAGACTGATGAGATAATGATGATATACTCTGTGAGTCAACAAATACTTTTTTTTTTTGCTCAAATGTTTCGCAGATATGCAAATGCATTTCTTTCAATTAAATGTGAGTGTCTTTGTAGCAGACAATGCAAATAAAACTGTGTTGATTCAGACCCAGTTACAGAGGTTCCAAGCCTACAGTCACACACTCAGTCATTCGGAGAAAGAGGGTCATTAGCCTGTTATATCTGTATTACTGTACTCAAACCTTACCTGTCAACTGCTTGAAACATATTGCACATATTCAAATGAGTGAACAGTCAAATAAAAAAGAAATATCCTTTATTTCTCGGAATAAGATAAGAATGATGCTTTGCATGCGGCAGAGTTGATGTGACAGTCAACCAAATTAATCCCATTATGCAAAATCCAGTTTACAAATGATTTTGCTTTTCTTTTTTTTTCTTTTTGCAAAATTATGTCAATTTCCCCATAAACTGGAGCGACTTTGTCAGGTTTCTGAACTGCTCACAGACACTACAAAGAGCAGTGTGTCTATTTTCTTCTAATGCAGAGGAGAAAATTATCTCAGTAGCATAAATTAGCGCTTACATCTTTAATGCAGTTACCGTTATTTATTTGTACTGACCCTACATCTAGTTTTTTGCATTACAGATTTGAAAATGAATATGACTATATTTAAATATTTAGTTGCTAGGGTACATCTTTAATAGACATTTGGAATGGATTAAAATAAAGATTTTAAATATTCTCATTGAATCGTTGTCTTCTAACTGGTCAGTGGTGATGCCATCTCTATTATGTCAAGTAAGTATTAAAATCTTAAAATAATTCTGAAGATAATGCTTAATTGTAGTTTAAGAATGGTGAGGGAACTCTAATAGCTACTGAAAATGAAATTCAGGCCATGGTGGAAAGCTTAGCATTTCAAATGTCACGTTGACCAGTGCACAAACCTGATCAATCCGTCCTTAAACCCAAAATGCAAAAATGGAAAGGATATATATACGTATATTCCATATGGTATTTATGAAATCCAGAATTTCCCATGATTCATTGCGTCTGGTCCTTTTTAGTACAATGAGTAAAACAATGATCAAGATTGTGAAATCCATGTAGTTGGGTAACTGTGGTGAAAATGAGTCCTCCTTGCAATAAATATCTTCTTTTAATATTCAGTACATATTTACCACTAATTCCCAATGTTTGCAACTTAGTCCACCAGCAGTCCGAGGTTTGTGGGAACCAAACAACTGTCCTCTCTGACATCTCCAGTCAGTGGAAACATTGGTAGATGGATGTGAGTTTAAACAATGAGATCATTTGTTTGCCCAGTATGTAAGTGGTGCACTATTTTTAATGGCCCTGCACTTGAACTGAATGGGTATGTGGAGGGTGGAATCAGCCAAGATTTCTGAATGCCATCAGTGGTTTTAACCAAAATCTTCAATCTAAGGATGAGCGAACCAGTTTAAACTGAACCAAGTTCGGTCTGAACTTTGTTATTTTTCGGACAGCAGATGAACCCAAATCTTTCTGGTTTAGTTTTGGACAAATCCACTAAAATGGCTCATCATCATCCCTTTTCACTTCTCCCACTCAGACTTCTCCACTCCATCGTCGGCCATTGACAATGGAATGCGTTGCCAGGAAACAACTGTACGTACCCAGCAATCTGACAGTGTGCAAGCTTTATTTCTACCTGGCCAAGTTGCTGGTGGTGCAGTTGCTGCCGTACCACTTAGTCAAGTCTGCTGCCTTTAGATAACTAATGGTGTGCACTGGAAGATTCCTAAATGGCATTATTTCTCCTAAAAAGCCATCTTTGTCTTTTACTCTGACATGGCGTGGGCCACTCCCAGTGATTCTCATAAATGAGGCCAGGTCCTTTAAACCCCACTATGATTGTGACAACCTGGCTCCCACACCAGGCATTTATCTACCTCCTCCTCCATGGACTTGTTCCTGTCGCCAACAGCAGCTGGGCACAGGATCTTTCACATTACCTCTCGTTCTTATCACATGTCTCAGGTCATACCGTATTGGAGATGATCAGCCTGGGAGAGAGTAGCCAAATAACACATGCTCCCTGCATGTCACACATCATCAACCTAGTGGTGCAGCACTGTCTAAATAAGTATATTGGCTTGCACAAGGTGCTGGTAAAGGCCAGGAGACTGTCTGTGCACTTCAGCCACTTTTACATAGTGAAGCATGACTCAGCAGCAGGAAGCATGTGGTGCTTTGAGGTCAGACAGTGGCAGCTCATCCGAGACACCCACTGTGTGCTGAAGCTCTTTGAAGAGGCTACAAAGTTTGTCAGCAGGGACAACATCATCCCTCTCATATTTATCTTAGAACAGACACTGACGCTCATGCAGTAGGGAACCACGGCGGAAGAAGAGCAGATGACGAATTTTGCTGTCGACCCTATAGCTGTTGGCGACACACAAAGGAAATCTGTCATGAGGAGGAGGATGATGAAGATACGAAAGATGAGAATGAGGAGCCACCACTGCAAGAGGAGGTTGAAATTTAAAATTTTTTTGGGGGGAATAACATTTCATTAAGCAGCAGGCTTGCATCATGCCACTGCCACTAATGCCCAAGGGTAAGTTTCCATGTACTCACTTTCTACATGGTTGAAATTTTTTGGGGGAGGGGTGGTTAACCCCTTGGCGACCAGCGCCGTAATAGTACGGTGCTGCGGCAAGGTGCTAGACGCCCAGCGCAGTACAATTACTGAGCGCTGATCGGGCGGGTGCAGGAGCTGCACCCGCCCGATCAGAGTCGGGGGTCCGGCTGTGCCCAGGTGCCGGACCCCTGAGGAATGCACCAGCATCAGTGAAAACACCGATGCCGGTGCATTAACCCTTCACGTGCCGCAGTCAGCGCTGACCGCGGCACATGAGGTGTGCAGCATGTTCAGGATGCCGAGCGGGGGCCATCGGGTCCCTGCGCTGCTGTGACGGCGACCCGATGGCTTGGATGACACAGGAAGCAGACTGTAAGTATATTACTGTGAGTAATACACTTACAGCCAATGCATTACAATACAAAGTATTGTAATGCATTGTGAAGGGGATCAGAACCCCCAAAAGTCACCTTCCCCACAAAAAGTGTAATACTACGCGATCAAAAAGGCGTATTTACCCCAAAATGGTACTAAAAAATCGTCATCTCGTCCCGCAAAAAATGATACCCTACCTGAGACAATCGCCCAAAAAATAAAAAAAATATGGCTCTTAGAAAATGGCAACACAAAAAAAAGATTGTATTCTGTTCAAAAATAAATTATGTAAAACTTTCCTAAAATAAAAAAGTTAGACATATTGGGTATCGCCACGTCCGTAACAACCTGCTCTATAAAAATATTACATGAGATGGCCCCCCCAGGTGAATGCTGCAAAAAGTAAAAAAAAAAAACTATGCCAAAACAACCATTTTTTTCCCTCTTGCCTCACAAAAAGTGTAATAGCAGGCGATCAAAAAGGCGCATTTAACCCAATATGGTACCAATCAAACCGTCATCTTGTCCTGCAAAAATGATACCCTACCTGAGACAATCGCCCAAAGAATAAAAAAAATATGGCTCTCAGGAAATGGCAACACAAAAAAAGATTTTATTCTGTTCAAAAATAAATCTATTGTGTAAAACTTTCCTAAAATAAAAAAGTTAGACATATTAAAATGCATCTAATGTGTAAAACTTAATAATAAAAATGGTAGACATATTGCATATCCCCGCGTTCGTAACAACCTGCTCTATAAAAATATCACATGATTTGCCCCCTCAGGTGAATGCTGTAAAAAAAAATTAAAAAAACTTTGCCAAAACAGCTATTTTTTTTCACCTTGACTCACAAAAAGTGTAATACCAAGCAATAAAAAAGTTTTATGTACCCCAAAATGCTACCAATAAAAATGTCACCTCATCCTGCAAAAAATGAGCCCCCACATAAGACAATAACTCAAAAAAATAAAAATCAATGGCTCCCGCAAACCAATCCATCAAAAACTGTTCTGCAAAATCCATATGGTGCTCCTTCCGTTCTAAGTCCAGCCATGTGCCCGCACAGCAGTTTACCACCACATATGGGGTGTTGCCGCATTCAGGAGAAAATGGGTAACAAATTATGGGGTGCTTTTCTCCTGTTACCCCTTGTGAAAATGAAAAATTTGGGGCTAAAGCAACATTTTATTGGAAGAAATGAAACTTTTTATTTTCACAGCCAAGTGTTTCCAAATTCCATAAATTCCGTAAAAGGGGTCAAAGTGGCCAGTACCCCCCTTAATATATTCTTTGAAGGGTGTAGTTTCCAAAATGGGGTCATTTTATGAGGATTTCCACTGTAGGGGTACGTCAGGGTCTCTCAATTACAAAATGGTGCCTAAAAACCAATCTAGCAAAATCTGCCTCTAAAATCCGTATGGCACTCCTTTACTTCTGACCACTGCCACAAACCCATAGAGACGTTTACCACCACATATGGGGTATTTCTGTAAACTGCAGAATCAGAGCAATGTATATTGAGGTTTAGTTTGCTGTTAACCCTTGCTGTGTTGCAAGAAAAAAATTATTAACATGAATAATTTACCAAAAAAGTGAAATTTTGAAATTTCACCTCCATTTTCCTTTAATTCTTGTGGAACACCTAAAGGGTTAACAAAGTTTGTAACAATGTTTTGTGTCAGTTCTGTATATTCACTTTCCACACGCTTGAAAATTTTTTGGGGCGGTGAGGGGTTAACACAGTTGAAACTTTAAAAAATGTTTGACCCCCTCCAATAAATAGCTTTAGAAGGCGCACCGGCGCCACAATTTTTAGTGACTTACTGCATAAATACTGCTATTTTTTCACAGTCCAGGCAAAGTTGGATCTTGCAATGCATCATTCCACTGCCATTAATGCCTGTGGGTCAGTTCTGTGTACTTGCTTTCTGCGCGGCTGAAATGTTAACTTTTTTTGCCAAGTGTCGTTAATTTTTTTTAAAGGCGCACTGCTGCAGCATAATATTAGTGGATTACTACATCAATACCTCCATTTTGTCCAGGCAAAACTGCAGCCCGCAATGCATCATTCCACTGCCACTAATGCCTGAGGGTCAGTTTCCATGTTCTCACTTTCCACATGGTTGAAATTTTCTCACAGTCCAGCCAGGCTGAATGTGATCAATAGACTTTTCCTTAGGCCGGTGCCCCATCTTGCCACTCCTGCTTTCTGCCTATCTGCCTACCATCAAGTTGTGTACAGCTGCTGCATGCTGTGGCCTGTGTAATGCCACTAATGCCACTTGCCAACCATCACTTTACCCCAAGACACTTTTTTTTAATCTCATAACACAGTGTGTGTTTAAACATCATCTGCCCCCAATCAGGGACAAAGCTTTGAAATATGAAAAAGCATGAGACATGTTGTCATTGCATTCCAGAGCTTGGGGAGCGGGAAAAAAAATCACCAAAATTAAAAAATTCTGTGAACCGGACCAGAAGCGAATCTCGACTGGATCGCTCATCTCTACTTCCATCTGTTATAAAATCATTATAATATTATTTTCACACTAAATTATATTATTACCAATAACTCTGTATTGGTGGGGTTTAGCTAAAGGGGTAGAACTTCTTGGTCTTCTATTAAAAACAGAACATATAAAAGGTAAGGGTCTCCTTCTGTGGTGTAACAGGCAGTGGATGTGGACCCACTGTGCCAACTAACCAGTTTGACTTTGGGCTAAACCTAAGGTATTCACCCTTTAACCCCGATATAGGGATTTGGACTTCGCCATAGGAAACCAAACAGGCTGCTACCTCCTGGAATAGTCCTGGTGTAGTTGACTGCTAGCTCACGGGAGTCAGAGACGCTGTTGCAGAAGGACTAAGGCAATAAGAGTAGTCTGAACACAGTCCAAAGACAGGGCAGACAGAGTACAGTTCCAAAGTAAGGGCAGGTAGAATTGGTATGGTACATGGGAATTCAGACACCTTCGCTGTCAAGAGATCACCTTCGCTGGATACTAAAGACTAGGAAACCACAGCCCAGCTAAGTAGGAAGGCTGATCAGCTGCACAAGGAGCAAAAGGGAAGGATTAACTCCCACGGTGCTGAAAGGAAGTTCACTGAGCACTAGTCCCAATACACACAGGGAGAGTAGAGTGATGCCCACGGGCCACCAGCCTAACATGGCCAGTTATCTTACAACTCCCAGTACACATATAGAAGAATAGGGAAATGTGAAAATTATATTATGTAATGAATTAAATCAAGTGAGATATGTCCATCAAGCTCAAGTATAATACATATAATAAGAGATATATGAAAATACCTAAAATACCTATCATAAAAGAAAAAAAAAAAACAAGGTATCACAATACATGATTCATTTCATATTGTGCTATTGTGATACTTGAGCTGTTATTGGTTGCTATAGCCAACATAAAAGGGCTCACTTATTAAGACTGGCATTTTAGACGCAGGTCTTTATAGCCCCTTTAGCTGGTGGAGGATCCGCCAAAGTTATGTACAGCCTCTACATAGCTTTGTTGTATCTACCACCAGTCTAATTGTAAGCCAGCCTTCTCTGGCTTACATTTAGACCATTTTCTATGCCCTTTCCTGTCCACGCCAAGCCCACTTTTTTTAGACCTGGCGTGAGCACAGATTGCAGCGCAAATAACCTTTGAGCCACAATCTGTACCAGAAATACGCCTAATATAAGCGTATTTCTGAATGTAACTGACCCCAAAGTTTTTCACCTAGACAGTTTGATAAACCTGCATAATGAAATAGAGGTAAACATGTCTGGTTGGTATAAGAAAAGAAGGGCTACCCATTCATTTAAGTTGCAACTGTGCTGCAATACCAGACACAGGGCAGGATTGGCGTTATTGCTGGAGAAAACAACAGATCTTTGATTCTAATTTCATACAACACCTTTAAGTTTTGATGAGCATTTCCACATTATGATTATTAATGCGTAAAATACATAGATGTAGTCAAAAGTAGCATTAGCACTTGTAATTGTTAATTCAGTCTGTTGTCTTTCCATTCCTTGAGAGAAAACGGGAGTGAAAAATGAAATGAGAAGTAACACTTAACTCTACTCACTTAGCCTTTACCCACTAAAACTTATATTGCACTAAAATCGGAAGTACGGTGATCAACATTCACATATGGTAATGCAACAATGTGGATTGTTGCATGTTAAAAATGTTTAGCATTTCTTAAACAAAGTCATCTAGTCTACTGTTTCTAATTCTACTTACAAAATAACCCTAAGCAAAACAAAAATATGCCTATATTAAGGGTCCTTTGCACTACAATCTGAGACTTTTCCCAGCTCACGCCAGGTCTAAAAAACTATGTGTGGTGTGGACAGAGAAGGGGGCAGGCCGGCAGGCCCATCTCATTTACCATTGCCTAAGCCAGTTTTAGGCGTAGAAAATGGTCTAAATGTAAGACCACTAGGAAGCCGGCGCCTCTACATAATCGTAACGGATCCATCGCCAGCGCAGGGGCTTTATTAAGACCGGCGTCTAAAACGCCGGTCTTAATAAATGTGCCCTTATATGTCATACTATTTCATGGAAATCATAAGTCAAGACTCTGTCTATAATTTAATTGCATTCTTGTGTTGACCAGTAAGGAACCAACCTACTGTGTTTCATTTCCCAGGCCTTGGAAGACTTGACTACAATGTAGTTGAATATGAGAAGCCCAGTCAATTGATAAAATGCCCCTTGAAAAAGATTTAGTAAACCTGTCTTAGTAAAAATGCTGCTCGGATAAACATAATAGATGCTTGCCTTTAGGTGGACTGCCTTAAATGTCTGGGACTGTGCATCATAAGTGATTGCAGTCTCATGAGTTAGTCAGAGAACTAACCTTTGGGTCTCAAGACATCGTTTTTTGTGAGCTGCTCTAATTTATGGCAAACAACTTCTTTCAGTCTTAGGTGCCTCATCATAATGAACATTCATCTAAGATGGATGACTGTTGACTGACTTACTCCCATTCCAAATGAAAAACAAATCTCTGGTGAATATTCAACTTTCAAGCATCAAAACGATTACGGTATTTGAAATGTCATACCACATTTAAAGTGTAAACATTACAGAATATGTGTTATTTTACAGATGAGATATATTTATCAAAAGTGGTAACATGTTGTAATGTGCATACAATGCAGGAGATGCTTTTTGTCACTCAGCATACCCAAGAGTCTCGTTGGTGTTTCTAGAGTCCATGAACCTACTGTGAGTCAGTGCTTTAATTATTTTATTAGTATAATGGTCTATAAGTAAAGTATTTATTGATAATTATTGTATTTAACTATTGCCATATATTATCATGCATTTATTTATAGAGTTTTTTTTTCAAGAACGTCTACATTTCAGCTGTACATGGATAGCTGCCTTAAATCTGGTTGCATTAGAGGCAGAGCTTGTTAAGAGCTCATTTGCATCCCTTTCTTCCCAGAATCCCAGAGGAGCATGCATGGCCTATAAAGTCTCCTAACGCCGACTAAGGCGCTCTCTCCCCAAGGAGAGATAGTACCCCCCAAATCCTAGCTTAGACCTCTCACCCAGTTTATCCAGTATTCTCTGCTCTGCACTGATGGCAATCACCCTGAAATAGCTGACTGCAGATGAGGTGCTGACTTATTTATTATCCAAGTCATATTTCAAGGCCTAACTTAAAGGGGTTGTCCTGGGTTCAGAGCTGAACCCGGACATACCCTTAATTTGACCCAGGCAGCCTGCCTGATGTTAGCATCGGAGCATCTCATGCTCCGATGCTCTCCCTTGCCCTGCGCTATCTAGCTCTTTTGTTTACAAATACACAATGCCGGACAGAGGCTTCCGCCCAGCAGTGTGTTTGGTGATGTCACCGGCTCTGATAGGCCGGCTTTAGCGCTGCTGCTATCAGTTTTACTGGCTAGGGCAGCGCTAAAGACCGCCCATCAGTGCCAATGATGTGACCGGGCTCACTGCTGGGCAGAAGCCTCCACCTGGTTCGTCGCCGGAACCGGGCAAAATGCCTTTGCCCTGCGTGATTTAGCACAGGGCAAAGGAGGGCATCGGAGCATGAGATGCTCCGATGCTAACATCAGGCAGGCTGCCTGGGTGAAATGAAGGTGAATTAAGCTCTGAACCCGGACAACCCAATTTTTTTTATATACCGGTATATTTACCCTTACCAATACAGATGTAGATGCTTGCACTTGCTTTTGCCTCTGCAAATATAGATATTTGGGCATTCACATTCAGTATTTTCTGGTAGGAGTGGAAAATGAAAATTCATGGTGCCTCCAACAATGTCCACCTTGTGACATTACACTACCATGTTTGATTGTTGGAATGTGAAATGATATATATGCTTTACATCAAACATAGTAGGACCTCTGCTAACCAAAGACTAATCTCTTAGATGACTTTGTGTTGATCCAGGTGATATTTAATAGGGCATGGTAATCTAAAGCATTGATGTTCCACTTGACTAGCACTGGTTTGTACTTTCAAATTCTCCCATGAAACCTAGTTTTGCCCTTTCTCATACTTTTTGAAGAATTGAGCATTTATTGATGTTAGATAGGGCTTCAATTGTTTGTGTCTCCTTCTAAGCTATATTGGGATTTTCTGTATAAATTAATGCAGGTCCCTCTGGGGTAATTTTGGTGTATTGCCTACTACAAGAAAAGTTCACTAATGTCTTATTACATTGACACTCACCATAATGCGACATACCCCCATTGACTTAGAAATGCCTTCCTACCACTTTTCCAACTGACCTATATTTCAACAAATTTTTGTCTTCGATGTAGGCTTAATGGTCTACATTTACTAATGTAATTTGAGTAAATTGCACCAAAAAGTGGCACAATTTGGCGCATCTAGCATTTGACAAAGTTGCTATGCCTAGTCTGATAAAAGGATTCTCAAAAATTGTGCCATAAATCTGGCTTTCTCAAATTAAGCCAACCAATAGTTGGTGTAGAGCTATACAAAAGTGTCTATCCCTGCACCACATTTATCATCCAGTCTGAGCCACTGTGATAGATTTAGTATATGCCATCTAAAGTTTTAGTAAATCTGCCCCAGTTTTTGTAAAAGGTTTGCACTTGCTACTTTATTCTTATGAATTAATAAACTGGAGTAGCAGAGGTACTCTCAAATGCCAAATCTTTCACAGGTCTCCCAAATTACTGTACCATTGGCCATTTATAATACTATTGTCTTCTTATGTCCCACAGGGGCCTTTGGTTCCCCTTGGGCACTGAGCTGTTACAACTGCACTCACTATAGCTAGTCCACTGTGGAAACGGCACTGCTGCTTATCTAGCTCCCATCTATTTAGGGCTGGACTACACAGCACATAAACAGTTTCCACTGAACTGCCAGCTGGACACCACTGTTTAATGCTAAATCCCATCTTTAGATTGCTAGATTTCTTCTGTAAATCATGTACTGTTCTTCATATAGGAACAAATAGTACCAGATCAAACAAAAAATGATTAACATAATAACCTGTAAAGTGCCATTGTGGTGAAAAATATGTAAATGTTCAACCTTTCACCTTCAGCTTGTAATACTTCTATGGAGATTGATGAAATAACACACTTGCTGTGAAACAGACACAAAAAGGGAAGCTGAGAAATGAAGCGATCGGGTGCTGCTGTTGTTTTTGAGGCTAGAGGGAAAAAAATGAAAACTCTTTCTGGAAGATGAAGTTATTAAATAGAGGGAACATCACAGTGTTATAACTGGTCAATTTGTCAAGGAATTTAATGTGTCCCAAAAGCTAATAGGGTGTGTCGTAAATGTAGAGAATATCATTTACTGTAGTGTGTTTGTGGGAGCCATAGAATTTGATGAATGCTTCTGTTTGCCAATCTAACATTTTCAAGGGGGGCATGCCAATGACATTTTCTCACAAGTTTCTGCAGAATAAAAATGGTCTCAAGGTACAGTCATTTGTTATTTTTAATTAACTAGCATATGGCCTTTTGCAAATCATTCACATCCAGAATAGCAATAGGAATTGGGTGGTTACACAAATACTTAGCATTTTAAGAGTTTGCTGGATTTGGCCAAACATGATTTATCTGGCCAGGAGATATGTTCAAGCTTGTAATAAGCGGTCTGTACATAAATATCCCTTAGTTTCTGAAATGGGATCAGTCTTTCCACACTGTAAAGCCAGGAAAAAAATGTTTTTGAAAAATGTTAAAACTTTTCAAAGAGTGTACAGTAAATTAAAGATGCGGCTTGATTCAACTTCAGCTTAATATATTATCCTTGTCATAAGTAATTAATAGGTCAAATGCAAGCCAATATCTGTGCATCTGTTGTAATGAGTTATTCTTTAAACGATTGTCATGAAATAAGAGTAAGATTTGTTTTTTTGTGGGTGTTGACTGGACCATCAATGCTTCCTGTAGTTAACTTGAGCAAATCTCTAAATCAATAACAGTACAATTGCCAATTGCCTAGAAATCCTTGTCCTTAAGAAACTTAGCATTTGATCTAAAAGCCATCACATTGAATTTCCTGCCAAGATACAAACATGATCCATCTGGATGTAAGAAGAAACCTACCCTTACTCCATGTGCTATCATCCCTAATCTGGCCAGACCTTTTCATGCGCTATGCCAGGAATATCTTTTTTCTGAATGACATGTTTGAGTATATGCTGCTAAATGACATCATTGATAGGAGTACAGGAAACATCAACTAGAGAATTTAAAAAAATCCATTACTTACATGAGTAACAAAAAAGGTATGCAATTTGTAGCAACAAAGGATCAACATAGTATGGTGAATCTCCTCCATAGATTTCATAGGTAAATGTTTCTATTTTTGATTTGGCAGTAAAAATGTAGCTGTATGGATTGTGTCTGGAGCCATATGCATTACATAAAGTATC
Source organism: Rhinella marina (assembly GCA_900303285.1). Classification (NCBI taxonomy): domain Eukaryota; kingdom Metazoa; phylum Chordata; class Amphibia; order Anura; family Bufonidae; genus Rhinella; species Rhinella marina. The sequence continues at coordinate 277,463 of ONZH01003454.1, forward strand.
AGTGAATAGAGAAATGCAATGTTTTCAGGGAATAGGCGAATGTGAAATGATGTTCTACTGGTCAAAATCAGATTGTGTCCAGTAAATTATAACTAGTTTTGAGTGAATTCAGGATAAATCTGATTCGCCACAAAGCTGAATTTACTCGTGCTTCGTGATTTAAACTGAAATAGTGCAAAAAAACAAAAAAAAAATACTTACCTGATCCATTTGCTCAGGATGGGATTGCGGCCGCCATCTTGCTTGAAGATCTCACAAAAAATCCAGTGCGTGGTGAGGTATGACGTCATCTCGGGCCGCATTAGATTTCGCACAAGATCTTCAAGCAAGATGGCGGCGGCCGGCCAGTCACGAGGAAATGGATCAGGTAAGTATGATTTAATTTTTTTTTTTACATTTTATACAGTGTTATGTATATTAGATGCCGCGATCCTGTATGAACACAGCATCTGAGGAGTACAGTGACGGGGAGTGGCGCAATTGCCACTCCCTGTGATTGCACCCACTACTTACAAAGAAATGCGCTTCACGATGAAGGTATTCATCATGAATCAATTTTTCTTTCAAAATTCGGTGAAGCAGCTGAATCGACTTTTCCAATACTTCGCTCATTTTAATTATAATGAACACTGGTTTTCTTGGAATTATAACTTGGATATAACTGATCACCTATCCTCTGAATAGCTCATCAGTGTCTGATCAGAAGGGGTCTGATACCTGGGACCCCGACCAACAGGACCGCCACAGTAGTGCTGCAGCCTTCTCTCTGTTCACCAATCACAGTGCTGTACAATGTACTGAAGTTTTGCATGGTATCCTTTCACTTTAAAGGGAATGATCGATGCCTAGACCATGTGTGACATCACATGGCCTAGGCAAAGCTGCAAGAAGGCTTCGGCGAGTGCCTTCTCAAACAGCTGAACGGCAGGGGTCCTGAGTGTGGAATCCCCCAGCGATCAGATCAGATACTGATGACCTATCCAAAGGATAGCTTATCACTTAAAAATTCTGGAAAACCCCTTTAAAATAACTACCATGGAATTAAGCAGCTCTACAGCAGGCCTACTTAGGAACAGTCATGTAATAATGTACTATGTAGGCCTAGCGTTAGGCTGCAGGGATGCATCTGTTCCTGGAGCATGTTTTCAAAGGAGGTAACATCTGTGGCTGACATGGCTGATCCATAAATAGTGATTATCCAGCACCATGATCATAAAAGAACATGAAATTTATTACAAATGTAACATAAAATGATAATGTTCCATCGGCAACAGCGCGGCAATTATAACCAGCATGTTTATCGCAGGTAAAAATATATATATAGGCGAATATATACACTCTTTCCTTAGGTTCACTCATGATTGTAGACATAGATTGCATACGGTATGTGTGAAGGGTGGAACAAACCATCATGAATGAAGAAAAGCTTATACAAATGAACTGCTAAAATAACATGTTAGGGCTCGTTCACATCACCGTTAGGGATTCCGTTCAGGCTTTCCGTTATAACGGAAAGAAACGGAATCCCTAGGACGGACATCAAAACGGACACCTTTAAGAGGCATTCCGTTTTGATCCGTCATAATAGAAGCCTATGGGAAAGCATAACGGATCCGTCTTGATGCCGTTATGCTGGACGGATACCAAAGTTCTGTCGACAGGACTTTGGTTTCCGTCGAGCATAACGGCATCCAGACGGATCCGTTATGCTTTCCCATAGGCTTCTATTATGACGAATCAAAACGGAATGCCTCTTAAAGGTGTCCGTTTTGATGTCCGTCCTAGGGATTCCGTTTCTTTCCGTTATAACGATGTTATAACGGAAAGCCTGAACGGAATCCCTAACGGTGAGGCGAACAAGCCCTAACAGGTATAAACAAATAATAAGCTGCTTGTATATATGGACTGTAATAAAAGCATGTACAAATAAATAGTTCAATGCAATCTTATGAGCTACATGGATAAAATAAAGCTACAATTAAAAAAAAAAACATGGTGTGAATGGGACCCATAATATTCATCATTATCACTCGAGATTATAAATGCAATAAGAAAGAAAAATGGAAGAATATAATGATCATAACGACTACTACAAATATCCCATATGGAACACTAATAGAATAGCATAGTTTCTCGTCAAATGTGAAAGCCCAGCGAGAACCATGAATTACATTGAAAAATCCAATATGCCTCTCTATTGAAAAGCATTGGCTTATGATCACCCTGTCTCTGGGGTATCTTCACCTTTTCGATCCCCACTTCTCTGAAATATTTGACAGATCTATCATGCATAGAAATAAAATGTTGTGAGTGATGGATACATTTTTACTTTTGTAGTTTGTAAAGTCATTTAAATGCTTAAGGATATGTGTTTTTAAACGTCTAGATGTCCACCCAATGTAATATTTATTGTAAGCTTTACAAAAAATGATATAAACAACATCATTGGAGTTACAATTAATGTAACTTTGGATCTATCACTATGTGCTGCAATATTTTTGGCTCATTTAAACTTCCAACTTCTATTCTATTTCTTTAATCTGCCCTCCATCTCACTAGCCTCTCTTTCAAAGTGAGCATTTTCACTAGAATTTAATTTTGATCCTTATAACTTCCCCAACAGGCATAGCTCTAAGGGTTCATGCATACTGACGTAGTTTTGGTCCGCATCCGATCTACGTTTTTTTGCAGATCAGATGCGTTCCCATTCATCACAGTCTATTCTTAATGCAGCAGCCAGTGTCACCTATCTGTCCAACCGCTACTCCAATGCCTCCACCCTGTGCCAGTCATTGCACTAGTTGCCCATACAGTACAGAATTCGATTTAAACTGCTTGTCCTCACCCACAAAGCCCTCCACAGTGCTGCTCCCCCCTACACCTCTTCCTTCAATTCTGTCTACCACCCTACCTGTGCTCTATGCTCTGCAAACCATTTACGACTAACATCCACCATAATCCGAACTTCTCACTCCCACTTTCAAGACTTCTCCCAAGCTGCACCAATTCTCTGGAATGCCCTACCCCAGAAATTAGGTTAAATTACAATATAATCAAACAATCACTAATAAAGGTGCACTGCGGCGGTAATGCAATGGATAATATATGGCTAAACCCTCACACTGATGTTAAAATGAGACTTTCGCCAATATATTCTTATATTAAGAACATACCGGAGCCCAAGCACCGCATCAAGGTATCTCAGAGTGGCACGGGACCTAACACTAACCTACCTAGCCATATGGGCAATTGCGGAAGGAGCATATAGACCAACACACAGCCACCAACTCCTAGTTACCTCCAGCGTGAGATCACACATGCAATGGGAGGAGGGTGGAGGCTATGAGCCCCGCCTACCAATTTTTGTGGTACATTTGGTCCGCTGCAGGCATCCTCCATTGTATGCATTTTTGCTGGGGATTGGTGTAAGCAACAGATCACATGTGCAGGAATTGCTCCCCCAGTTTGATATGCGCAACCACATATGGGGTTTGAGCAATTTTCTGCCATTTTAGACCACTTTTTTTTTTTTCTGTGATTGTATTTGAACATTTACACCTGGAGGTGTGGCAACTCCAGGTTTAAATGTACTATTACTTACATCTTATGGTAACATTCTGGCGCACCTGTGCAGCTGGAGTCACATGAGTCATTGGTAGGTGGGGCTTATAGCCTCCACCCTCCTCCCATTGCATGTGTGATCTCACGCTGGAGGTAACTAGGAATTGGTGGCTGTGTGTCGGCCTATATGCTCCTTCCGCAATTGCCCATATGGCTAGGTAGGTTAGTGTTAGGTCCCGTGCCACTCTGAGATACCTTGACGCGGTGCTCGGGCTCCGGTATGTTCTTGATATAAGAATATATTGGCGAAAGTCTCTTTTTAACATCAGTGTGAGGGTTTAGCCATATATTATCAATTGCATTACCGCCGCAGTGCACCTTTATTAGTGATTGTTTGATTATATAGTTCGCCACATCCGCACAATTTGTTACCTTGTGTAGGATGGTTTTGTGGTACATGTGGCCCGCTGCAGGCATCCTCCATTGTATGCATTTTTGCTGGGGATTGCTGTTAGCAACGGATCACATGTGCAGGAATTGCTCCCCCGGTTTGATATGCGCAACAGCATATGGGGTTTGAGCAATTTTCTGCCATTTTCTGCCACTTTTTTTTTCTGTGATTGTAAATTACAATATACACAATTTTAGGTGCTCCCTAAAAACACACCTTTTTAGGGTGGTCTATCACATCCCCTGATCTAACTCCTATCCATATATAGCCCATTTATCATCATTTCCTGAACCTGATGCTTCACCAAACTCTCCACTGCACACAGAAGCACTACAGATATTGGCTGGTGACTGGCTCATGCAGCTTTATATCTGCTCCCCTATTTTCCCAAGAAGGCTTGACCATTGAACAAAACAAGCACTTTTACCTTTTGTGCCACCCCTATCTCCTCATAGATTGTAAGCTCTTGCAAGCAGAACCCTCATTCCTCTTGTTCTAATTATGGACTTGTCTGTTGCTGTTATTTATGACTTGAAAATTCGATTCGGCTGATTCGCCGAATTTTTAAAAAAAATTGTAAGTAGTGGGTGCAATGACAGGGAGCTGCTATAGCACCGCCTCCGTCATTGTACCCCTCAGATGCCGCGTTCATACATGATCGCGGCGTTTGAGTGTAAAAACAGTGTAAAATAAACATTAAAAAATACATTCAATCAAACTTACCTCCTCCATTTGCTCACGATGGGCCGGCCGCCGCAATCTTGCTTGAAGATCTGGAGCAAAATCTCGCGCCGTGCGAGATTACGTCATCATGACGCGCGGGATTTCGCCCGGGATCTTCCATCAAGATGGTGGCTGGTGGCCCGTCGCGAGCAAATGGAGGAGGTAAGTATGGATTTTTTGTTTTTTACACAGAATTTATCCTGAAATGGAGGACAAGTTACTTCACAACACTGAGCTAAAGAGCTGCCTCATCCTCTGACTGTCAGGGATTATGATCTTGAATACAGTTTAACATGATCTTCAGCTGAATCTCTGTAGGAATGGAGTTCATGAGGAAACATGAAGTACAGAGAGGAGGGGTGTGTGGCTAATGAGCAGCAGCTCTTGTATGCCACAGTTTGTCCTGTCCATCCTCTCTGTACTTCATGTCTCCTCATGAAATCCATTCCCACAGAGATTTAGCTACAGTTCTTCTGAGGGATTAGGACCGGTTCTGTGTGTACTAACAGGACAGTGGCCATTTTATTTCTCCTAATGTTTGCTCCCCAGACAAAACGAGCCATTATAACTAATGAAAGGTATTTGGGAATATATTTATAAAAAAGTCATATTCAAATATTTTCATTTGCTTAATTCCCAAAGAACTCATTTGAATCTGAGAAGCTAATTTTTTCCTGAAGGCAGTAAATTTAAACTTCAAATTAAAGGAATTATTATTGATATATTAGAGAAATTTTGGTATGGCACATACACTGCTCCTCCAAATAAATAGCAGGTCATCGATGTATCAGCCGTAATAATCACAATAACACAATGAATTTTATCCCAATAGGTGTACTTTTCCTCCCAGAAAGTCATTACAAGATTCACAAATAAAGGGGAAAATTTTGGCCCTATTGAAACATCCCCATTTCCATATGATATTGCTTATCAAATAAAAAAAAATTACAGATGTAGCCGAGCTAAAATTGACTCCATTGAAAGGTTATTTTTTTTTTTTTTGCCGTTCTTTACTTAAGGCGTTAACCATCAAGTTTAGCTTGCCTGCATCGGTATGTGTCATCATCTGTGGTATGAATTCACACAGACCAGGGGTATAATTATAGTAGCGTTCCAAGTGATCTCGTCAGGGCTATGGGGAGTAAAAGTGTAGAGAGAGGAAACGTCACACAAGTTCCATGTAAATTCAGCTTGCCATATGTTGTGCAATAAATTGCAGAGAACATCCCTGCAGTCTTTAAGAAAACCTGGAATTTTTTGCACTAAAGATTGAAGGAGTGAGCAACCCACCCACAAAGGAGCCTTTCACAAACCTAACCGATGCCGGATACATTTGGCCACAAGGGTGAGTTAGTAGTGCATTTATGTACACTACGGTTCAAAAGTTTTGGGGTCACCCAGACAATTTTGTGTTTTCCATGAAAACTCACACTTTTATTTATCAAATGAGTTGCAAAATGAATAGAAAATATGGTCAAGACATTGACAAGGTTAGAAACAATTATTTTTATTTGAAATAATGCTGTTAGTTAGTAATGACATCCAGTGCATCAACATTCACCAATTTAAACAGCTGTTGTTGGATCATTAGGCAGTGACCGATAGATAGGAGCATCTTTCAACATCTCAGTAACGCTCATTCTGTAAAAATCATTATTCATTACCACCACAGTGCCTCCCTTATCTGCCATCTTGATAACAAGATTTTTCATACTCTCTAATTGCTTTAAAGCTATGTGTTGATTTTTATGATAAAATGTGGCAGACATGAGGAAAACAATGGTGGTGTTATACAACCTTCTCAAATCCTGTTGAACCGGTTCTTGCTATTTGCGCATAGATTCTGTCCTAGATTGAACTGGATAAAAAGACTGAAAACTCTGCAAAAGACTCTGCAAAGCTGATATTGCACTGTGATGCTGTAGACTGCAGGCGGTTTAATTGTATAAAAAAATCCTAATTTTTATATTCATTCTCCACATTCAAACCATCACTCAAAGAAATTGACTTTTGATAGTGGGATTGTGCATAAACCTCACTAAACTTATTTTACAGTAGAACACTAATTAAAGAGAATGTGTCCCAATTTGTCTACCAGTTAAAACCAGATGGCAAAATGTATATTTTTTTCTTTCTAATCTGTTTTTATTTTCTGATTTCAGATTTTTTTTTTTATTGTATTTTCTGAACATGATTATGGGGCGGCCATCTTGCCTGAGTTGCTGTTAACAGCATTTAGAAAACATTAAGACAATTACTTTACTGCAGCTCCATGGGCCATAGACACAATGGTCTGGAGGAGACCCCATTGACAACTATGGGATAGTTTTCTAGGCATGCCCTGTGACCTGTGCAGAGGTCACTGTAGAAGGAAAGAATAGATAAGCTCTGACAATCACCTATTGTGAATGATGAATCCTGTCTTATCTATACACAGAGGTGATATCATTACAGGAAGGATTGGAATGACAGATAAGCAGACAACTGGAGTAAAGTCATCTGTACAGACCAAGAAGTGGTGCCTATTATTAGGCATAGTGGCCAGTGTGAAAACGGCAGGATTTCATGGTTTTTGTTTAAATATAGATAGTGAAATGGAAAATTAAAATGACATCACCAAAAACTCTTTAAACATGTGTTTAACATAAGAACATGATTGAAACAATAAATCATTTTCTGATGACACATTTCCTTTAAGACCTAATGATATTACATCCATCTGGTCTGGAAATAAGAGACAACTATTTTAACATATTCAATCTATTTGCTTCCATTGTCTATTCTTCAGATGGTGGGGTAGTACTAGCGAAGACTCTTCTGTGTTTCCTCCCACCCTTTTTATCATTGTTTTTAGGTCTCTTATAGTATGATGCTCACAATCAGCTGAATGGCCAACCATCTAATAATGGGAGACACTCATTGCAAGTGGCTTTCTACTTTGGCTAACAGAAAAAAGTACCGACTATTGACTCCATTGAAAGGTTAGTTATCTTTTTCTTGCCGTTCTTTACTTAAGGCGTTAACCATCAAGTTTAGTTCGCCTGCATCGGTATGTGTCATCATCTGTGGTATGAATTCACACAGACCAGGGGTATAATTATGGTAGCGTTCCAAGTGATCTCGTCAGTGCTATGGGGAGTAGAAGTGTAGAGAGAGGAAACATCACACAAGTTCCATATAAATTCAGCTTGCCATATTTTGTGCAATAAATTGCAGAGAACATCCCTGCGGTCTTTAAGAAAACCTGGAATTTTTTGCACTAAAGATTGAAGGAGTGAGCAACCCACCCACAAAGGAGCCTTTCACAAACCTAACCGATGCCAGATACATTTGGCCACAAGGGTGGGTTAGTAGTGCATTTATGGACACTACCGTTCAAAAGTTTGGGGTCACCCAGACAATTTTGTGTTTTCCATGAAAACTCACAATGGTCTGGAGGTCCCTTTGACAACTATGGGATAGTTTTCTAGGCATGCCCTGTGACCTGTGCAGAGGTCATTGTAGACTAGTGGACCTATCTCTATGACATACGTATGCTTTAAGAAGGCATATGGACTGGGGTTGTCGTAATGTGACTACACTTTTAAATATATAAAATGTATAAACATATTTTATATTAAAATTTATATTTAGAGAAGATTCTCTGAAAATACGAAAAATGTATGTCCATCTCCCACTTTTGATGACTGGAAAATAGCAAGATTAACCACTTTCAGAATGCAGCTGCGGTGATCCACTGATCGACATAGGTTAGGATACCAAAGGCAAACCTCTACAGAAAGCTTTGTCTGGCTTTAAATGTAGTATAACATGGCAGCCATTTATATGAATGTTTATGTTCACCAGAATGGGGATAATTTCTTACAGAGCAGCTCTTCATTTTGGCTCAGAAGGGGGAGTTATTTCTTTAAAATGTAAATTGCAGATATCAAAGTTGCGCTGTTCCATCACAACATATTAAAAGTGAATACAGCCCAAAATTTTCCACAACACACAAGTCACCAGAAAGTAGGTTTGAATTTAACAAAATCACATTCACATTCAGTATGTTGTGATATAGCATTGTGATACTGCGATCTTTCTTCATGCAACAAGTTGCGTTACCAAAGTCACCATGTAGCCCTTGCATAAGTGGTAGGTGCCAGCATTATGGCCATTTGAGAGTGGCATTGAAGGGGATCTCCCTCAATGCACAAATTCTTCCTTAGTTCATTATATCTCGTATCTCATCTACTAGGCAACAGATGGAATTTCTAAAATATAAATAATAGGAAAAAAAGTCTTCGTATCCATTTACATTTCATCTTATGTTATCTAGTGCTGCTGCCATTCTTTGTTTAGTATTTAATTAGCCAGTAGGTAGCTTGCACCTGACTCTCACCTGTAGGAGGTGCTGTCCGTTTTTTGCAATTATGTATATATAGAGGAGGACTGGCCTCCTCTGGGAATTTAGCACTGCTGTTCACACTGGTGCAGCTTCTGACCAGGTATGGTGTTCTCCTGATATGGGCCTGCCGGTTTGTGTAGGATGCAGGTCAGTGTTAGTGTAGGACTCATCCGATTGGAAGCCACCTTGATCGTTGGTGGATGAGCCCGACATATTTATGATCATTTATATGCGCTAAGAGCTTCCACTTTACTTACTACATAGCAGTTATGCTTTTTTACTTTTTCACATGTATACTTCATGTTCATTTTATGTCATGGCTTATCTAGTGCTGCTGCCATTCTTTGTTTAGTATTTAATTAGCCAGTAGGTAGCTTGCACCTGACTCTCACCTGTAGGAGGTGATGTCCGTTTTTTGCAATTATGTATATATAGAGGAGGACTGGCCTCCTCTGGGAATTTAGCACTCCTGTTCACACTGGTGCAGCTTCTGACCAGGTATGGTGTTCTCCTGATATGGGCCTGCCGGTTTGTGTAGGATGCAGGTCAGTGTTAGTGTAGGAGTCATCCGATTGGAAGCCACCTTGATCGTTGGTGGATGAGCCCGACATATTTATGATCATTTATATGCGCTTAGAGCTTCCACTTTACTTACTACATAGCAGTTATGCTTTTTTACTTTTTCACATGTATACTTCATGTTCATTTTATGTCATGGCTTATCTAGTGCTGCTGCCATTCTTTGTTTAGTATATATATATATATATATATATATATATATATATATATATATATATTCCCTTTAAAACATTAAAATCCCTTTAAAGAAATAATTACACTTGCCAAAAAAGGTGCACACAGGCTTTTACTCACTTGCTGAGTTGTTTTAATTATTTGGAACTATAACATGTTTTAGGTACAATAATATATCGATTTAATATATTGTTTTATTTTGTTTAAATGATATGATCTCTTCCCACAAGAACAGCTCAGATATTTAGGGAAATATACTATTTCATTTCTGTGTAATAGTCACAAATTTACATTTTGTCAGCCGAAAAAAGAGATGAAAAAACATATTTCCGAGTAGAGATACAAACATTAGAAATGTTATACTACCTGCCAGCGAAGAAAAGACTCATTGTATAATGTTATGTGCTTATATTGTATGCAGGTAGTAAATAGAGTGCTGCTTATCATTACTTTGATAGATCTTATGCTGCTTAAAACCTCATACATCTGTAATTTAAGTCACAAAATGTCTATTCACAGCTCAAGTACGAAGTTTGCAGTGCAATTTAGTTAATGATTCTTTCCAGAGGTAATGGATGATAGGATTTATTGAATACAATAGAGAAAACGATGAAAAATTAAACAAAACAGCAAAAAAAACATTACCGATTGAAGCAATTGGGGCCCACAATTTTATACTTCCTGTATAGCAGGAGGTAGGATAAAATAATCCATGTAAACGCCTACAAACTGCAGACTGAAATATGTGTCCTGTAATCTTATAGGTGGGTGGTAGATTTTGCACGCATGCAATTCATCATATAAAAATATGATAAGTCACTTGTTATACTGACACAAATAAATGGTACAAAGGTAGCATAATAATTATATTAGGATCATACCTATTAGTGAGTAATAAAGAGATAATTTATCAGTTCCCAGATATGGATCACACTAGATACATTTCTCCAGGTGTTGTTATGATTAGGAATGAGTGAAGCAAGCTTCGGATCCTAGATCAAAAGTCACCTCGCTCCAAACTTTGTTTTAATGCTGTATGGAGGGCTCTGGCAAGGCAAATTCGTTATCAACGAAGTCTCGTGAGACTTTGATGAATAACATCGGGATTTTACTTTTCAACTTGAAAACCGTTTTAAAACTTGATTCCAAAGTCGGCTTTGGTACCGAGGTACCAATTAGTACCGAAGCTGACTTTAGACAACTGTTTTAAAATGGTTTTCAAGTTTAATAATCAAATGCCGAAGTTATTCACAGAATCTTTGCAAGGGTGCACGCATACTATAAAAGCAGCCAATGCGCCTGCTATGATGTCTAAGGAGAGAGGGAGTCAAGTCCTGGTTCACCCTATTTTCTCTGTTATTGAGTGGCAAGAAGCTATAGACTTCCCTCTTCTGAGGAATGGCATTGTCATCAAACAAGTCGGTGAGGATTTGTCAAGGAATAGTGAAAGGGGGTTAAAGGAGAAACAAACACCAGGCCCTTGTGTCCTGGGTGGAAAAAAAACAACATCATAATGGGGACGGATATTATATTTCATATTTGCTAAGTTGTCCCTGATCTGTGTATGCCTCTGGCCACAAGTAACAACTAGTGAAGCCTTGCTACAAGAGAGTCCATTAAAAAACAATATGCCTAAACATATGACAATCTCTGTTTTTGAGACTCAGTGCCATTTGGATTTGAATCCATATATTAGGCCTAGTGCTGGATATTTTTTAGATGGATGTAAAGGGCAGACAAAAGTGCAGCTGTAAGATCTCCTGTAACCACTAATGCGAGGATGTGGTTTTTCTATTTGTTTTTACAGCTCCTGAGAGTAAATGGGGAAAAAACAACAACAAAACACACTGGTTACTCTAAAATGATACTATGGATCAAACACCTCAGAAATGAGTGGATAACTATTCTATATCCAGTATTTATAGTGATTACATAATATCAGGTTGTTTATTTGTGATACTTTGCTTAAAAATGATATAAAATATGTAATTGCTCCTTAGCATGTAATAACTCCATGTTACTTTATTAACAACACAAGATGAAAAAGTAACAGTTTGAAATCAAGTTTGACCAAGTATCAGAAATTCTGATTCTATATAGGGTGATGGTTCATGCCTGGGAGATGCCTCTTTGCATATTGTTTCCCATGGAGCAAAAAGTCAGACTTTCAGTAAGTCTCCATACAGGGTTGGTCTCTGTTAAGAGAGCCATTACTCTACCTAAGCTGCACCCAATGCATTGCACCTAGCAAGCTAAAATCCTTCTCCGTACTGATAGGAGCAAGCACCCCAAAACATATGTAACGTCCTAAGGCTTGTTAAAAAGTAGGATTTTGACTCTTAGGAAGCTACATCCACAAGGTGACATTGGTGAGATGGTTCTCTTTCCTTGGGAGTTACCTCTTTGCAGACATATGTTACATATTTTATCATGAATTTCACATACTAATACCATGTAATCCAATTCCAAACATATCCTTCTGTATCCATGCACTAACATAGCTAATCTACAGATATAGCCAAGATAAAATTGACTATGATAACACATGTCACAGTGTTATCTTGGTTATCTCTTGACAAAATTAATTGAAAACCATAGAAAATTTAGTTAACTTTATCTTGCCATTCTTTACTTAACGAGTTAACTATCAAGTTTAGCTCAGCTGTATCTTTACATTTCAATTCATTTAAAATATTTTGGTCTTCTTACTTTGCAGTGTCTTTTAAAACTGTAATTAAACTGTAAAAGCGTAATGGCTTTGATTTTTTGAAGATTTAAAACTATGAAGGAATAGGTATTTTTTTTTTGCTTCCCTAATTCTTTTCAAGCCTACTTATTCCCTTGTTCAGCTGTACAAATAGATGCATTTCTCTCAGAAGCAGAGGGTGTCTCCATGGCCGGCCTTAGCTATGTGCGACCTGTGCGGTCGCACAGGGCGCCGGCCTCCAGACTATTGAGGGGGCGCCGTCAGGAATAGGATCAGCTGCTGCCGTGCTGCGCCCCTGCGCCGTGGTGTCCAGCGCTGCTATCTGCTGTATCGGCGCAGGGCGCCGGCCGCCAGACTATTAAGGGGGCGCCGTCAGGAATAGGATCAGCTGCTGCCGTGCTGCGCCCCTGCACCGAGGTGTCCAGTGCTGCTATCTGCTGTATGCGCATGGGCACGCGCATACAGCTCTTCCTGTAGCAGCGTGACCTCCGGCAAAGGCGCCGATGATGTCATTCATCGGCGACTGTGAGCGGAGATGTCGGCCCGGAGGCTCTGCGCGGGAGTGTAGGTAAGCATTTGTAGTATTTGTTTTGTTTCCTTTCTTTCTTTTTTTATTTCTGGCACTAATGGGAATGAATGGAGGGGGGGTGTTACTGACACTAATAAGAATGAATGGAGGGGGGATGTTACTGGCCTAATGGGAATGAATGGTGGGGGGGATGTAACTGGCCTAATGGGAATAAATGGAGGGGCGGGATGTTACTGGTACTAATGGGAATGACATACTTGCCTACCAGTGTGTGTGTGTGGCGGGGTATTATTGAAGTTTTGGGGGCTATAGCTGAGGAGATTGTGTAGAGGTGATTAGGATGCTGGAAAATGCAGATTCTAAGATGTTTGTCTGACATGCTGAAGAGGCGACTCATGGCCGGGAGAAGTTGACATGGAGGTCTGAACCGAATGGAAAACAAAAGGAAAGACTGAATAGAGAAGACGTCTTCTGGAGTCACTGGATGTAACGGTAATCAATTACACTGTACCGCCTGTAGAGCTGATATCTATCTCTATACAGTATGTTCACTGTATGGGGGTGATATGGGTCTGTGTTTATTGTGTTCTCTATAATGACAGTATGGTGGTATTATTCAGTCATTGTGTTAGTAATATTTACTAAGGTTGTATTATTTGTCCCTTGTATACTAATATAATTGGTAATATTGGGTAATATATACTATATTCAGTGACAGTAGTGGAGTTAGTAATGGTAGTCATGGTGTTGTTCTAATATAAAGGCCTGAAATTTAAGTCTTTGTTTTGTTTGTGTCTCAAAAACTTTTTTGTTACTCGCATAAATCTGAAACTTTATCTTACTATGAGAAACTATCATTTCTGAACCCATAGGCCTTGTTTCTTGTCTGTGAGGTGGTTTTGAGATTACTTTTCGTTGTGAGATGCTATTACTATCCCTGTTCTAATTTCTTTCTTTCACTATCTGTTATTTGTTTGTGGAAGCGGAGAAAATACTCCTTCTTTTCATCCCTCTGCGATCACTAAAGTGCATTGTCCTGAAGGCTTGAACTTTGCAGGGTCTCATATGTGTCTTACTTTCTTCCCCTTTAAGTAGCATTAATGGCTATCAGTATACAATTTTTCAAAATGGATTATGTGATAAAAAATACATTCTACTGTATTCATACTGAATCATCAAGGACATGGACACACTGAATTTATGATACGGGACCGCCAGAAATATTTTCAGTACTTGTCACATCATATGGACAAGGAATCGCTCAGAAATTATCACACCATTCGGCTATGGACACCCAGTATTTTTATGATGACCAGGGACATTCCCAGTACTTATCCTATTGAATCACTGATGACATGGAAGCTCATAGTAATTATCACAGTGGATGGCCAGGTGGATCTCAAGGGACAGGGAAACGGTCAGTACTTAAAACATTGGGTCACCAGGGACACTCTCAATACTCAATACTTATCATATTGGATCAAGAATTAGAGGGAAATTCTCAGTACTTATATCAGAACATTGGAAATGGGAAGTCATGGACATACTCAGTATTTTGTTAAATGTTTTTACCCGGAAATGTGGAAACAGTTAGGGGGAGATGTACGAAGGACCAGTGTTTTTCATGCCATTCTTAAGTGAAATCCGCTGCCCATCCAGCTAGGCAGATTTACTAAGAGACATAAGCCTCCTCATATCTGCCTGTGCAGAATTTCCCCTCTTTAAAGTGGCTTCAGGTCTATTCCACCACGGAGGTGGTATAGGTTTGCCCTACAATATAGGCTACAGAAGTTGCATAGACTGTAGTAAATCTGGTTTGAGCTGAGGCCACACTAATTAGTACACCAAGCCACACCCACTTTTTCAGAAGTGGAATGGCCAGTGCAGAAACAGCAAAAATGAGCAAGTTCTTGAGCAAACTAGCGACTGCTCAGAAATTAGCTTATTTTTGTAAGGCAGAAAACATGCATACAGGGATGATAAATTCCTCCCTCAGCGTTTATCACACTGGAATGCTGGGAACATAGATGATTCAGTATCTCTTATATTGGATGAGTTGGGACAACCCCTCTAAAGTTACAGTGTGTATTTTTCATATATGCATTATGCAATTGACTGTTTATGGCAGTCCTGTATATGAAAACTGTCTTCTGTCATTCTAGATGACGTTGGAATAAAATGCTTATTATTATAGAAAATGAACAAGTGATAATTTTTTCCATTTTACTTCTTATGCATTTCATTCAGGTTAGGTTGTTATTACAAGGTTTCTGTTTATGGAAGTGTATATTAGAAAATCATAAAAATGACCAATATGGACTGCAGTTTCAATATTTTACCTAGGATGGCCTGCAGAAACTGAGCTAAACATATTAACAAAAGTCACAAAAACTAACATTATAAAACTGCGAAGGGAGGGGGCGCCTAAGGGCAATTTTGAACAGGGCACACTGCCACCTAAGGCCGGCCCTGGGTGTTTCCCTTCTGTGGAATCTGCCAGAACTGTACTGCTGTGACATCCTTTCCCTTACTTTGCATCATGTTGGTTTTCAGCTCCGGAGCTCACAGAAGGAATAAGAAGGGGAAGATTACACTTAGGGCTCATGCACACGACCGTATGTATTTTGTGGTCCGCAAAAACGGATCCGCAAAAAATATGGATGATGTCCTTGTGCATTCCATATTTTGCGGAACGGAACATCTGGCCCCTAATAGAACAGTACTATCCTTGTCCGTAATGCGGACAATAATAGGACATGTTCTACTTTTTTGCGGAACGGAAATACGGACCTACGGAAACGGAATGCACACGGAGTAACTTCCGTTTTTTTTGCGGACCCATTGAAGTGAATGGTTCCGCATACGGTCAGCAAAAAATCCGGAACGGATGCAGAAAGAAGATACGTTCGTGTGCATGAGGCCTTATAGAAAGGCAGGAGGCTCATGTGATCTTCAGAAGCAGTGTCGAAGTAACTCTTTTATCAGGCTCAGGATCTCACCTGGCACTGACATGCCCCAACTTCCTCTCTGCCATCTTCTGTGTCACTGTTACTAGGGATGGATCTTGCAGTGGCTTGCAAAAATTTGGGTAGTCCTTGTCAAAATTACTGTTACAATGAACAGTTAAGCAAGTTGAAGATGAAATTATCTCCAAAAGGCATGAAGTTCAAGTAATAATATTTTTCCTTTGTATTTTAACAAAAAACATTTTTTTATTTTCATTGTTTACATTTTCAAAAAAGAAAAAAAGGAAAAAGGCTAAAAGCAAAACTTTGGGCACCCTTCATGGTTATTACCTAGTGTAAGGGATCATATCCTCTCAGGGGGTCAACATCACACAATATCTTCATAACACAGGGCTTTTCAGGTCCAACTCAGTTTTATTGGCACCAGCACACCAAAACAAATCATAAAAACAACACCTGCCCGGCTGGGCTCTGACTAAACATAGTTCAGCTAACTCACCTAAATACAGACACTGTTCACACACAGCCTTTAAGTGCGGCTTCTTCAGCCATTCAGTCCAGCAGCCTCCTGGCTGTGACTCCAACTGTACCTTTGGGGGGAGATGGTCCAATAGTCCTCCAGACTGTGACCCTCTTCTCCTAGGGTCACTGGGCCCCCCAAACTTCCATGCTACACAGAGCCTTGTGGCCCCTCAGCCCTCCTGGCTGAGACCACACACACAGAGCCTCCGCAGGCTCTCACCTCTCAGGCCTCCTCAGCCTATCTCCTCTCCCCCATACTGACACTGAGGGCTGGATTATCACAGCAGTAATTACACCCAGGTGGCCTCACCTGTGGTGGAATAGGGATGTGGACTGGAATATCCACCCCCTCCAGACCTCTATGAAGCGTGAGGCCTGTCACTGCCTCACATACCCCCCCCCCTGTTCAAACCCGTGGGGGTGAACACTTGCACCAACACAGGATGCACGTGACAGAGCATCCACATTACCTACAGTTTTCCCTTTGTTCTGCCACACCCAGGCCCGCAGGGCTTGGTTTGTTATCAGCACCAACTTCCTATCCCGTAGGTAGTGTCTAAGGGAGTCCAGTCCCCAAATGATATCAAGACCCTCTCTTTCTATTCTCTTATGAGTGATGACACGCTCCTGCACTTTTTTATCTCGTTCTCTCGGTTTCTTTGGCTTTTGCCCTTTCCAGGACTGCTCCAGCCCTTGACTGAGCCATTTGCACAGTAGCTCCAACCCACGGACGTTTCCAGCCACTTTCTTCTTTGCTTTGCGGCGTCTCTTCAGCTGCGCATGCTTGATTCTGCTTGTTCTGGAACGATTAGAAGCTCCATTTCTGTGCTCGCTCTTCTCTTCAGTAATGTTCTTCTTAGGTTTGGCAGCAGTTTCAGAGTCCTCTGCTTCTTCAGTGGCTTCTTCCACTTCGGCAGACTCTTCTTCCGCCCCTGTGACCTTGGCAGCACCTGAGGACTTCTTCCACTCATCGGCTTCAGCTTCTCCAGCTTTCTCATCCCTCTCAGACATGGCACCATATACCAGCACTTTTAACTCCTCCCCTTCTTTCTCATCAAGGTTGGAGGCACTAGGGATATGGGAGCCCATATCTGACTCTTCATCTTCTGGCAATTCTTTCAGTGGTTTACCCAGGACTTGGGTCTCCATTCGTATAAGCTCCAGCGGAGCCATGCTAGAGTAGTAGACAGCATCTGTACACTGGTCGGGCGTCTCCCCGTAATTCTTCCCCAGAAGGCTGTTGGCATCCTGGAAAGTGTTGACAACGGAGCAGACGTCTTTCACAACCAGGTCCAGGCTACTCATGGCCATGAGTCTCTTGGCCTCTGCATCCACATCAGCCTCAGTTTGTTCAGCAGGAACTTCTTCCATCTTCTCTACCTCGGCTGGCCCTGCAGCATCACCGCTTCCAGACCCATTCTCAACAAGCTCTGGCTCTGGACTCTTGGCCTCTTTCAGAGGACTCTCTTCCTCAGGTTTTCTATTTATCTTCTTTTGTACTAGATGAGCGACGTCTATGACACAGCTGGTTCCCTGCACCATGCAGTTTCTGCTTTTCTCTGCTGCCACAGCAGATGTAGGAATACCATCGTTCTCTTTTGGAAATGCAGAGAGACTTCCACTCCAGGTCTCTTTAAGAACTTTCTCTGTGTCTCCTACAGTTTTCGGTGTTTCTTTGGAGCCTTTGGTCTTCTACTTGACAACAGGCAGTAGATCTTTCAGATCTTCCAAAAACTGCTCTATTCGCTCTAAGAAGTCAACTAGTGTCTTTTCTGTGTTGTGGATTTGTATGTAGTGGCTCACCAGGACAGAGATATGAATAAAGGTGCTCACACCCTAGACTTAACCCAAAAAGTCTTAAATAAAGTATCAATAATCTGCTATATATGGGTAGGCACACTTACAATTGGTTGTATGGTTTTTGATAAACTGCTAGATAAGATTACTCGTTGTTCCTTGTATGTAATGATATGAAGATTGTCTTTTCAGATTATTGGGTGTGGTGTATCATATATCTGGCGCATCTATGTCTGCATGTACATATAGATGTAATAAATGCTATTAAATCAAAGTTTTACTTATAATATTATTGTTTCTTTATTCCAAGTATAACTGCCAATTATGCTAAAAAAGTATGCTAAGAAAGGTTATCTGGGCCCAGTTTAATAAAAATAAAGTAATAAAAATAAAATGAGAGATATTATAAAAAAATGCGATTAATTGTATAGAGAAAGATACATATACGTTTTAAAAATTAGTAGGGCAAATTTATATAGTCTCTTGAATGTCCCATATATCTGCTAGTGTATATATCAGAATATACGTTTTGCCTGTTGCTCTTAAGGCAGAAATGGATTAGGCTTTATATTCCTTAGTATATATAAATTCAGGTTAGCAGGTATTTTTTGATCAGAAGATATAATGGTTACAATATAGTTTTAGTTGATGTGGGTTATTTTACCCTTCCTGATCGCACTGTGCGAGTGTCTCCAGTCCTTGTGGTATACGAGGGTTCGTTTATCTTCTTGCGATCCAGCAACACGGAGGGACTGAGTGCGCGCGCTTTTTGGCGTGCCGGCAGCGTCCCACGTGGCGTCCCACGTGGGTTCCTGCTTAGTTTGGATGGATATTGATACGTGATGGTGAGCGCTTGTATAAGATGTTCGGTATATCTTGCGCTGTAACTAAACTTGAGCTTTATATAAGGGATACGATGTATTAAATCCTTTATGGTCAAAATAGCCCTTATAGTTGAAAATAACTTTCAGACGTCTGTTAGTTAAGGGATCCGTGCTAGCGTAGTCTCTCTGTACCAGACGCGTTTCGGGGGTCTAACCTGCCCCCTTTCTCAATGGCAAAGAGACCCGCTCGTTCCTTGTCCTTTAAAAGGGGTTCTGTGGTTAAGTAATTGATTGGTTGTTCTAATTGGTTAGTTAAGTGGTTAATTGATTAGTCCCGTAGGGAGGTTTAGTTGTTCATACTTTTAACCCCTTCTTGTATGCAGGACATGGAATGCAAAGTATATAATTGAGATAAAAATAAAAATGAAAATGGAGATAAAAATAAAAATAAAAATAGCATGAAATGTTAGTTAAGACATGCCTATATCGGATATGATTTTCTGTGTGTTTTCTATATATTTTGGAGATTTATTAACAACAATTAATTGTAATATAATGAATTAAAGTTAATGTTAATTCCTATGAGGTACTTCAATAAATACCATATACATTGGATGTCCTCCACAAATATATATATATGTATGTACAGTATATCTACACATATGCACAAACAGATAAGTATATATGTACACATGTGCATACACACGCACACATACGATGCTGCATTCGTAGTATAGTATAGTATAGTATAATATATGGGGATATTTTATGGGGTGTGTGTGGTTTTTAATAATAGATGGTATTAGATCATGTCTGTATTTGTGTCTGATCTGAAATGATTATTTGAAGTTCCATAATTATCTTGTAGTAATCTGTGATGTATGTTTGATTATTTCTTCTTTATGTAGTTAATTCATTTTCAAGTTTTTATGGATGACAATGGTTCTTATCTCAAAGGAGTGCTGTGTGTTTCCCATTTCATATGAGATGTATACAGGTAAGTGTTTATGTGTATATATTATTATTTTTATTTTTATTGATTAGTGTCTATTGTCTACATCTTATTTTTAGTTTTGTATTGTTATTATCTATTTATTGAGGTGTTCCTCCTTCTCTGGACATGGCTAGATCAGGATGTTTAGGGGCGATCAGGAAGGGTAAAGTAACCCACATCAAATAAGACTATATTGTAACCATTATATCTTCTGATCAAAAAATACCTGCTAACCTGAATTTATATATACTAAGGAATATAAAGCCTAATCCATTTCTGCCTTAAGAGCAACAGGCAAAACGTATATTCTGATATATACACTAGCAGATATATGGGACATTCAAGAGACTATATAAATTTGCCCTACTAATTTTTAAAACGTATAGGTATCTTTCTCTATACAATTAATCACATTTTTTTATAATATCTCTCATTTTATTTTTATTTTTATTACTTTATTTTTATTAAACTGGGCCCAGATAACCTTTCTTAGCATACTTTTTTAGCATAATTGGCAGTTATACTTGGAATAAAGAAACAATAATATTATAAGTAAAACTTTGATTTAATAGCATTTATTACATCTATATGTACATGCAGACATAGATGCGCCAGATATATGATACACCACACCCAATAATCTGAAAAGGCAATCTTCATATCATTACATACAAGGAACAACGAGTAATCTTATCTAGCAGTTTATCAAAAACCATATAACCAATTGTAAGTGTGCCTACCCATATATAGCAGATTAGTGTCTTTTCTAGCATATCTAGGGTCTGTGTAGAGAGAGAGAAATCATCCTCATGTTTGCAGCTATACTTATCTTCCAGCAGTCGGTCAGGCACTTCTACTACACCCCCTTGTCTACCATAGACATCTGTCTTAGTGGTGTTATTCTCCAGGTTATTACTGACCACTGACACCTGGTTGCTACCAGCAACCACACCAGTTTCCCGAGAAACTAACAGGGCAACCCCACTCTTGGAGCTGCCATCAGTCACAGCATACTCATTTGCTATACCACTTTTGTCAGTCTCATTCCTGACCTCTAGGGGCACAAATGAGACAATTCCCACAGTATCCAGGTTCATGTCCTGAACCCACTCAGGCTCCCTTGCGCCTAGTGGTGGCTGGGGACCGAATACCGAGGGGCAGCCACAGCCATGAGATTGCGAAAGGCCTCGGTCTCTACCAGCCTATAGGGCAGCATCTCCAGGCTAAGCAATTTGGAGATGTGGACGTTGAGGGCTTGGGCATGTGGGTGGGTGGAACTGTATTTCCTCTTGCGCTCCAGCGTCTGCTGTAAAGACAGCTGAACGCTGCGCTGGGACACATTGGTGGACACTGTGGAGGATCGTGGAGGCGAAGGTGTGGTTTTCCGGCGGGAGGCGCTCGTGCCGGGGTCCTGGGCAGGGGGTTGACTAGCAGAGGCAGCGAGTGACACAGGGGAAGGAGCAGTGGTGTGACCCGCCGGAGGTGGTGAACGGCCTTGGTTCCATTGAGTGGGGTGTTTAGCACTCATATGCCTGCGCATGCTGGTGGTGGTTAGGCTAGTAGTGGTGGCACCCCTGCTGATCCTGGTGTGGCACAGGTTGCACACCACAGTCCGTCGGTCATCCTCACTTTCTTTAAAGAATCTCCAGACTTGCGAACATCTAGGCCTCGCCACGGGAGCTTCACTACGTGAAACAGTTGCTGCTGATGCTCCAGCTCTGGCCCTGCTTCTCCCTCTGGCCACACCACTGCCTCTTCCAACCTGTTCTGGTGCAGCACTCGCCTCCGCCTCAGAAGCACTGTCTTCACTCGGCTTATCAACCCAGCTTGGGTCAGTCACCTCGCCATCCTCTGATTCCTCAATCTGCTCCCCCCTCGGACTTCCTGCCCTGACAACAACTTCACCACTGTCTGACAACCGTGTCTCCTCATCGTCCGACACCTTTTTACAAACTTCTTCCACTAACTCAACATTGTCATCATCATCATCACCCACAGACTGCGACAGTTGGAAAACTTGGGCATCGGGAACGAGGTCAGCAGCAACCTGAGAAGTGGTTTGTGACTCTGGGAAGGGTCCAGAAAACAGTTCCTGAGAGTATGCCGGATCGCATTCCAAATTTTCCTGGGAGGGGGCAGACTGGGGGGAAGGAGGTTGAGGTGGAGGAGCCAGAGGAGTGCTCCCATGGGTAACGTGGGTGGACTGCGTGGAAGACTGACTGGTGGACAAATTACTTGAAGCACTGTCCGCAATCCACGACATCAGCTGTTCGCACTGTTGTGGTTTCAACAGTCCTCTACCACGTGTCCCTGTAAGTTGAGACATGAAGCTAGGGAGTGTAGCTCTGCGGTGTTCCCCGGCTCCCTCATCAGCAGGTACTGTCTCACCCTGCCCAGGACCACGGACTCTGCCCCTTGCAGTAATTGAATGCCCACACCCACGCCCACGCCCTCGTCCTCGACCCTTAGCCCTGGGGTTCAATATTTTCTGTATATAAGTGTATTATATAAAAAATAAAAAATAAATGGGCCTGCTGTACTGAAACCCACAAACTTGTTCAGTCTGGTTTAATTAAGTGACGTACAGAAAGTGTCACCTGGACAGAAAATACGGATTGTAGTGAGTGTACTGAACTGTGACACACAGAATGGTTCCACGCAGCTGTGTGAAATGGATTTGTATCACTGAGCTAAAACAACAAAAAAACTATTTTTTTTTTATATATTTTTTTTTATATTTTTTTTTTTGGGAATTTTGTTTTTTTGGGAACGTGACGTGCAGAAACTATCGTAGAGCTAACTGACACACTACTGACGGTGGCTATTTAAACTGTGATCCAGACAAATGTCGCACAGAGATTTTTGGGATCAAGCTATATACATGACAGGCAGCAAAAGACTTGGTTGTATTAAGTGACATACAGAAAGTGTCATCTGGACAGAAAATACGGATTGGAGTGAGTGTACTGAACTGTGACACACAGAATGGTTCCACACTGCTGTGTGAAATGGATTTATATCACTGAGATATAACATTTAAAAAAAAGGGGGTTATATATGGCGATAGCTGCACTACTAGTGCCAGCCAGCCAGCCAGCCAAGCCAGGAGACAAAAAAAAATGTCTTGTAGCCCTTAGAAGGGCTGTTGGGTTCTTTGTGGGTGATTCCTGCCTAACAGAGAACTAAATGCAGGCCCTAACACTCTCCCTGAAACGCAGCAGCTGAATCCCTAACAACATCCAGACAGCATCTGAGCCGAGCACCGCGGCCAGTCACTAGTATATTTCAGGGTCACCTGATCAGGCCAGCCAACCCCTGCTATCGACATGTAAGGGCCCCACGTGATGCTGGGTGTACCGCAGAGTCTCCTGGCTTGTGATTGGCTGAGTTTATAGGCGCCAAAAATGCACGATGTGAAATTGCCATTTCCTCGAGCATGGCGAGATACTCGTCCGAGCAGCGAGCACTTACGAGTACCCTAATACTCGAACGAGCACCAAGCTCGGACGAGTATGCTCGCTCATCTCTAGTCTTTTGCTCTCACTTATTTAGCTTGATCACAAAAATCTCTGTGCGACATTTGTCTGGGTCGCAGTCAAAATAGCCACCGTCAGCAGGATGTGAGTTAGGTCTATGATAGTTTCTGCACGTCATGTTCCAAAAAAAACTAAACTAAAAAAAAAATATAAAAAAAAAATATATATAAAAAAATAGTTTTTTGTTGTTTTATCTCAGTGATACAAATCCATTTCACACAGCTGCGTGGAACCATTCTGTGTGTCACAGTTCAGCTGTCCACTCACTACAATCCGTATTTTCTGTCCAGGTGACACTTTCTGTACGTCACTTAATCCAACAAGGTCTTTTGCTCTCACGTATATAGCTTGATCACAAAAATCTCTGTGCGACATTTGTCTGGGTCGCAGTCAAAATAGCCACCGTCAGCAGGGTGTGAGTTAGGTCTACGATAGTTTCTGCACGTCACGTTCCAAAAAACACAAAACTAAAAAAAAAATATATAAAAAAATTGTTTTTTTTGTTGTTTAATCTCAGTGATACGAATCCATTTCACACAGCTGCGTGGAACCATTCTGTGTGTCACAGTTCAGCTGTCCACTCACTACAATCCGTATTTTCTGTCCAGGTGACACTTTCTGTACGTCACTTAATCCAACAAGGTCTTTTGCTCTCACTTATGTAGCTTGATCACAAAAATCTCTGTGCGACATTTGTCTGGGTCGCAGTAAAAATAGCCACCGTCAGCAGGGTGTGAGTTAGGTCTACGATAGTTTCTGCACGTCACGTTCCAAAAAAAACAATACTAAAAAAACTAAAAAAAAATATATAAAAAAATTGTTTTTTTTGTTGTTTAATCTCAGTGATACGAATCCATTTCACACAGCTGCGTGGAACCATTCTGTGTGTCACAGTTCAGCTGTCCACTCACTACAATCCGTATTTTCTGTCCAGGTGACACTTTCTGTACGTCACTTAATCCAACAAGGTCTTTTGCTCTCACTTATGTAGCTTGATCACAAAAATCTCTGTGCGACATTTGTCTGGGTCGCAGTAAAAATAGCCACCGTCAGCAGGGTGTGAGTTAGGTCTACGATAGTTTCTGCACGTCACGTTCCAAAAAAAACAAAACTAAAAAAAAAATATAAAAAAAATATAAAAAAAAAAGTTTTTTTGTTGTTTTATCTCAGTGAAACGAATCCATTTCACACAGCTGCGTGGAACCATTCTGTGTGTCACAGTTCAGCTGTCCACTCACTACAATCCGTATTTTCTGTCCAGGTGACACTTTCTGTACGTCACTTAATCCAACAAGGTCTTTTGCGCTCACGTATATAGCTTGATCACAAAAATCTCTGTGCGACATTTGTCTGGGTCGCAGTCAAAATAGCCACCGTCAGCAGGGTGTGAGTTAGGTCTACGATAGTTTCTGCACGTCACGTTCCAAAAAAAAAAAAACTAAAAAAAAGTATAAAAAAAATATATATATATATATATATAAAAAAATAGGTTTTTTGTTGTTTTATCTCAGTGATACGAATCCATTTCACCCAGCTGCGTGGAACCATTCTGTGTGTCACAGTTCAGCTGTCCACTCACTACAATCCGTATATTCTGTCCAGGTGACACTTTCTGTACGTCACTTAATTAAACCAGACTGAACAAGTTTGTGGGTTTCAGTACAGCAGGCCCATTTATTTTTTGTTTTTTTATATAATACACTTATATACAGAAAATGTTGAACCCCAGGGCTAAGGGTCG